>CM060953.1:31307479-31399979 GCA_030765055.1 Mantis religiosa | reverse complement strand
CTTTCTTTCTTTCTTTCTTTCTTTCCTTCCTTCCTTCCTTCCTTCTTTCTTTCTTTCTTTCTTTCTTTCTTTCTCTCTCTCTCTTTCTTTCTTTCTTTATTTATTTCTCTCTTTCTCTCTTTCATTCTCTCTTTCTTTCTTTCTTTCTTTCTTTCTTTCTTTCTTTCTTTCTTTCTTTCTTTCTCTTTCTTTGTTTGTTTGTTTCTTTCTTTCTCTCTTTCTTTCTTTCTTTCTTTCATTCTTTCTCTCTTTCTTTCTCTTTCTTTCTCTTTGTTTCTTTCTTTCTTTCTTTCCTTCTTTCTTTGTTTGTTTCTTTCTTTCTATCTCTCTTTCTTTCTTTCATTCTTTCTCTCTCTTTCTTTCTTTCTTTCTCTCTTTCTCTCATTCTCTCTTTCTTTCTCTCATTCTCTCTTTCTTTCTCTTTCTTTCTTTATTTATTTATTTCTCTCTTTCTCTCTTTCATTCTCTCTTTCATTCTCTCTTTCTCTCTTTCTTTCTTTCTCTCTTTCTTTCTTTCTCTCTCTTTCTTTCTTTCTTTTTTTCTCTTTGTTTGTTTGTTTGTTTCTTTCTTTCTCTCTTTCTTTCTTTCATTCATTCTCTCTTTCTTTCTTTCTTTCTTTCTTTCTTTCTCTCTTTCTCTTTTTCATTCTCTCTTTCTCTCTCTCTCTTTCTGTCTCTTTCTTTCTTTCTTTCTTTCTTTCTTTCTTTCTTTCTTTCTTTCTTTCTCTCTTTCTCTTTTTCATTCTCTCTTTCTCTCTTTCTCTCTCTCTTTCTGTCTCTTTCTTTCTTTCTTTCTTTCTTTCTTTCTTTCTTTCTTTCTTTCTTTCTTTCTTTCCTTCTTTCTTTGTTTGTTTGTTTCTTTCTTTCTCTCTTTCTTTCTTTCATTCTTTCTCTCTCTTTCTTTCTTTCTCTCTTTCTCTCTTTCTCTCATTCTCTCTTTCTTTCTCTCATTCTCTCTTTCTTTCTCTCTTTCTTTCTTTCTCTCTTTCTTTCTTTCTCTCTTTCTTTCTTTCTCTCTCTTCTTTCTTTCTCTCTTTTTTCTCTCTCTGTTTCTTTCTTTCTCTCTTTATTTATTTATTTATTTATTTATTTATTTATTTCTTTCAATCTTTCTTTCTTTCTCTCTTTCTCTCTTTCCTTCTCTCTCTTTCTTTCTCTCTTTCTCTCTTTCCTTCTCTCTCTTTCTTTCTCTCTTTCCTTCTCTCTCTCTCTTTCTCTCTTTCTCTCTTTCCTTCTCTCTCTCTCTTTCTTTCTTTCTTTCTCCGCGTTGTTTCTTAAGTTCGATTTGGGATTGATATTACGAGAGGAGTATCATGGAATAATTTCTTCTCGGGAGATCAACCAAGTAAATGCTAAATCGCTGTCCGAGCTTTCGACGACGCATTCCATCGCCACCATCAGGGAACTGATCGGGTTCCCTGATGATGGCAACAGAGTGCGTCGTCGAAAGCTCGGACAGCGATTTAGCACTTTCCTGGTTGATCTCCCGAGAATAAATCATTTTTAATCAACGTCGGGAAAGCTTCAAGTCTAAGAGTATCATTTCTACTTTCTTTATTACATACTATAACAAAAACACAAATAACTAAGTTAACCTCAAGCTTCTTTGTCACAAATTATTAGCACAATGCTAACCTACTTTCATTACTTTTTGTGTACACAACTTCAACACGTCTCTTTAAAGTTTCTTTATGTCTTTATTGCACGCACCAGTTTGTGCTGTTAGTAGTCTGCTTGCCGATTTAGAACACAACAGCTCCGTTATTCTCTCCTAAACTACTTCAATACATTGTTCACACTGCTGCCGATTCCTCATCACGGAGCTTTGAACGTGTGATACTCTTGCAGACCGACGCACTTCTCTGCATAGCTCTGTCAGTTCACACAACTCAGTTCACCAGCTCAATGATTCGTGAACTGCTTCACTGTGCCGACTCCTCACCACGGAGCCCCACTCGCCGATTTGACTCAATTGAGTAACTGATTCTCGAAATTCGAAACATTTCTCAAATTTCTAAAAGCTCTCCCGCTAGGTTTCGCGTCGGCTATTTTATACTAGTCTGTCGGACGGCAAGAAACTCAATGAAATCATTCGAATTACAGTCTCGAACGAGTTTGCGCAATGCCAAGATAGTTCGCTTTGTAACTTCAGCTAGTGGTTGCCTCCTGAAAGCCGTAACCTTGCTGCTCCTCCAACCAGAAGACAACAAAGACGGAGCAATTCCCTTATCCCACTCAATACACAGTGGGTGCACCATCAAGTAACAGTACTTACAGGAGGTAAAGGAAATATCGTTTTCCAATAAAAAAGTATGATATTGAGATTTCACCAAAAATACATGTTTTGAAATGCCTTGAATCCAAAAGCATTTTTATAAAAAGGATGATAGTGTGTGAGTGTATAACTTAAAAACGAAAACTAGTTAAATACTGAAATACTCAGCATTTTTCAAGGATGCGAGATGAAACGGTACTCTCTTCCTCGAGTTGATTAATTGACTCTTAAGGAATATGTAGTAGATTAATTGAATGTTAAAGGAATATATATATATATATATATATATATATATATATATATATATATATATGTCAAGTTTGTTACGAGCTCTAAACGGTGCTGGGAATTTTCTCTCCCCTAGGACAGCTGACCGCAACCATAAATCTGAGGCTCTCACCCCGTGTTTACTTTCATAGTTTGACAGGAAGGGAACATCTTAGGTGGTCTAGGGTGAGATTCTCGTAACTGGGACTCCATATGTGTTCTACCGACCAACTAATTAAAAATAATGAGCTGAAGGGGGAAGCGAAGTGTCATATGGTCTAGCCGGGAACAAATAGATGTCTAAAGTTCAGTCGGTGGCTGTGAGTCAACCGAGATCGTCGTGCTAACGGGCGCCGACAGAAATCGCATTTATTAAATCAGTCGCTAGCTGGGGGTCGGGCTAGATCGTCGTGCGGCAGTACGAAGGCAGAAATCGCGTTCTTTAAGGAACGGACGATTAAGCTAAAGAAATCGCGTTCAATTAAAGGTAGTTAGTAGCGGGGTGCTAATCCGACGATTCGTGTTATATACACGGGAGTGCTACCACGCAAACGCGAAACCTACCATTCAGAGTTCGCCTAATTAACATATATTTCGAGAGTAATTGAAATACAACCGATCGTCATAAGAGAATTAACCTGTGTTTCTTTCCAAGTACCCTAATTGGTCCACCCAGAACGCCCTGTATCAAGAGATTCTTGCCAAAAATCCTGTAATCATAAATGTTAGGATGACTCCGAGAGCAGCCGAGGACATCGATATTCTTCAAATTTTTTTAGCGATGCTGACAACCCTAAGAGTGTAGCTCCTGCCAAATAATTGAGCTAAACTGCGCGGCAATACTCACCCGACACCCCGACATACCACAGAGACGAAGAATGAAAAACAAAAATGCATCAAACCAATGTTACTTGTAAAATATTTCGAAAGCTTTGATTATCTCAAAATTGCTGTAACAATTTTCCTTAAAATACTCTATGTTTAATATAGTTTTATGAAAAATTAAATGCACATCTTGAATTTTCTGAGAATAACCACTGAAATGCTCTTCAATTTGTATGATTTTGCATAACTGGATCGAGTGGGGTAGCTAGTTTCGTCTGTGGCCCGCACGCATCGGGAAGCCTGGGTTCGTTTCCCGCAGCCGTCCTACCTGACCCATGGTTTTCCTGGGTCGCCAGGTGAATGCTGGGTACGTTAATTACATCCCCCCGAATTTTCTTTCCCTCCATTTCATCTCCATTATCATTTCACATCATCTCTCATCTGGTGGTCTCTTTCAGGGTAGAAGTGTCGGTGGCTGTCTAGATCTGCATGGCAAGATGATATGCTCTGAGTAAAACGTTTTCCTCCATTAGGATGATCTCCGTTCTCCGAACTCGGTCTGGGTGGCCGTTTCCGGACCGCCTTCGGGTGAACTGCCGGTTGTGCTGACCTCCCGGTATGCTCCCAACTTTTAAAGAATAAGAGCCCTGCCCTCTGCGTTGTTGTGACTCCTAGAGACGGCCGTCACCTCAGTGTTACGTCAGTTTTATAATTTTTCACAGATATATATTGATGTTAGAGAAAACAATGTAAAACAAGGACACAATTTCTCCTTTTATTTACATTTTTGATGCTTCTAGATGGGTCAAACAAAAGCAACTCGATTAGGTGCCGTAATTTGTCAAACCTTACGTTAAATGATGATATTGTGATGGATTGTTGATTTTTGTATTAAGTAATGCCTGTAAATGATGGAAAGTTGTGGTCCAGTTTACATTGTAGCGTGGGTAAATGGCCGAAGCTTTCTTGTAGCTTGGCATCAGTTCTGCGGAACGTTACTTCACGCCCCAGCACACAAATGACAAGATTGACCGCTAATGTGGCGATACCATCCTATTGATTCGTCTCACCAGCTGTACGTACCTGCCCCTGCAGTGTTGTACATCCTGATACTGCCTGCTTTAGAAATATCGCACTGCCTTCTCAATTTGTCTCTCAGTCCATGCTGCACTAGTCATACTGGTAGCACAGTAGACCATCTGTCAGAAACAGACAATTTTAATTTGTATGTGTTTGCAGGCTAATCTACAGATTTACATGGGCTCTATCGTTTAATAGAGGAACATACACTATTACAAAAGTTGATTTTCCTACCTACTTCCTTTTAACTATATAAGCGTTTCCGGAAGCAGCTAATTACACATTTCGTTATAGACACAATCGGATAACAATAGTCAAACGTTTAAGAAATCAACGCTATACTCTGGTCTTAGAATTCCATATTGTTTTTCCAAGACATCGCGAGAAACAATTGAAGATCGACAAGGTTTGAAAAGAATGACTACGTGTTGAACAAGTCGAAACATTAATAACAAATATCGCGGCCCGGGTTAGATCTCAAGCGACCACAAAGTGAGATTTGTGATGGACAACACGGCGCTGAAGCGGGTTTTCTCCCGGACCTACGGTTTCCCCCGCCATCATTCCACCAGTTGTTCCATTATCATCTTTCCTTTTATCTATTTCGCCCTCATTCTGTTCATCTACTTCCCTCACTCTCCTTCCGAGGACCGGGCTGATCACATATCCCTGGATTGTTCTCTCTGATCCATAGTTGTGGCTCCCTTACCCGACGCCTAAAATGATATGAGGTGAAGGACCATAAATGAACAGGACTATATCCTATACCAAGAGGAAAAGAAGAATAAGAATATGTTGGAAACGGCTAATGCCACAAAAATGAAAATAACAGTGTATGGGTTTACATGTTTTGTATCAATTATACAAGATTATATAAATTTCCTTTCGAATATAGACTTCACAGACTATTCCCAGTACACTGATGATGTATATTTTATTAATAATGTAAATATATAATCAAACATTTCAAAAGATATTCTGACTCGAAAATGAAAAGTCAGTTGATATTTAAGTTCAGTATCCAGAGAATGTGACACGAAGATTTTCAATAAAATGTCCCTTCTCTTTTCTACCCTCTACATGGAAAATTTTTCGAAACTTCTGATATTTTCAAAAAATGGCTAGTTTTGATTAAAGACCATATGTTTTAGATGTTTTTATGTCAAATGAAATATATATTTTTAATGTTTTGGAAAAGTTCTCCAAAGTCCTGTTAATTCTGGATAAATTTTGCATAAATGGTTAGCCATAAGGTATAGACAAAATCTTATTGCACAAAGAATATAGATTTCGTTACAGCACACGATTTATGTTGTACACTTATACTCCAATTAACTTGAAGTGGCAGCTGAGTAAAGATGCACACTAAATGAATTAGTTTATTACAAATCCTGAAATGACAGTGAGGATGATTTATACATATGGAGCCATTAATGGTGTATGGATCAACTACTGCATGCGTATAAATCATTTTCACACTCCTTTCAGGATTGGTAACAGACCAGTTCATTTAGTGTGCATCCTTACTCACCAGTGTGTATCATTTTGGAGATATTTCTTGTTATTTCCTGAATTTTCCAACTCCTTTCTCAAATGGGAAGTCGTCATTCATTTTTTTTCTGTCGGCACATACAAAGAGAATGGAATTCCTTAATCACGTAACAACTAGCTTTAAAAGATTTGACTATCGCTAAAGTCTACTGCATTCCCATTTATTCTCTTGTACATACAAGAAAATTATAAATACGATAAAGTTTATCTCGCTTTACATGAAATACATAGAGAACTAAATGCCTGCAAGAATATTTTGTAAAAGAGTAGACAAAGTCATGTGAGAACAACACATCAAATTGTGTTTTATCAATAACCTGTGGAATTAATCGGTATAAAATTTTGTTGTAAACATTTGTTACAACCATAAGATTTTATTCCACGTACCTAGATATCTTATATGAAGGATGTCAGGATAAAATAAGAAATGTCTGTTTTTCTGCAAAATGAGCTAATGTTGCCATCTAGTAGCACTTTGGGAGTAATATCAGATGCAATCATGTGGTTGAGCCAAAACATGGAATATGCTGAAATATACAGATATCTACATTCATTGTTTCAAGCAAAGATGATATCCACTGACAGTTCGTGCTTCAAACCTATGCTGTATGTTCCTAGGTTATAAATGCTATATTACTTTCTTCTAATTTCAAAATAATTACGATCTACCTTGGCATCTAACTAAAGCACTGCAGCACTGCACTCATATTAAAGTAATTTTAGTTACTTTTTCTCTGTATAAGACTTATTGGAAATTCTTCGTTTTCACCAGACATCTTTAATGCATTATTGCATTTTACAACAGAACATGACTACACCTACAAATGACCTCTGTTTCTTAGTTACGTGAGATACGAGAGAACTTTCGTGTTCCATTATTGCTTTAGCGACTCGAATTATGAACTTAAAACACCGAATATATTTCACAATTACAATGCGTCAATTTTCACAGGACTTTCTCCAACCACTATTGTTTATTTTGATAAAAATATTGCATAAATTATTCTTGCAAACGCTGAAGTATTCCATTTACTTTAGGTTACTTGGGGTATACTTTTGCATATATTGGTTATAAGCTTCGTGATAGGTACAAAGTACAAATGGAAGAGTGACTGTCAAATGTTTACAAACTGGTCGCTGTGGGCTTGAAATTTCATGCTAATTGCATTACATCACCATGAACATTGGTAGTACTTGAAATAACTTTGAAAAATTCAAAATAACAACGGATGTGTCTGAAATGGCAGTCGCCTCAGATAATGATTATATATTTTATAAAAAAATTTTGTATATCTCGTACAGTTTGCTTATTATATAAAATTTCTTCCGTCTAATTCTCCGATAGAGTATTCCCAGAAAATTCAAATAGGCATTTTATTAGTAATTTAAATATCTTAAATATACGACATTTTAATCAATATAATTACAGGCTTTTTGAAAGAACGTCAGATAATTATTTCGTTAAATTTTCCATGTAGGGAAAGGGTAGTTCATTATCTGCGGGATTTTGTTGTCAATCTTTGAATGCTAAATTTAACTATCAAGTGAATTTTTTGGATAAATACAATTCTTTCTCTAACCAGGTAGAGTAAGTTAACACTTATTAGGAATACATTGGTGCACATCTTCAACGGAGATTCTGAACCGTTTGCTTACGTCATATAGAGACGGCTTGACCTTGATGATAAACAATAAGTTTCTTCAAAATTACTTGCCACTGTTGCCAGATCTGGCTATTCTTGGCATTCTTTACTACCTTTTTTTCGAAGGTTGTCAGTTTTGTTATTTGGCGAAGGTCGATTACATTTTCTAGTAACGAATAAATTGACAGCTAAGCGGCTATTTTAGTAATATAACTTTAGGTTTATTTTAGCGTTTTAATGGTGATTCTGCACAGCAATAGAAAGCTTCAGAAAGTGGTCAACAACATTCATTCTATTATAATGACTGAGTGGAAAAGCGTCACTTTCATTCTTGTACACGGTTCGTATTTCATTTGATTGTAGATTAGAAATCCACCGTGTGAGGTCCACCCTTTCATTTTACTTTCGTAGAAGGAAATTACTAGATTGTCCTGGAAGAAAAAACGTCGACAAGGTCTACTTACTGTCAGAATGTCCCTGTAAATGACAATAATACATACGTGTTTTCCGAAGCTCATGCGATACAATCATTAATCAATGTCTTTTATAATATGTGTATATCTTGTTGACATCAATGCATGTCACATGTTCACTTTAGAGTATTATACAGCCACTTAATGTCAAATTGAGAAAGAGCAACTCGTGCACATTAAAATGTACAACACCTAGCCAGCAATATCTAATATTATCAACTAGGAATCTAACGCAAGATTAACAGGTCAGTATCACGATTAACATATCTGAAAATAACCAGAACAATGACCCAATTAAAACTCCCGAAACGAAGTGGTAACCTTGAGAATATATTACAATGATATATTACAAGGAAAATATAACCCTTCACTTGTATATTGTAATAAACTCTATGAGGCAAACATAGAAACATGAGTTGCTCTATGAGAAACAAAAGTTAAATAAACGAATACCGCTTACCGAGTAATATATGACAATCGGCGCAATTGCAAACTGGAAACCAAGGGCTGTATTCATAATCAGACTTGGTCCGGAAACACTTGCTATTTCCAGTGGATTAATGGTGTAAGGGATTAGTGGTAGTCCGGGGACCAAACACGTTGGTCCCGCTCAAATGTTGGTCCGTTTCTAGATTAAAAGCGTACTATTTTTGCAACATGGACGACAATGAAGTGATGAATGTAGTAGCTGTGGTGCGGTGGTAAACCGCATTATCAGCAAACTCGTTTTAAATTTCCCTCCATGCCTCTTTTTTCATATTTGTATTCGTCGACACGGATTTATTTTCTATAATGTTCATTCTTTTTGGATTAGAGAAAACATCGGTCTTCCTCTGACCAATTGATATCACGCTTCTTTATGTTATCCATATTCACAGCACACCAAACTTTGTTACCTAACCTCAAACAGCAGCAGCAACCGTAAGAATGATTAAGAAACAGCTGCGAAACTACCACAGAGATTTATAAACTTGTATGTACACTGTGATTTGTTTAGCACTCTATAGGACTCGCGCATGCGCAGAAAAACATTTCTAAGTCGCATAACATTTGCTCCGTGCTGGTCCACGGTAATAATTGTTCGAGGCTTTTTATCGTCTATGAATATCAAAAGGTTAGATCGCCTTTGGTCCGGACCAAGTTAGTCGGAAGATAGTCTAGACCAAAGTGACAACTTTGAATACGGCCCCAAGTTATCTGGATAATCTACCGAAACAACTGAACTACGACACTCATCGCCAGCGGAAAAAAAAAGGACAAAATCCTGCGGTAACGAACCCATACCTAGACTTCGTGTACTTTTCACTGGAAAACAAACATAAAATAATTGTATTCTTAACACTTTCTGTCTTATTCATTTACAAGTATACAAAATAAGAAACAAAAAAATTACATTGTACTCTAATAAGAATGCCACACATTTAAATCCATCCGAAATAAATATAAATTTTATTTAATGGATGAAGATGGAAGTGCTAATTATTTATTACCGTCATTTAGCGAGAATTATGAAACATATACACGTAGTTGAAATTCATTAAGAGCTATTTTAATTTAAATATATTTCAGATACATCGAAACTGAAATTTACCTATCACCGTTGTGGTCACTTATTTTCAATTTTGTGTGAAAACTGTCTTTAGCCCATTCTGGAAGCAGCATAACAAAAAGAAATGATGTGAAGATTAGTTATTTCACCACCCCGCTAATGGTTTAAGAATAAAGTCCGGGACTCTTTTCTCCCTTCTTCAACCCCTTCCTATAACAGTGGTGGTGTTAAGGGTTAGAAGTAGTGAGAACTGAGGAACTTTTATTTTTTTAGTTTGTCTTCCAAAGTTAAGTCATATCGGACGATGAATGAAACGTAGCTCAGGTCCATAGAACTTAGAATTACCTAACTTTCATCTAGGGAAAACTCTGGAAAAAAAAGCTATTCTCCAGATAACTCATCCTGACCGAGATTTGAACTTGGGACTTCTGAACGTGAGGGTGACTTGCTACCACCTACGCCACAGTAATGACCTTAGGCCTTAGTGGAAGCCTTGTGTTTCCAGCCAAATTGGGAGGTAGGGGTGAAGAGGAAATGAGGACGTGGCTATCAAGCCGGGTCATTAACGACACTAATCCTGACGTAGGTTAGCCCTGCCTTAGCCTCCGCAAGTTGGGATTAGACGCGACTTTCCCAGGAATTCCTCCCCAGTGGTCCGGCCAAGCTTGGGAAAAAATATATCACAGTCCTGCCACCGTCACGTAATTCTACAATCTTGAAAGAGATGAAAGATTCGTGAACCGACCCAATAAAACCTCGAAAAAATCCAGTCAAAGTAACCATACCAAAGGGGATCGAAACTGGGACCTTTGAATACAAGGTTCACACGTATTATTCACAACATCCATCGAATCGCAAAACTATACTTACTGAGTAGTTTTCAAACGCCCAGTATATGTGCATCTATTTAACTGTATATGTAATCGAAACTTAATTGGACTTGTAATAGTATTCGCTATGATTAATAAGCCTTTAACCTCAACAGTCCTTTAAACGACATAGAAATTAGGACACACAGACATTTTTTTATTTATGTATCACCTTTCCTTTTAAATAATACAGTTGCTATAGTCTGCTTTATTGTAAACCTTATTTAATAAGATCAATAATATGGGTAGCTATTGTTAGAAATGTCTGCCATTGTCGTTATTATAGTCTCTCCAGGCTTCAAGTGGGTACGCAGATAAACAATATTCTTGTATCACTCCGCCAATAAACACACGTTGACGTTCTCTGCGGTCAAGTGTTTACCACTGACTCTTATCACACAGTTCATGTTTAAATATTTGTAATTTAAGTTATAGTATTTATTCACCGCGTGCTTCACCTGAATGTATCAAATTAGCGATACACAATGTTTAGAGTGACGAACTATTTCCACTTGCGCTTCTGCACTTCACTTGCTCTAAAAGATGTGCTACGGCCTAATGTTGACATTCGCACACATTTTAAGGCCGAATAGAATATAGGAACATTTCTAATGAATTCGGTTATATCTGTAATTAAATAATTATTTCGTAAATTGTTGTGTTGAAATATTTGTGCACTTTACTCATGACTCACCCGAAGTTATCTGAACAATAACCTTGTATCTTAAGTGCCTACTTCAGATTCCACTGATAGTATTGATTCAAGGTTTTGTTTAATCAAGCATCTGTTTAGGAAGGCACTCTTTCATATAAGCTACGTCGAACTAAGGGTATGACTTTGTGTACATGTACATGATATTCTGTATGGCAGAATCATCCACAACTGTTTCTCTATCATTTATTAACACACTTTAGTATATCTATGAATTAGGTTTACAAGCGTTGTAGGCAGCATATATAATGTTGAATATACAGGGTGTTTATATGCACAGAATATAAGGGATACACATGCAGATGAACTTATTGGTAATTCGGGAGAGTGTAATTAACAGTATCATATTGTCGCCACGCATTGTTTGCTGCTGCCGACTCGTGCGTAGGAGAACGCCGAGAGAGAGAGAGAGAGAGAGAGAGAGAGAGAGAGAGAGAGAGAGAGAGAGAGAGAGAGAAGCTAGGAAAGAAAGAGACAGAAAGTGCCCCAAGCCGCGACCACGCGAGCGCTAGCCGAGAGTAAACGAGACAAGTAGTTCCATTGTGCTTCCACTACGCCAAGAAAGATCGTGTCACTTCGGCACCTTTCGAGAAACAGCTGCTCGGGTATAAATGCGGCGTTGTGAGCTTCCGGACGGACGTTGCCAGCAGTTGTCTATGGACTTGTGAATTGAGTGTGCAGCGGTGTGGACGTGTGGCAGATGACCTTGAAGGTTACGTTTGTGTATGTTACTTTCCTGCTTCAAAGGGCTGTACAAAGAGCATTTTGAATTTCTGCAAATTTTACTAACTCACAAAGTCACAGTATCAATATTTACTACATTTACACACCAATATTTTCAGTTATTAAGAATAACATGAGTTTAGGTTAATTAATAGCTTCAGTACGGCTGGCGCATGTAAGCTATACGTGTTTATTTGGCCCGAGGGCGTGGGACGAAATGTTAGGAGGGAGCGAGTAACAAATTGAGTAATTAGTCGTTATTATTGCGACAAATATGACTAAAGACGAGACGAAGTTCACCTCAAGCTTCTTTGTCACCAATATCATTAGCGCAGTGCTAATGTATGTACAATCACCTCTTTTACACAAGTACACAAAGTCAACACGTTTCTTTATGTCTCTTTTGCACGCATCCTTTTGCACTGTGGCTCCATCGGGGTGTGAGGGTTCGGCAGTGTTGAACAGTCCATGAGTCAATCGGTCTGTCGAGTTGTTCAACAGAACAGTGCAAAGAAGTGTAATATGTTCCAAGCTCCGTAGAGAGAGAGGTCGGTAGACCGTGGAACGGTGCAGGAAGTAGTTCATGGGTCAGGAAGTGCGATTCTGTGGGGAGGAATCGGTGGGCAGTGTAACAGAGAGTAGAGGATTTGGGAGATGTGGTCAGAATCGCGTGTAGCTCCGCGTGAGAGGTAGACCATTGTGTATGTCAGAGAGATTACTAGCGCAAGAAAGTGCGTGACAAAGAAATATTAAAGGGACGTGTTGTGTATTTGTGTAAGATTGTAAATTCGCATTCCTCTAAAGATCTTAGCGACAAGTTTGAGGGGAAGTTCATTTTGTTCGTTTTTTGTCGTCTTCGTTACATTACTTCAGAGAGATTCAAGAGTTTCGAATGTGATACTTGTAAACTATTTATGAGATGATCCTGCAGTCCTAATTAGGTGTAGCCCACCTCGGTAGCGTGGTGGTAGCATGTCTGCCTCACGTTCAAGAGGTCCCGAGTTCGAATCTCGGTCAGGGTGAATTACTTTGATACGGCTTTTTCCGGGGTTTTCCGTTATTCTAAAAGACGAAAGTCGGAAACTCTAAGCTCCATGGACCCCGGGTTCATTTGAGCATCATTTCACCCATTCCATTTATCGTCTGATATGACAACGTTGGAAGATGTAAAATTACACACACACACACACACACACACACACACACACACACACACACACACACACACACACACACACACACACACACACAAAATAATTCGGTGCGCTAGGGGATCAAAATAAAGAGTTTAAAAGAAGAGACATTCTAATAAGTGCATGCCGGAAGTAAAAGTCTTCACGTGTTTCTAAGTATACATCAGTTTTGGCTGAATCTCTTGCCAAGGTCTGGTTCGATCCCAGACGATCGCATGTGGGACTTGTTGATAACATGGTGCAGCGGTGCCTTATATCTGGTTTTCCCCGCCAACATTCCTCCATCTCAGACATTTTCTGCCGGTAAGGTGATGGCCAGTGTGTTCTGGGACAGAAAATGTGTATTGTTGTGCGAGTTTGTGCCTACTGGCACAACAATAAACGCCGCTAGCTACTGTAACACTTAAAAAATTGCTACGTGCCATTCAAAATGAAAGGAGAGGAATGCTGACGAAGGGACTGATTTTTCATCACGACAACGCTCGTCCCCATACTGCACATGCAACGGCTGATCTCTTGGCCCAGTTTGGATGGGACATCCTCACCCATCCCCTCCGCTACATTCCAGACCTAGCACCTAGTGATTATCATCTGTTTTCTGAGTTGAAGTCACACCTGGGTGGAACACATTCACTAGACCGACGATGATTTGATAAACGAGGTTGAGCGCTAGCTGCGCAACTTGGCGGGAGAGTGCTATGACAAGGGTATACAAAAACTGCCACAGCGCATGCAAAAGTGCATCGATCGCAATGGTAATTACGTTGAAAAATAGCTGTAAGTTCCGCCTTTACATCAATGTAACATTCATTGACAGTAAACATGTTTTCTATATTAAATAAAATTGGAGACCTTATTTTAGGGACACGCCTCGTACACATACACACACAAATCAAAGATCTTGCCATTTTTCCAGCTTGGTTTGACTCTGTTGCTCATTTATTTTCATAGATATACCTCTCCATGAAGTATTCCATTTCTTCGACACTTTTATCCTTTTTACTTATATAAAATATATCCTTGTACTCAAACTTTTTCCTGGGTACACAATTTAAATAAAAAACATACTTAATCTAAAACAAAAGATAACAGCGGATGTTGTTGTAAAGTTCATAGAGCAGAATCATTAAAATAGTCAATTTGGTAAGCATTTGCTGTCTGTGACATGACAGCCGCATTGTAATTATGTAATGTTAGCCATTTTTCGTGACAATACGGAGCTACAAAAAGTAATGGAAAGTGATATTTAGCAAGGCCTCCCGGTTCAGTTCCAGGTGAACCTCGTCGATTTCACCACACCTTCCTCGCCAACGCTTTCTCCACTGTTCTTTGCCAGCTCACCACCACCTGGCCACCTTTCGCTCCAAGTCTGTCTGAAGGGCTTTCCACCGCAACCTGTGGGTGCTCATATACGGCAGCATGAGGCCTTCAGCATTTCTCTTCGGCACGCGATGTAAGATCAATTGATCTAGGAAGATCAGTAATAATCAGTAGTTTATTTTAAGGATGCACATACCGATATTTCTGAAATTCACAATTTCATCTCGATTCATTTTAATAAGTAAATTAGGGTATGGAAAAAGTTGTGTACAAAACCTCATATATATTTTAAAATTAGGTTCTGAAATGTCAATTTTTATTACCGTTTTGAAAAAAAAATGGTTGAATTATTTTCTTAAACACAATATTCTAGTAACTCTTATGCCCGATTTCACCAACAGATGTTAAAATCGACATAAACAAATGTAACGTAACAATTGTCACAGCGCTAACAAAGCTGTTAAATTTCTTGCATTTCAGCAACCTGTTTTCTGAAAATGTTATCAAACACGTGTTAACACCAAGAAACTTGTAAATATCACAGCTATAGAAGGCTATGGATGAGTCGTATTATTTTCTGAACGTACTGCGATGCGCTTTTGTTTTCAGCTAATAAAATGGCGGATAAACAAAATGGTAAACAAAAGCCGTGAAACAAATTTCTCATCGATGGAGAAAGAATTGTTAATTGAACTGGTGACGAAGTATAAGGATATAGCAGAAAACAGAACGGATACGGTGAATGTAAAAGAGAAAGATGTCACAAGAAACAAGAATAATTTTGCTACTATGATGTATAGACTCCACCTGTGTGACAAGTTGCCTAGTTACATGGGAGCCAAGCTATATAACAAACTCCCAGCAGAAGTTAAAGTGTCTAGTAACTTAAAATTCAAATTTTTCTTGAAATCATATTTAATTAATAATGTTTTTTATTCACTTGATGAATTTCTAAACTAAGACTACAACTTCAGAATTTATCGTTTGAGTGCTAGTTTCTTATTTTACAATACTTATGACTAAAACCTAGACATTGTATTAGGTGTACAAGACATTATACATTTAGAATAACATCACCTAAGTTTTAGTTTCTTCTAATATATGTATATATATAAAATATCCAGCAACTTTAATTGTATATAATTGACAACTTGCCTGTTTTCAACAATGCTTGTAAAAGTATTATTATTATTATTATTATTATTATTATTATTATTATTATTATTATTATTATTATTATTATTATTATTATTATTATTATTATTATTATTATTATTATTATTATTATTATTATTATTATTATTATTATTATTATTATTATTATTATTATTATTATTATTATTATTATTATTATTATTATTATTATTATTATTATTATTATTATTATTATTATTATTATTATTATTATTATTATTATTATTATTATTATTATTATTATTATTATTATTATTATTATTATTATTATTATTATTATTATTATTATTATTATTATTATTATTATTATTATTATTATTATTATTATTATTATTATTATTATTATTATTATTATTATTATTATTATTATTATTATTATTATTATTATTATTATTATTATTATTATTATTATTATTATTATTATTATTATTATTATTATTATTATTATTATTATTATTATTATTATTATTATTATTATTATTATTATTATTATTATTGTTGTTGTTGTTGTTGTTAGTGTGTATGAATTTATTAAAGCAAGTTAGTATTCTATTTATATCACACAACCTGTATAGCTGTGTTCTTAAACTGTATAAATTCCTATGACGTGGTTCTTTTGTGTATTTAACACTATACTGAACTGAAAATAAATAAATAAAATAAAAAAAATTGAAACGATTCAATAATTCAAATGCACGTGTCATTACTAGAAACACGAAACATAACATCGTCTTCAGTATTACGTAAATTTAAAACGAGGTGCGAAGAACTAAAAGTGACGAGTGACTTGAACGTTTCAAGACAGGTGGTGGACAGTGTATTATCCACATAATTCAGTAAATTATAAAATTGCAAAATTACTAATACCTGCAGCAAGGGCGAGATCGGCATATTCCTTTCATGCATGTTCTAACTCAGTATTATGTAAATTTAAAACCAGTAGCGAAGGACAAGTGACGTGTGACTTGAACGTTTCAAGACAGCAGGTGGACAGTGTATTATCCACATAATTCAGAGAATTATAACAGCGCAAAGTTATTAATACTTGAAGCAAAGGCGAGATCGGCATATTCCTTTCGATGCATGTTCTAACCTCTCTTGTACTTCCGCAGTAACCTTCATAGCAATTTGTTTTGACAGTCTACACCTCTGTAGAAAATACTTCCTCAAAATACTTCCCCTTCATGGGCCGTACTCTATTAAGAATGCTATTTACACGGTCTTAAATATATTAAATCGACAATAACAGCTGAGTTCACGACGCCCGCCATCTTGTCTATTTACAATTGTTAAGGACTTAACATCAGAAATTTGACTTTTTAGTTTAACAAGAGATTTAAACACGAGTGTTAAGCTAACACTTGGTGAAATACAATTTTTGTTATACCTATTGTTAAACATGTGTTAAGTCTTAATATCTGTTGGTGAAATCGGGCATTAGAGATGCATTTGTAATTATACTAATGTTGCTAAAAATAGATTTTAACATTTTTAGCATTTTAATAACGAAATTAACTGGAAGTACTTTTTTTAATACTCCGTGTGCGTCTATCTGGGAACAGCATAACTAAAAGAACCGGTTAGATACCGAAATTGATATTTTAAGTTCAGGATCTTCCAAGAAGCAATATGAATTAAAAAAAAATCTTCCCACTTTAAACTATTCGAAAGTTGTTGGTGGTTATAATACAATTTATTTAAGATATGTTAATAACAAGTAAAACACACACCTTGAATTTTCTGGAATAACCTCGTAAGTCTTCTGAATGTCTTTTGCGTATTTCATAAACGTAAAAAGCGCATTTCGTTAGTGCAATCCCATTGAAGCTAATCTCGTCGCGCTGGTATAGGCATTTAAGACAACGCATCCTTAAACATGCGACGAGAAGCAATTTCTGTTTAACCATAGGTTAGGTTAGGCTACATAACGGAAGGCACCTCAATCACTGCTACCATCCCACAGCAGGAAGGGATGTAGAGAATAGTTAAGTATAGGCCGAAATCACGAGAACTCAAGTTCAGGGAAGTAGGGATCGAACCAATTACATTCTGAATGCCTGCATTATAGAAGTCATCTCAATAGCTATCTTTGTGATTAAACACTTAGTTTCTTATGAATGAAGTGGTTACAGATTAAGATATGTTTAATACAGAAGAGAATATATCTGTGTTGCTTGCTCGTTGTTTTCCTATTAAACACATGCTGCAACTTCATCCACGTTGTTATTTCTTGCAATAAAGTCCCACTGAGAACATTCACTTCTGTACACAGTTGCAATTAGTGCAACATCAGCTGTTCACATAGGTTAAATTATTACCGCTTGGAGCGCTCGCTCCGTGTCCCGAGGGACGGAGCAGTGTCGTTTTTCAGCAACAGAGAGCGCTAATATCACTCATACGCAGGCAGCGATGTATGTGGAACTTCAGATTACGTTCCTCCTCCACCTTTGACCTGTGTCAAATCGCTTCCAATCACTGAATCGCTGAAAATGTTATTTGGAAACAATTGATTTAAAATAATGTGCCATTTTATAAAACACAAGCCTATCATTCATCCGTTTTCGCCATGTTTTTTTAACTGGATATCTAACACTATCATTTTATATAATTGTGTTGCCTATATTGCTGGGTTCTAACCTCCAGGCCGTCAGTCCAAGCGTGTCATACGAAATGAAAACATTTTGCTGGTATTTACTATTTCTTTCAAAATAATTTAAGCTCGTATAAGGGAATAGGAGATTAATATAATGGAAGTTGCGAAATTAGCGCAAAAAGTATTGTGTTCACTCACTTCTTTTCATTATTCATATTTTTGCACGTATAAATGCGTTTTTTGGTCTACTTCAAGTTAATAAGAACATACATTTACATACATTCTTTGGTTAAATTTGTTTGAAGGTGAACGGAATTAGGGATATAGGAGACTAGAAGCCTACTAAGAAATATTTCGAAAATAGTGATATAAAAATGTATATAACATAATTTGTGAACAAGATCTGCAGTACGGTTAAGCAGTTATGAAAAATTAATTCAGAATGAAGTAAACATCAGGGCTCTTCCCTGAAAATTAAAGGTATATTGTCACACCCTACATTAGAATAGATTTAATATTTATTAGCTTTGGGGGGGAATCCGTAGCGGTAGAGCTAAACCATCTCAACAAACACTAGTTACACCACGCGGTAGGGTGGACATGTTATTTTACTGATAACTAGCTTACCTGCATGGTGGTGAAAGGTGGAAGGTCCAGCGAAGGAAAACTCACAAATGCATTTTAAAAAGAGGTTTAATAATTCCAGACAACTTACATTCAATGAGGTTTGTGTTCCGGAGGGTTGCTACCAACACATCCTCTCTCTCTGGTGGCGGCTGGTCGTCTGCGGAAGAGGAAACCAACCGCCTCCCCAGCGCAACCAACGAACAAAGATCAGCCAGTGGCGCCAGGTCTGACAACCCATACAGGGTTGCCACACCATCTACATTTAGATTTAGTTTTTCAAAAAGGATATCATAACATAAATTATTTTAAAAATAATCCATAAGAGCCGTTTTTGAGACACTCCTTGAAACAGAATGTTTCATCTGAATGATATTTTGGAATGGAGATATTATTTTAAAAATTTTGTGTCTCAACCTTGGAGAATAATGAATTTAAATATGTTTGAGTTTTCGTTCTTTCTCTTTCTCACCTCCCATATGTTTACAATAGGATGGATCGGTAAGATGCTGGCATTGAGCCAACTGAACAACAGAATGCCACCAGATGGCACTACAGGTTTGCCTGTTTTGTTTACGTAGCTATGACTGGTGTTCGAACTGAAGTCTCTGCCGTTAGGTTTAAGAACAATTGCCAGCGCAATGCGACTGTTGACGACAGTATATAACACACCGAGATGCAAATAGCTCTTTCCATTTGCCGCAGTTCAGAATTATTAAGGTGCGGGATTCAAAAAGCACCATTTAACCAGTGAGCAAATAATTTTATTGAGTCGCCATATACAGGAGGCATTTAACAAACAAGAAGATATAATTTTAGTATTTGTAGATATCAAGTCGGCACATGATAGCATTTTGGAGATGTAAAGTAATACAGAAATTACAACTAAGTATCGAGGACAATATATTATGATGGATTTCTGAATGCATAACTCAGAGGTGTATTGCAACCAAATATGGCACAGCAACCTCCAGATATAAAACTCATTGGATTACCTCAAGGAGCTGTGTTAAGTACAATCTTGTTTAACATAGGTATATGTGAATGACCTACCAACTATTAGAATAAGAAGGCTGCAATATACGCTGACGACCTAGTTATTTGGAAGTTAGAAACCAAATTAAAAACGCAGAGAAAACCATACAGACATCACTGGAAAATTTTTGGAAATGGTGTTCAAAACATTTAATGTCAGTTATCCTTGGATGAAAAAGTCAAAAGAAAAAGAGAATTTTCATAATATTTAGTAGTATATAGTAAAAGACACGTGGCTATATCAAGTAGAATCTGTTACAAGGAAAACAAATAATAGGTTCAAAATATTAAAATCACTAGCATCATTAATTGGGGCAGATCTAGAAAACCACCGAACATGACAAACCACACATATATTAAAAACTCATCTTGAAATTCCGTGGTAAAGTATCAGATAAAAAGAGATTTGAGCCTTGTAAAAAAAATTAGGAAAACCTCAAACCGTTACATTAGGGTTAATAATAGGTGCAATTAAAACAACCCCAATAGAAACACATCTCTTTGCAACATCTAATAATCCAATAAACCTAGAACTTGAAGAACAAACTTTAATAACTGACGAAAAACTTACAAGAATCCCAGATTTTAATAAAGGAGACAAATACCAGGACTTGAAATATACACTAAAAATAAAAAAGGATTTGTGAAAGAAGTAAAAAGGTTAAAAGAAAGTCTATTACATCCCATTAATGCAATATAAAGCGTTGAAATAGAATATAATCTAGATCTCTGTGAAATGTTCAAGAAACAAATGACAAGCCCAAATATTGCAAAACTGATATCATTAGAAACATTACAAACCAAGTATCCTGAAGAAGAATGGACACGTATATACATTTACAGATGGCTCATTTATAAGTGATGATGGAACTGGAGCAGGTGACACGTGTCAGTCCTTTAACAAAACAATTTAAAGAAATAAAACATTAAACTTTTTTTATGGAGAAGTTGATGCAGTCTACACTTATGTAAAATATCTGTTTTGGAACAGTTGTTATTATATCAAGTGCCAACGTTGCAAACTTTATTTATTTATGATTATTATTGATATGTTTAAAATTATAAGAGTTTTGTTTGTAATTGGTATAAGTTATAGGTGGCCATGACCGAATAAAGTAGGTCACAAACAGTTAAAGAGAATGTTAATATCCAATTTAGATAAATGATAAATTAAATAGAAAAGAAAATTGTTTTTAAGATTTTATATTTGGAGAATTAGAAAATTATATAATTCAAAATTAATTTATTGGTCACAAGAAAAAGTTATATAGACTATAATAATTATTTACCATGGTAATGTGAAAAATCAATAAGTGATGAGGAGAAGATAGCGTCTTTTGTGTCGTGATCGAAGAGTGAGCAGACGTGTATGCTAATCATTGGATGAACTTTACATAATCAGAGTTGCATTAGATTATGTTTGTAGACGTTGTGAATTGCAGTGAATTTAAATTAAAGAAACACTTGCAACCGATATTTTTTATTATTTCCTTAACATTGAATTACACAATCCAAGTATCCGGGATCACGATCCAGAGAAGATCTCATGCAAACCGGAGCTACAAAGGACACCACAACGAGAACATCATCAGTACGAGTGCATCTTCATTCCTCACCATCAACACATTTGTAGTAATATTGCTACAAATAGAACTTCGAGAACATTATCCCACCATCTACCCATTGTCGGCCATAATTACGGTTGACAATGTAAAAGCATTGTTATGTTATCAGATTGTAGAGCAGCAATAGCTTTAACAATACCTAAAAACAGACAAAATAAGAGAAATTCATTGTTTAGTTAAGCAGATACAATATATAAATAAGAATGTAATCCTCCAGTGGATTCCTACACACCTAAATTGATTAAAAATGAGATGGCAGACATCCTAGCAAAAAGGGAACGAAAATTCAAAATAAGATGCAGTCAAAAAGTACCACTGGAATCAGTTAAACGTATCAATAAGAACATGAATAATGATTGTAAAAATAATTTAACCAGAGATGTATTAAATTATAAAGGATAAAGATTCTTAAACAATTTAGAGTAATTCCTGAACTATCTGGAAAAACAGCCGTTGTTCAGACTTAACACTAGATATAACTATCTCAGCAAAATACCTGCGTAAAATTGGGTTGTTATCAACTACAGATTGTCTGCTATGCAACGAGAAAGAGGCAATGAATATATCTATCTGTAAACAACTTAGAAGTTCCCGGTTCACAGTAAATCATCTCCTACCAGAATTTACCTCACCACCAGAGCGCTCAGGTTAGGTCTGTTGGGTATTATCGTCCCAATGAACGCCGCCTAAAGCGATACCGGCTTCCCCGCATGGCTTGTGAGTATAGCCCTAATGTTATTCTACCAACTTAAAATTATTCCCGCCCAAGAATTGCCTGGATTATTCTAATTCAATACATTTTTCTTTTCCTTTCAAAATGTTCACACAGCGATGCTCAACTGGCTGTTGCACCTGATTTCTCGACCGTTGAGGAGCTTAGGCTGCCTGCCTTCTTTTCATCAATTTAAATTCAAACCGCCATCCTGCAAAAACTACATTCCCGTCATACGTGGTTAAGTCCTTCCTAAGACAGGTACACGCATGACACTCCACGGGCTGTCCCTCGGCCTATAAACAGAAATAAAATGAAAATAAACCATCTCCTCACAGAATGCAAGGAATAAGCTTCACAACGACAGCTTCATCACATCACTGGAGACTTATCCACCATTCTGAACACGTCAGCCAACTTCAAACAAGTACTGTACAAACTTGTATACGAAAATCTAATTCTTAGGATACCAATTTAAAATATACATAAGTTATTATACTGCGGTTCTACTGTTTGCTATTCAGAACTTTGTCCTTATGATTTATAGATATTGAATACCTTTGTCATATTGAATTGTTACTTATTGTTTTCATGTTTTTGTTTAAATAATTGCAACCAATTTATTGTGTACACTATATTATACAAAATAGACGCGATATGACTTAGTTGTTATAGCGACTCTAAATAAATAAATAAATAAATAAATAAATAAATAAATAAATAAATAAATGAAATTAAAAAAAGAAGAAGAAACTTAAAAATGATCAGACTAGACCTCAAAATATTGGGAGGCAAGGAGAATGGCTTTGTAGCTAAATACTGGGGATTAACCCCCACCCAACAAACACACACACACACACACACACACACACACACACACACACACACACACACACACACACACACACACACACACACACACACACACACACACACACACATAATCAAGGTGCTTTTGCTGCGTTCTTTTTTTTTCTGTGTCAATCTATTTATAACTGCACCAGCTGGACTCTGGCTGTCGCTCGTTGATAACACTGGGCGACAAAAAATGATTTTTGAATGTTTCGAGCACTTCATAAGGCAATTTCTACTAATTTTGGGTTGAGAAAAACAAATATGACAATGAAAAAAATTATTAGCTCTAGTTTCTATGATATACACAAGGTGGAAGTATTATACATTAACGGATTGAGAGAAAAAAATACATTTTAATTACATTCATGCTAACAACAATGAAAGTGCATTTGATTTTTTAAACTGGTAATTACGTGTTAAGAGTTCTAAATTGCTGGAAAAATACTTCGCAGATAGTCGTGTCTGAAGAGAATCATGTGGTGGCCTATTGACTTCGTCGTCTTTTAGCTTGCCTCTTGTGATGGAGTTCCGCAGAATCCCTATACAAAGACCAACAGTAATCCGCAAGCATTACTTCATTCCAACGGCCCTGATATCTTTGTTCCATAACAGAAATGTCCTGATGGAATCTCTCCCCATGCTCATCACTAACTGCTCCACAACTAGGAGGGAAAAAGTCTAGGTAGGAGTGGAGAAAATGGATCTTAAGGGAGATGTTACATCCAAGGTTACGGTATTTTTGCAGGAGCACTGTCGCCAAATGCTTGTAGTTGTCATCTCTTTTGTTGCTTAAAAATCCATGAACAACACCCTTGAAGGCTTCCCAAGCTTCCTTTTCTTTCCTCTCCAAAATTTGGTGAAATGCAGGATGCTTTCCAAGTTCTCTTACTTGTGGTCCGACAAAAATGCCTTCCTTAAATTTTGCATCACTTAATTTCCAAAATTTCTGTCTGGTTGTGTTTTGTTATTTGACAGGTGTGCCAACTCCCAAAAAAAATTCCCCCAAATTTAAAATCTTCACTCTAAAAAATGAAATGTCACTCACTTATTTTAAAAACAAGAGCTAATCTATCATTTTTATGGTGATTTTTGAATTCAACAAATGGATATACATATAAATTCACTATGTTTAAGCCCGAAACATTTTCATTGTTGTCCAGTGTAATTAGCTCATAAAGGACATCCAAATAACCGAATGCCAGAATGCCAGAGGTGATAATAGCTTAATCAGGACGTCTGAGACGGAAGCTAATAAGTCGCCTTTCTTATCATTATTACCACCCACGTAATAGATTAGTCATAGTGGGAATAGAAAACAGGTTTTACTTCAGCTGATTAATGTCGTCATTGTTTGCGTCACTGTGCATTGTTAACGTACGTTCGGCCTTCAATATGACGAGCGACCCTCTATTGTAGACGTTGAGAGAAGCGAAGCAGAAAATTAATGTCTTACAATGACAATGGTTCTACAGTAAGGGAAGTAATAATTATTTCTATATTCTAAAGGTAAAAAGCAGGGATGAGTCCTCGATATTTTCGATATCTCGATACTCAGATACTTGCAATATCGATATCGAATGATACTTCCGAAAATTTACTCGATATTTTTTCGATACTTTGGTGGTGCTTCCGCAATTGTTATTTTTTTAAATCTTTTAAATCTCATATTATTGCCACAAGTATAACATTTCAAAGCCTGAGAAATTGCCAGGGATGTGGTAATGTAACAAAATAATCAGATTCACTGTCAGAAGAAATCACTGCATATCTCAACGACGACTTCTCACCTCCTCTTTCTAGTGCACTGGATTACTGGAAAATAAATTAAAAATTTCCAAAACTTTACTGTATTCCACCTGCAACAGTTTACTCTGAAAAACTACGAGGTTCGTCCAGAAAGTAAGTTCTGTTTGGTAATAAAATTAAATTGTGTATAGATACAGAAAAACTATTTAGTGCACAAAATTCTACAACTCTTTAACTACTTTTCCACATAACTGCAGAAATTTTGCAGGCATTTGTCATAGCGAGGCACAGAATTTTGTATACCTTCTTCATAGAAGTTTACCGCTTGTGTCTTCAACCAGTTGGAAACATTTTCTTTCAGCTCTTCGTAATTGTTGAAGTGTTGACCGCCAAGGAAAAATTTGAGATGCAAAAACAGATGAAAGTCACTAGGAGCGAGATCAGGGCTGTACGGGAGATGGTTAAACACGTCCCAGCCAAATCCCTGTAGGATGTTTTTCGTCGCATTTGCAGTGTGTGGTCGTGCGTTGTCGTGAAGAAACACAACACCTTTTGACAGCATTCCTCGGCGCTTATACTGTACTGCGCGGCGCAATTTCCTAAGTGTCTCGCACTAAACATCTGCTTTCATTGTTTGACCACGTGGCAAGAAATCAATGAGTAAGATGCCTTTCCTGTCCCCGAACACCTTCCGTAGGGGGAGGGATTTGTCCCTTTCAGCTGCCAAGGTGCGGGTGCTGCGGACTCCTAGCACTCGTGGTACCTCTGACGTTTTTAGAGGAACCTCGGGCCGAACATCCGAGCCCCTCCTTCGGGAGTTGTTCGAATTGGGATGGTCTCGAGGGGGCAGTGGTTCCCGATACCCGTGGGAATCGGGTACGTCTAAGGACGGGGTTGAGGGAAGCCATTAAGTTTCCGGGTACTAGCCTACAAAGCTAGTAGAAGGTGTGCTAGATCACCAGGCGGCCCCACCGAGGTCATATCGGTAGTCTTCACCTTTGGTGTTGGCGCGCGTAAGTAGCGTATCCACTTCCATCCCGTCTTGTGTCCTTGGACCAGATGGGGGGGGGGCGCCTTGTTTGTAACCCAGGTCTTGCTCTATGGAAAGCCCCGCGGAGGACGCCGAGCGCCCTTTGGGACAGCTCGGATAACTCCCTGGTTGAAAGAGGCCCGGGTCTTGTTCCTACGGGTTCAAGACTAATGGGAGTAGAACCTCTGGGCTCAACTGTCCCAGAACACCGTGCACATCATTTTTCGAGGTGTCAAGAGTTGTTTCGGCTTAACCTTTGCTGCGGATGAGGTGTGCCTCCATTCCATTGATTAACGCTTACCTTCAGGGGTGTCGTAAGAAACCCAAGTTTCATCTCCTGTGACTATCTTCGCCGTCTTCATCATAACGGGTCAAAAACTGAAGTGCACTACCCATCCGATTTGTTTTGAGTTGCTCAGTAAGAATCTTTGGCATCCAACGTGAGCAGAGTTTACGAAATTTCAGTTTTTCGGTAACAGTTCTAGCGGTGCAGTCCTAGCATTCAGAAAACGAATCACAGATCTGATTTCACAAGCGGCGGGATTTTTAATCAACACCGACATTGTAAACAAGCACAACAAAGCGTACGTGGCTGACAGCGATCTCACAATGGCGCACGTTTCTTCTCCTCGATACAGAGCGTCTACCGCGCATGTGCGGAACTGCGATCGCAGTGCTGCAGCGGAGATAAATTGAAATAGAATTTACCTTCTGGACGCCCTTGTATTTAGTACAGCAGGACTCATATGTGACAGAAAAAGAAGTAGACTCGACTCCGAAAGAGTGGAAATGCTAGTATTTTTTAATAAACGTTTATAAAAATGAGCTGTTGAAAAAACGCATCTGCTTTTAAATGTCTAATGTAGAGTTTAAAAATAAGTACGCCGATGGTTTTAAATTGTGTCTCATTAAATATATGCACCTAATTAACTTCATTGACATCACACAATTCTCCCAACATTCTGCTTTACTAGGTGCGTTAAATTATAACACCTCTTATTCTTTTTACCAGATAAAAACTTTTGTTTTTTTTAAATACACGTGGACTGTTTGTGAATGCGTGACAGAGATGGCAGCACTGTACAGTGCATAGAACTCTAATGCTAGCGACGAGAGTTAGGACTGATTTTGATACTTAAAATGGCGACGTTTTCATTGCAAGAACAGCGTGTAATCATTCGTTTTCTTCATTTTCGTGGTGTGACACCTATTGAAATTCATCGCCAGTTGAGTGAGGCATGTGGTGACGGTACCATGGGTGTGTCTAATGTACGTTCCTGGGTGCGACAGTTCAATGAAGGCAGAACATCGTGTGACAACAAACCAAGACAGTTGAAAACATCGTCTCCAAAATTGGCATTTCCGTGGGATCTGTGCACACAATCCTTCATGAAGATCTCTAAATGCGATCCTCCAAAACATCGTTCTCCACTCGCTGGATCATGTCGTCATACCGGCTGGTACGAGGTCGTGACTGTCTGTCCTGAGGGGAAAAAAAATGGTATAACTTGAAAGTACCTCGTATATTGAAATTAGAAGTAGAAATAATGAAATCGAGATCAAGGTATCCAGTATCGTGGAAAATATCTTGCATAGTTATCGAAAAAACAACTGGTTTCCATTCACCCTTATTAAAAAGGTTAAAGAGTTTTAGTTTTGATGCTCGAAAGCTTCGCGGATACTAATAACTCCATGTGGAGTGAAACGATGGTGCGGAGGTGGTTTTTTTTTTTTTTTTTTTTTAACCTTCATGTCGACCTTTGGAAGATACTTAATACCTTTGGTATTGTGCCGAAGACGACAAACTTCACTACAAACTACTTTACTTGTCACTAAATTGTTACACAATGCTAATGTACAAACAGCCTTCATTTTACACAAATACGAGGGCTGTTCAATAAATAATGATCATAATTTTTTTACGGTCATAATTTTTCGCACTAAAATTCAAACTAATTATATTCTGTTTGATTAATGTAAAATAAACACGCCGTAGTAGTTTCATTGTTGGTACTCCTGGTTCCCGCGTGTGAGAAACAGGCAAGTTCAGACATGTTCAGTATCGCCTACCGCTGCAATGGAGGTAACACGCGAGGAACAATATGTGACTTCGAAATTCTGCTTTCGTCTAAAGAAATCTTCAGTTGAGGCCCATACAATGTTATAGGAGGCCTGTGGAGAGTCTGTTCTTCCCTACAACACAGCTCAAAAGTGGTTAAAAATGTTTTAAGATGGGAGACAATTAATTTCAAAGGAAGGTGGACCCAGTGTTCCAGTTGCTGCTCTTATGGAAGAACAAATCAACACTGCTGCTGCTATTGTGAGAGAGGATCAACGAATTACCTTAAGATCACTTTCTGAAATACTGAACATTTCATTGACTGTCACCCACACATGGGTGACAGGAACATTACACATGAGACGTGTTTGTGCGCGATGGGTTCCAAGACCGTTGATTGCCGAACCAAAGGGCATTTGCGTGCAGGTCTGCAAGCAGTTAAAGTTGATGTTAGAGGAAGATCCGGAGTTTCTTTCAAACGTTTTGATCCTGAGAGCAAACAGTTAAGCTCAGTGTGGAAATCTCCTTCATCACCAACCCCCAAAAAGCAAAAGTGGTTGCTTCTACTGGGAAAGTTATGGTCATCTCATTCTTTGATATTCATGGAATGGTTTATCAGCATGTTGTACCTGCACATACACCAGAACTGCACAATACTACAGGGGTGTCCTGAAAACATTGCAAGTCCATATCAGGCGCAAAAGACCACATTTCCGTGAAGCAGGCTGGATGTTGCACCACGATAATGCGCGGCCGCATATTGCCAATGTTGTTGCTGAATATCTTGCAAAAATCAACGTGAAGTGCATCTCACATCCTCCCTATAGTGCAGATTTAGCCCCATGTGACTTTTTTCTATTCCCTAATTTGAAGAAAACGCCTTCGTTGGAGGTATTATGCATCATCAGAAGCAGTGGTGAAGGCTGCGGAGGCGATTTTGAAGGATCTCTCAAAAACGGTTTCCAGCATGTCTTTGAAGACTGGCAGAAACGCTGGGACAAGTGCATCGCAATCAGGGGCGACTATTTTGAGAAGGACCATCAAAATTATGAGGATGAGTAAAGGTACACTGTCAAAAAAAAACAGAAGAAGAAGAAGAAGAAGAAGAAGAAGAAGAAGAAGAAGAAGAAGAAGAAGAAGAAGAAGAAGAAGAAGAAGAAGAAGAAGAAGAAGAAGAAGAAGAAGAAGAAGAAGAAGAAGAAGTGAGCATTCTTTGTTGAACAGCCCTCGTACAACACTTCGACACGTCACTACGATGTTTGTTTCTCTCTGTGGCCTGTACCCTTGTGCTGCTAATGATCTGACAAACACACAGGACCACCTCTTGTACGGAGCTACACGCAACTCATCCTGGCCGAGATGCAAACTCGCTACCTCTTTAACGTGAGGAGATAGGAACTGGCATTGTGCCTGTGGTCATCTTGATGTAGTCGCCCTCGATCTCACCCCTCATTCTGCACTCCCAGGGGTTACTTATAAAAGCAAAAAGGGTGTTCTCCCCCTGACAGCGGGGGTGCGTATCTTTCTTTGACTTTACGTTGTATTTTTCCTTCGTAATGTTTACAAGTGGCGAGGATTTGAGCCTATGCGGGCCTCTGTGTGTATAGGTATACTGCTAAAGCTTAGCTAGATCGCTGCAGTGGAAAATTAAATCCACTAATGCTCGTTAACGAAGAAAGCGGGTTAATTGAAGA
Organism: Mantis religiosa; assembly: GCA_030765055.1. Lineage (NCBI taxonomy): Eukaryota > Metazoa > Arthropoda > Insecta > Mantodea > Mantidae > Mantis > Mantis religiosa. The sequence continues at coordinate 31,370,332 of CM060953.1, read as the reverse complement.
GTAGCAGCAAATCCGTAAAATTAAGCGTTCTCAGCTTCCCAGGAAGTGATGACGTTTCCAAGAAGCCTTACATCTGGATCGTGGGAGCCCTTCCTTATTAGACTGCTTGCTTTTTCCCCTTGGCTTAGCCACTATTATTCTCCTCTCCCTAGCCCTCATCATCGGTCTATAAATAGCTCCAGCTCGATTGAATGTAAACCGACTGGATCAATACACCTAGTAAAAAGTACGAGTGTGGGGTTTTAACAATGCGGCCGTGTCAAAGGTCGAGAAAATTCAACTCGGGCCATCTAACCTGAATATTATTAACAACTGCCTTGACATTCACTGCTGGGATGCCAGCTTCGTGCTGGAATCGATTCATTTAATTTATCGACTTTTGGATTGTTATTTATGACACGCGGCAAATAAATTCTAGCTGACAAACCTTCAAGTTGATACATCAGCCAAAAAAGAACAAAAATAAAATAAAAAATAAAATAAGAGAGTAAACAAATTCTCCTAAAAGCAAAGAATATAAGAGAGTATCCTCGCCAATACTCCTTTTTCCTTGTAATTTTACGTCCTCCAACGTTAAGTCATATCGGACGATGAATGAAGTGGATGAAATGATGCTCAAATGTGCCCAGGGTCCATGGAGCTTAGAGGTACCCGACATTCGTCTTTAAGGATAAGGGAAAACCCCGTAAAAACCTTATCCAGGTAACTCGCCCTGACCGAAATTCGAACTAGGGACCTCTTGAACGTTAGACAGACACGCTACCGTCTATACTACCGAGGCGGGCATCCTCGCCAATGTTGGAGTAAGGGCGGGGATTGTCGGATAACATTTTCGTTTTTCAGAATTGTGACTTATATGAGCCGGCACTAAGGACATATTTTACGTCAATGTGGTGTTTATACAGTGCTCTTGTTATGACGAAAAGTTGAAGGTGATAACATGGAGGATATACGAACTACATGAAGTTGAAGGGAAAATGAGCAAAAGGTTTATATCTTGCTGAAGGTAGGTAATGTCGGACACCATCCGAGATTACCCGCCAGGTTTAAATTTAGGCTTCATAAATAAAACAAATAACAATTTGACAAGAAAATCTTAATCAGAAAGAACTTTCAACACATGGCTAACTAGTTAGGCTAGTTTTAAACATTGTTCGAACTTCGATACAGTGTTGGAAATTGGAATATAGTTTTTTGAAAGCCTTAGAAGATAAAAGGCTTAAAATACATAGATATTAAGATATCTGAAACGGCTTTTCTGTGTTCATGAACAATAATCACAAACAAAAGTCTCTTTTTCTGCTCCTGAACATTCCTCATGACACCATTCTTCACATGTGATGCACTGAATCCATTCTTCCCCTTGACGATCATCGGAGAACTTTCCTTTGCAATACATGCATTCTTCATCTTGTGTAGTGATATCTGTTCGTTTATATGCATTCTTACTGGGCTTATTTCCTGTATTGGGACGTTTCTGCTGTTTCTGTGAAGCTTTTGAAGATGGTTTCTTCGTATTTTGTCCTTTCTGGGAATTTACAAGTGTCTTTTTGTAGGGAGATCCCGTTATCAGCTGTGCTGAGCTTTTAGGCCTGCCTCGGTTTGATTTTGTAATGTTCAGTGATGGATATTTGCTCAGGAAGTACTGTATTTGTTGATTGACTGCTGGATTGGAAGGTACTGGTGCTGGGTTGTGGACTGGATGAAGATTGAGCTCTGGAAGTAGGTGGAGTATTGTCCCTGAGTGAAACCCAGGCTGGCACAGTTGCTGTTTCATTTTTCTGTCCGACTTTTTGAAATTCTGAATCATCAAATATGTTTCTGTTCACAGGATATAAACCTGTTGCTCGAAATCCGCCAGCTGCTATTTTGCCTGATTGTACCTGAAGATAAGCACTCCCTAAAAGTTCGCAAACTTCGTAGTGAGTTACTCCAATGTTACCTATTTCGGTTTGAATGAATTCTCTGAGAACATCAATTGTCCGTGGCCTATTCGTGTACACTCTATTTTTAGATATCCCCACAAGAAAAATCCGGTGAGATTAGGTTAGGGGATCTGGGGGGTGACAGACCTTTTGAGATTATTCGATTATCAAAGAAACTGGTTACAAGTTACAAGGTGTCAGATGTATGGCACGTCGCTCCATCTTGTTGGAAATAACCTTCTCTCAATTCGAAGTCATCTCCGTAAAGCTTTAGAGAATATGGCGAGATGAGTGCAAACATGTATAGATGCTGGTGGAGTACACTTCCAACATTTTCTCTGAGATGTAAATAGTGTAATGTAATCTCCCAATTGTGTATTATGTTCTCCCAAAGCTACACGTGTGTGCTATTATTGGTTGAAAAGTTATGGCCTATTGGAATGGTTCAGGTTTATATGAATCGCACTATATTACTGCAAATCGGGTGAGCACTCCTTACTTTAATCTGGTTGACTCCCTTTTGGAGCCATTAAAAGAAAAACTTTCCAATGAAATCCTACAAATTTTAAATGAAATCTTAAACATGAGTCAGAAAATTATAGCCGTTTCTCAGACGTAATTTTTTTATTTTTTCATTTATCTACCTCCTCCATCGTTCAGTAAGGTTGGACGATGAATGAAATGAGGCCAGGGTCCGTAAAGTTTAGAGTTATTCGAAATTCATAACGGAAAACCCTGGTAAAACCTTATCAGATAACTCACTCTGACCAAGATTCGAACTCGGGACCTCTTGAGCACGAGGCAGGCACGCTACCACCTACGCTACAGCGGTGGACCCAAAGGAAAGTGCAGGTACCGGAAATGCTTGAACAAAGAAGAGTGATGTATGTGAGTAATGTACTTTTAAGTGTTTATGTTTAGTGGTTAATTTATCCGACAAACTTTAATACCGAGAGATCCAAAAACATCCGAACCGGCTGCACGGTGTTTTGATGTTCGCCCCCTCAGCGCTCGTTTCTGTCTTCTGCTATCATAGAAGGGCGTGGATGAAATCATGCAACACTTCCAGAGCTGCTTTTAAAGACTTTACGTATGGAAGGAAGAGCTGAAACAGGCCACCGCCATTGTCCATACATGTTTGATACCTTTTTAGGAAACTACTAATCACTCGCCGTAATTAACGTTGAGAAATGCTGGCAATTTCCTGGCGGATATTTTGTTTTAATTCTTCCAGGGTATGTGGGTTTGCTTGTATCGTACACTTTATGTTCTATGTTATCCCCGAGACAGAAAACTCAGGGATTTAGGTTGGGGGACCAAGAGAGCCACAAATGGTTACTAATAATCCTGTCCTGAAACAGATTTTCAATTGTTCTCATTGAAATGCGACCGTGTGAGCTGTTGCAGGATCTTGTAGAAAAAGGCAGATCACACTCCCTGTCTGTTAATTATCTAAAAGGGAGCCATAATTGTATTCACATATGTACGGGCGTCAAATGTTGACTCAAAAACAATTGAACCTATAACTCTTCTCTGCTAATGGAGAAATGCTACCATTTCTCAACGTGAAATATAGCGACGGATAGTTTCCTAAAGAGGTGCCATATATGTATGGACAACGGCGGTGAGTAGTTCCAATATCTCCTTTAATAACATGGGTAAGCAAAGCATTTAAAAGTAGTTTAAAAATGTTGCATGAATTCATCTTCATTTTGTATCATTTCATTTCATTTTGTATCAAATCTAATTATCCCTGCTTTGTTTTCCACATTGTTGTTCATATTGCCTGTGTACTGTAACATGTGTCTTATGTTAACTTTTGTACATATATATGCTATTAAACTGGCACGTCTAGACATGTTCAATGTTCACAGCCTTTTCTGGCTACAAGTGAACCTACTGAACGCAAATCAATCTAATCTAATCTAATCTATAATAGCGAAAGACGGCAACGAGCGCCGAGAGCAAGGACAGAGAAAACACCGCACAGCCGGTTCGGATGTTTTTGGATCTCTCGATATATTTACTGCAGGCTTGTCACTCGCAGCGCCGACATGGCAGTAAGCCTTAACGACAAGCCACACGCCCTGAAACCCGTCTCGATAAGTGTTGTTCATCACATACTTGGCTAAATTTTCAGGTTGCACAGGTTTGAAGTATAATATTGTGTGGTTTTACTTCAGATTCAATTTGCCTAGGAGTAAATAAATATTTTACAAATCAATCTTTACCTATATAAGTATTACTTAATTTCGTTTCAATATGAAGTAGATTCACATCGGTATTTAATTTTTATAAATACAACAATATAACAGATATAAATAAATACAATTAAAAAGCTAATCGAGGATAACATTACTTCTCAATGACTCCAAATTAACCACGGTAAGTGTGGCCCTTTAACTCAACAGCAGTAAGTTCCTGTGAAATATATACATTTCTGATATTCCTGACTTAGCTCCGACTTCTTTAGCTCTTTACGCTGATGACACAGTACTATATTATCCTCGTGTTAATCTCCAGCACGCACAACAAGTAGTACAGCTCTCTTTAGATCGCCTAACTCATTGGTTCAGCACTTGGCGCATCTCATTGAACCCTCAGAAAACCGAAGCTAAAATCTTCACTCTTCGCCGATATACTCCGCTTACTCCGTTGTGTCTCTACAGGAACAATGTCCCTTGGCTCCCCACTACAACTCCCGTTAAATACCTTGGAGTGCTTTTGGACTCTCGACTGATCTGGCGTGCTCATATCGATCGTCTTATATCACTGGCCTCCGGGCGACTTTCAAAACTCTCACCCCTGTTGTATCGCCGTTCCAGCCTCGGCCTACAGTCTTCATTGTTACTCTACAAATCACTCGTTCGTCCGCTTATTACATATGCCTGCCAAGTGTGGGGGGCCGCACACACATGTCATCTGCGTCGTCTTCAGGTCATACAGAATCGCTTCATGCGCATCGCTACCAACGCTCCATGGTTCATCCGTAATCAGCAGCTCCATCACGAACTAGAACTGTTACCTCTTCACGACTACATTCCCAGGATCGCTCGTCGTTTCTTTTCCACACTGTAAGAAGTTCCAGGAGCTGTGCGTTATAACATCGGCGTCCGCACGCGCCAGCCCCCACGCTTGAAGAGGAGACTACCACAGGACCTGCTTCTGAGTGAAACATCTGACTGGAGTGATTGTAGTGCTTGATGTCTGTCTTACATCTTCAATATTGACATAATTTCTCAGAGAGTATTATTGGAGTTCTAACTTAATGTAGTTAGGGGGCGGCCTGTTAGCCTACCCCTGAGTGTTATTGTTCTTATTGTACTGTTACCTTCTTTTCACTCTGATCTGTAAAGCACTGTACTGCTGATCGATCAATAAAAAAGTTAAAAAAAAATCCTGTGACTCTTCCTCTACTTAAGGAACGGATATATATCAACACGGTTTCATCCGATTTCCGCTTCCTGGGAAAATATCCACCTTACAATTAAATTAAATAAATAATACCTCACATTAGTTAGATGTGATGAGACCGCAAGTAGATATTTTGATAAGTTGGTTACACGCAGATCGATGAGGAGGAAACAAGATAATTGGTTCTTCACCGGGCCGTAGCATTCGTTTCTATAGCAACCGCCACAGCACACTTCGGAATTCTGCGTCACAAACGGATGGAAAATCACGACCAACAGTACGACGAAGGGAGCCATATGGATCTCCAAGGACTGAGCTTATTTCCTTCGCTTACTCACGTCTGTTTAGTAATGTTCCTAGATTCCAAAAATAGTGATTATTTTCAATTGTGTTGGATGTGATATTTGGGATGAAAGTTAATACGCTTCAACCTATCTTTGAGTCGATTAACTTAGGAACAAACACTACAAAAGTAACACAAATTATATTAAGTATAAGATTATGTAACTCTGAATTGTGAACAATAACAAATGGAGAGATCATTGTAGCATAGGAAAGGTACATCGGGTTAAATATGAGTTAGACTAGAAAAGATGTATTTGAAAGTTCAAACCAATAACAAAGGATATCTAAGCTATATTTACCGCTACAAAAAGATGTATGTGACATAACTCGTGGACTTTAATAATACCTATGCATTTTTTAGATACGTAGCAAGTATAAAAAAGAAACGAAGACATTAGAAAAGAGTTTGTTGATCTAAAATCTAAAGGAAATAATACAGGAGAAAATAGCAGGGTTACTTAAGCACCTCTTGAACATCGAACACCACAAGTAGATACAAGCATAAACAATAGGTAGGAGGAGTGTCGGCAGACCGCGAATGAAGTTGGCAAATTAATTTTGTTGAAGACCGAACTAGACGTAAGGCTTATGGCATGATGGTGATGATGAAAGAGATCGTATTTCATGTGCAGTAATATTTTGTGTATCTGTTACGGCTTGCCAATTATACAAAAATTCATTTAGAATTTCCTTATTAATTTTCGCCCTCCAATTTTAAGACATATTGGACGATGAATGAAATAGACAAAATCATGCTCAAAAGAGTCCATGATGCATAGAGCTTAGAGTTACCCTACATTCATCTTTCAGGATAAGGAAAAATCCGGATAAAACTTATCCAGATAACTCACCCAGACCGAGATTCGAACTTGGGACTTCTTAAACGTGAGGCAGACAGATTAGAGGGTCCAAATTAGCTATTTTGATTTTTGAGTTATCTCACCAAGGTTCGATCATAGGCGACCGCAAAGTGAGATTTGTGGTGGACAACACCACGCCATCTTTCCACCAATTGCTCCATCATCATCTTCCCTATCATTCATCTCGCCGTCACACAATCATGCACTTCCTTCACCTTCACACCAGACATCGGGCTGATCACCCATCCTGGTTCTTTATCAGTTCCAAAGCTTCGGTTCCTCAGGTCCGCCCTTGAGCGATAGAGGAACAAGAATCCCCTAACTAAGTGGTGTACTAGGGATAACGTACAGAAGAATAATAGTTGTCCCATTCACTTCCCGTAGGGGAGGGGATCCGTCCCCTTCAGCTGCCGTGGTGCGGGCGCTGCGGACCCTTAGCGCTCGTGGTACCTCTGACGTTACTGGAGGAACCTCGGGACGAACTGCCGAGCCCCTCCCGTCGGGGAGTTGCTCGGATTGGGTTAGACTCGAGGGGGCAGTTGTTCCCGACACCCACGGGGAATTGGGTACCTCCGGCCAGACTACGGCTGCCCGGAAGGGGTAGAGAGTTGCCTAATAAGTCCCGGGTACTAGCCTACAGAGCTAGTAGAAGGTATGCGGCCCCACCGAGGTTTTCGGTAGTCTTTCCTGCGCGGTTGACGCGCGTAAGTGGCGTATTCCTTCCATCCCGTCTTGACGTTGTTGTCAACGGGGGGGGGGGGGGGGTAAGAAACCAGGTACTGTCCCATTCACTGACACACAAATATTTTTTTCTGAAGTGCTTTTTGGATTCAGGGAACCTTAAAACGTGTATTTTAAGTAGCGTCTCGGCATGGAGTTGTTTTTTTTATGGAATGCGATACCTTTTGTACGCTAGTCAGAGATAGATAAATTTAAAAACAAAAAGGAGAAATTCTAGACTCTTTGCAAGATGTCGAGAGAAAAGGGTGACATTTTACCACTCGTGAAAAGTTATTTCAAACTGTTAACAAAGGAAATCTCGGAAATTATTAAAGCTACGAAAAGTTTATTTGACATAAACTTTGCGGTTTAACTTTTACCAGTTAGATGTACAAATTTCATGCAGAACTTTACAGGTTATTCTCGGAAAATTCAAAATACATGTTTTATTTGTAATGCAAATATATTAAACATAGGATGTTTTAAAAAAAATAGTTGTCATTGTTGAGAATAATGAAAATTGCAGATTTGTCTATGTAAAAGTAGTTAGGTGAGGGGGGAATTTATTGAAAATCTTCCTTGAAATGTGCCCAGAAACAACTTTTCGATTTTCTTTTGGATTTCGGAGAGTCGTAGCGGAGTATGACACTCACTTGGAGTGCCTTACTTACATAGTGGAGAAAATAAAAAGGCGCGAACATAAAAATTCCTTAAAATGTAGTTCAAGGCTTCACAGTTAATCACAGATCTAGCGCGTCGTTCATTCCGGAGAAGCCATCATCCATTAGATCTCATTTACTGCACTCTTCTGACTGATCGTTGACCTTAAATTAAAGGATATTGTCCGCAGTTAATAAAGTAACGCGTAAACAAAACCGGATCGTTCTAGAGCCTTCGATTCGAATATGTTTACCACATCCTGGTTTACCACGTGGGTTGTGAAACAATGTAGGACACACTCCACACAACGGGCATTGCTCGTCAGACACAGACCTGGAAATCATCATCTTACCAGGATTTGGGTTTTGATGACTCCAAAAATGTTTAAAAAATAAATGAATTTCTTTTAAAATGTGACACAAGCGTCACACCACATGCCTTTCGCTATAAACTTTCATATAAACGCCTATTCTTTTATCTATGTCATTTTAATAAGTTAAGTATTAGCAGAAACGGTTTAATTGCATATTTACCTATAGGTACAGTGACCATTGTAGATTAAATTAGGCGTCATTGTTTTATTTTGTTTTAAAAGGTAAAGGAGAACTTGTGAAGACCTAAGCACCTCCACCAGTTAGATCTTTTGTGTCTCCCTCCGTCCCATTTTTTTAATCTTCAATAACTCTTGCTTCGTTCGAAAATTATGCAAATTTCTTCAGAGACTCCGTTTGAACCACTTTAAATGCAAAAATAGACTTTAGGGGATTGTCAGATCTTTTTAACAGCTAATTGTTAAATAATGGCTTTCAAATCTGTTTGTTTTTGCATGATCAAGAGGTAAGGAAAACAGAATAACGATTTCCTATTTGACAATTAAGAATTTGAACATTCAAACTGGGAGAGTGCATTGTTATCTGCAAAAATAAGGTTAAAAGAAAACAATTCAGCATTGTCAAATATAGTAGGTATATATTGTTATGAGATGTGAAGCATAAAGAAATATAATGATTCGTTTAATATTCTATGTACAGCAACAATAGACGATTCGAAAACGTTAGAACATGTTGTGAGGAACATCTGAATATATCCGGTTTGAGAAGTGACCGATAATTTAAATATCGAGCTGTAATATATGGATACAAGATTATTAAGTGAGAAGACCTGCTTATTTGTAATGGTGAAAATGTAAATAAATTAGTCTTTCAGCAGTGAATAAGTCATATTATTATTTAAAAGAAATAACACAGAACTTCAATTTTCCATTCGCCAACTCTAAACTAAAGCTTTCGTGCAACGTTAACTGAGTTATATCGGCAATCATCGGGCGCAAATCAGGCAGGAAAATGAAATCTTCCACATCTGCAATAGCAATTATCAACATACAAAAAATATACAAGAATAATTAAAAAAAAACTCGCCGATAACACTGTTAAAATAATATAAAGTACATTTATTGTTTCAAAATAAACCGTTACAGAGTAACGAGGGATATTTCAAATCTGGCTAACTCCTTAAAACAGTATTTTGACACAAATTGTGTTTATAGATTTTATCTAAGATTTTATCTACCTCGTACCATACAAAAAGTACATCGTCTTAAAGACTGGATTCGGTTTATTACCACTAAGGCGAATACTTGGGTATTTTGTATTCTTTTGTTATTTTAAAATAAAAACTGCTTTTATGTACACGAAAAGTACATTTGAATGTTGTTTCATATTTAAATTTGATTAAGTAATTAGGAAATGTAAATTATAAATGTGCTAAAGAGTAATTTTTAAGTAAAGCTGATAAGGAAAATTTTCCTTAACGTTTCCCAAATTTTCTCTGATAAAAGCTGAAACTCTGGTAAATTGATATGCATTCAGATATAATTGTTGTGTGAATCCTTAATACAACGAAGAAAAAAGTATGTCATATAATTTTATTATCAGTTAAAGTTGTAATATCCTCCTATATTTTTTCACCAAGGCGGCCCGGGTTCGATCCCAGGCGACCGCAAAGTGAGATTTGTGGTGGACAACACGGCGCTGGGCGGGTTTTCTCCGGGATCTCCGGTTTCCCCTGCCATCTCATTCCACCGGTGGTCCATCTTCATCTCATGTATCATCAGTGTCACCGCCTGCGGTGCCGTATGTAGTAAAAGCGGACGTTAAACACTACACATTTCATTTCTCCTATATTTTCGAATATTTTGTATAGTGAGAAGCATTTCTGAATCTCTGTACCTCCAGCTGTCTTCAAAACGCTCTACGCGTTTCGATTTTTTTCTAAACAGAAACTACTAACATAAAATCAACCTAATAATATAAAATACTACAGTAAAATATAATTGTTAGAAACTTTATTATATTTTTTTTAGGAAAGTGTACGTCCCTCAAAGTATACAGGACTAGTTTCGTAAATCCTTATTTCCATCATCAGTCAATTTGTTGATTTCTGTTGTTATCGTTACTGACGCTAGGTGACGGAATATTTTTGTAGGAATAATTGCCAAACTAGAAAGTAAAACAAGCTTATTGACAGAACCGATTGGTGGCATTTCAAAATTCATCACGCCATTCGTTCCCAAACCATTAAATTAACATCTGGATAATTTCATGGCGAAAAAGAAAATAATAGTAATAAAAAGATTAATAAATCATTAAATTAAAAATATTAAAAAAATAAATATAAAAATGTAATGATGTTTGTGCCCTTAACAAAATAAAGGATGACTGCAATTAAAAAAAATACTACTATCCTTGGGCTCATTTATTTTGGTTCCTCAAAATAAATACAACATTATTAAATTTTTCTAAAAAAGATAAAATTTCAGATAGTAAGGAACCTGGTATTTATCTATTTAACCGTTTAGATTGCAACAAGCTTTACACTGAAAGGACTAAACGTAATTTAGAAACCAGAATGAAGTAACATTTTAGAAATGTTAGGTAAAAACTGACTGATAAATCAGCATTGTTGGCCATTTAACCGTGAAATCAATATAGAAATTAACTTATTAAAACAATTGAATGGACCGTTAGATTTAATGGTTTGGGAAAAAATACGTTAAAAATTTGAAATCGCGTGATAAATTTTGAAATATCGCTATCGATTGTCAGTAAGTTTGTTTTACTTTCAGAGGTTTGTAGTAAGTACGAAAATAATCCGTCACCTAGCGGCAGTAATGATAACAACAGAAATTAACAAATCGGCTGATGATGCAAATAAGTATTTGCAAAACTGGAGGGGGGGGGGTGTCGTGAAGTTTTAATTATCCCTCGGTACATAATGTCGGTAGTTTCAGTGATTTGAGTCCTTTGATTTTTATTATTATTATTTTTATTATTTTTACAATGAGTGCCAGAAGTGACCTCTTGTGAGGTGGAAAAGGAATTTTCAAACTGGTCACATGTCCCTGACAGACGAGCCAAGAGCTGATAGATCGTCAGCTGTCACAGTGATGAAAGTGGAGTGTTTAATACTGGAAGATAGACAAGTAACCATCCAAATGATCATGAATGAGACACATCTTAGTTATGGCAGTGTGTGGAAAATTATTCATGACGAACTGCACATGTCTACTGTTCGGCCGCTCTATCTCCGGCTCTGACATTTCTCGAGAGGGGGAAGCAGGCTGTTGCCAGTTCTGTAGCGGGTATTTCAAGCAGAGCAATAATGCGTATTTTAAATATTTCAGTACTTGCATATTACACGAACCAGGAGCCATATTATTATAATAGCGATAATAATAGGACTTACGAACAGTAAAAATCGGAATTCACATATGCAAAATATAAGCAAAGAAAGTTTACCAGCGCAAGCAGCTAAAACCACGTGGCTCGAACAAATTTAACCTGGCAACACAGTGTTGGGTTCGGGAGTCAGCGACAATGCTGATTGGCGCTAGCAGACAGTTTTTACTTCCTGACCACAACACCGGATGTAGAGATTCCCAGTACTACCAACAGATGCTGTTAGTGTGTGTGAAAGGTGTGAACGAAATATTCAAATGGAGTGGTGTTGTAATACATATCTTGCATGCTAATGAAATTGTAAGTTGTATTTCAGTGTTTTAAAGCTAATATAGTCCTATATTTTCGTTCTAAAGATAATTTTGAGGATATGTTTTCAATTGCTCATTACTGTATGTTGGTACTATTAACCTCGCCCCTCCACCTACTGCAATCGGAAAACGTCAGAGCCGGAGATACAACGGCCGGACAATAAGTTGTCTGCATGGTGGGTTCCAAAAGCAAACACGGCGTGTCCTGTCAATACAGATGTTGATGCTGTTGAAACAGAATGAAGATTGTTTTTGATCGTGTGGTAACCATGAATGAGCAAAAGTCAGCTGCTTTCAGTTTTTTACGACTGTCGTCGAGTCATCCTTATATATTATCTTGGCAAGGGTCAAGCCATTACTGACAGATACTACTGCAATCTTCTGGACAAGTTACGAGCAGCTCAGATTAAGAAAGACGCGGTATGCTCTCGAAAGTTGTTCGTCTTCTGTCTGACAATGCACCAGCTCATTTATCTCAGTTGTAGGTAACAAAACAAGCGAATACATAACACAAAACTCTATGACACCCCTTCGTAGATCTGTACTCTGTGAAGAATTTATAATTTATTAAAAGATAAGTGAAGTTTGTAAGAAATTCTTATAGTTTATTCCAATATTTGTATTGTTTCACTGTTATTAGCTTCTATTTTTATGGATTATTCCTATTTAGTATATTACAATTACGGGGGAACGCGTCCAAATCTGACAATAGAATAAGCCTATATCCTTCGGGAAGATTCGTTGAATAATGTGGAACAATTCAACATGTAAAGGAAATTACTGCAGTACTAAATATGAATACGTAGAAATGTGTATTATTAAAAGGGATGCTATGGTTCCTAGGAAACTATAAATCGTAGGTCATTAAGGTAGATGAGGTTCTTTGTAGACGTACTTATCTGAGCGGAGGACGAAAGAAACGGGTCGCAGTTGCTGTTTCTTGGAACTGTATTAGTAAGAAAAGCTCTACGTTTTGTGGTTAAAATGTGGCGCTTTCCAAGATATGTGCATAGTATTAAAAATGAAATTTTAATCACTGCTATTCAGTGATATTGATAATTTCATTTGCACTTGGCCTTTAGATAAGGCCTATCGTTGAACACAACAGACGTAAGCAGAATTCGTATACCGGCATGATGACCCTACCATGGGGAAACATGACCTGCCGTACGCAGCCTTGTGCCGATAAGAGTGACGTCACGGTACGTGTGCGCTGCTCTTAAGCGCCGCGTCAGTAGAAGCGAAGAGATACGAAATTAGTGTAGTGTCAGAACGGGAGTTGGAAAGTCGGGTTTGTGTCGCTGCGTGCAAGTACTCATCAAGCGTGTGACTGACAAGTGCAGTGCAATATGTTCACAACACCTTAACCGTGAGCTATTATTTGACAGGTACTGTTCATTAAAATTTAATCGCGGTAGTTTTTGTTGAAGCAACTTTGATACATACGAGATGCAAACTGTAACAGAAACTGAGGGAGCCAAAACGCCTGAAGTTTTCTGACAGCGATGGTTGCAAATTGCACCCACAGCGTTGCGTTTCTGAAAGCTTTGGGACGAAATGTAACTAAAATAACTTTTTATATAGCAAACTTTCATATGTATTATATCACAATAATCTCACTGACCTAGCACCACATGCTTTTTTATGTTTTTCTTATATCTAATTTTTAAATAGAGAATTAAAAATTAACTTCTTAAGAATTTGTTCAAAATAATGAAACAAACTCGCAGTAATACACTTTGTGCTGAAAATGATAAATGTAGGAATTATAACAATTAAGATAAGATACAGAGGGAGGGGGAGAGAAGTGAGACATTTGCCATCCATTTTCGTATGTGGCTTTGAAGACCAAAATATATTCTTTCGTAGAATATTTATTTCAGAGCGCAATATCTTTTGTTTTAATTACGAAAAATATGACTTTGTCACCTTCCTATAATAGTTTAATACTATGTCTGAAAAACGCTGATCGCCTCGGTAGCTAAATGGTAGAGTGTCTGCCTCACGTTCCGGAGGTCCCTAGTTTAAATCTCGGTCAGGGTGAGTTACCTGGATACGGTTTTTATGGGGTTTTCCCTTATCCTGAAAGACGAATGTCGGGTAACTCTAAGCTCTATGGACCCTGGACTCATTTGAGCATCATTTCGCCCATTCCATTCATCGTCCGATATGACAACGTTGGAGGACGTAAATTAAAAAAAAAACTGCTTAGATATTATAGCACATTTTATTTTTTAACAATTAAGTGTTGGGCTCCCCGTACTGTTTTACAGAAATAATTGTTTTCTTTTTTTTTTCCCTCTCATCTAGAAGAATTAAGTATCTAGTTAAAGAGAAGTTGCTGTAAATATTGTACGCAAGATTGACGTCTGGTAACTTAAAAGTTATTCATTAGAAGTAAGGAGAGATATTTTTGCAACCTGATCGTAATCAATCATGTATCAAATAGATAACAAAAGAACGAGGGCTATTTCTTAGAAATATTTATCATCAGGAATGCCCTGTACTTGTGAAATCTTGTGAACGTAATCAATTGTTTTTCAAATAAAGGATAACAGATGAAAAGGAGCAATTCTTAGAAATATTAATCTCGAAAGAGTCTTGATAAAAGGACGTAGATCAAAAGCTCCTTACCCCCTTTGAGTAATTTTCTGCGCCAGGGGTAGGATTTAATGGATGAAAGAAAGCATTTCATTTAAAGCACTCCCACGGCGGAGTCCACGGAAATACGAAAGCGTTTGTTCAAAGCCATTCAGCGCCAGTTTTCCACCAACTTACAAATTACCCATTCATATTCGTTTGATAAAACACTAGTTATTGGAAGTAAATTCGTTGTTCGATTTTTTTTAGTAGACACTAATCTGTTGCTCTTACATAAAACAAAAGGCAAAACAACAAACGTAATTTCGCGTAATTAAATAGATTATTATCTGAATGGAATCAATATTCATGCGACACGCATAGCTCAGCCGATAGAGCACCTTCTTACTGTACGAGCGGTCCGACTTCGATTCCCGGCTGTGGTATGGTAATTTTTTCTTCTAAGTCAGAATGGTTCGCTATTTTCTCCAAAGCCTGGAAGTATGATTGAATGCATGTAAGGTATAATCACAAGAAACCCAGAGTGTATTCAGTTAACACTATAGCATACAGGCAATATCTTCCAAAGGATGATTTTAAAAGAATTAACTAACGTAGCTTCATGTCTATCTACCTAGATTTTAATACTGTCAATATATTGCCCATGTCAAGAGCTAGTCCGTAAGAATCAAGTCGTGCATTTTGTTGCAACTTAGATTTAGAGTAAGATAACCTTATTTAGTGGTCGCACATATCCATATACATTCTATGACTGAATAAAGTGAAACATTTGGTAGCCGTTGTAGACATTCAAGGCAACCATAGTCTATCTACATTAGGGTTGCCAGATTTCCAAGAAAAAGAAAAACGGAGTTACTCAGTTTTTAAAATTTTTTTTTTAACTAAGAAAAATAAATTGGCAAACACATATTATGCTGAATACATATACATTTTATTATGTACATTATTAACCCTCCAAGTGCTCTTCAATCTGACATGTTACATTTAATTGTACTTCACGGAATTCTTGACATTTTTTAATAACTCCACATCACATTTTGCAGAACTATACAATTCTGAACAGGGTTTATTCTCATAGTTCACTGTTACCTGGAGCTCTGCCTTATTGTGTTCCACTGCAAGATACACTAAACCAAGTTCACACGCTCTGATATTGCCATATACTTGTTTATTGTTCAGATTAACAAAATAATTCGAAAGTTTATTTCCAGCTCCAGCATTACATTTTTCCTTGTTTAGATCCCCCTTATAACGTTCACGTTGCCTCAAACCACTTTGTCCACCATATGGAATGATGAAATCTTTCCTGCACGTGGTACAAAATGTTCGATTTTCGTCCGAGGCCGGCTTTACCCACGGAAATATATCTTCCCATTTCTTGAGATATGTTTGATGATGTTTTTGCCTTCAATTTCTTCCGTGGAGGAGTCTTTGATGGATCGTCTTCAACCTCAAACATTTTCCAACTATCGTTGTACACGATCACTAACAATTTAGACTTAGCCTACAACAACCATAGATTTACAACATAGAGTAGAACGGTAACGGAAGTGGAATTGAAAGCAACTGAAAGACAAAATCAGAGAGACATTAAATTAGCTTTTTTATTTTTTATTTAATTTATGTCCTCCAATGTGAAGTCATATCCAACGATGAATGAAATGGGTGAAGTGATGCTCAAATGAGTAACAGGATAAGGGAAAACCCCAGAAGAAACAGTACCCATGTAACTCACCCTGACCGAGATTCGAACTCGGGACCTCTTGAACGTGAGGCAGACACGCTACCATCTACGCTCCCAAGGCAGGCCCGTTTATTATCGCTAGCAGAAACGTGCTGCTCTTACATGACGGCACAATGTACCTACGTTGATTTAGAAGGCACTTCTGTTGCCAGCATTCGCGAAATGAAACAAAACAAAGTGCCATTTTCCGAAGATTACATAAACTTTATGAGAATATTCAGGTCATTATATATAATTCAATAATTCGCAGCAGGCAAATAGAGACGGAGAATTGCGTACTCCGGGTAAATAATAAACGGAGGAACAAAATTTGGGAGAAAAAACGGATGATTCCGGGAAAAACGGAGCATCTGGCAACCCTAATCTACATACGATTACAAATTTACAAACCTGAATGACACGATTTGTAGCTTTTCACTCACAATTAAGCAATTTTGAAAGTTTACAGTTCATTGCTCATAGAGCAACTCGACTTAACTTCAACAACATGGAATTAAAATGACAGCAATTATTTATATTCTGGAACCTTCTTCAAAATTACACATTTTAAAGAGAAACAAATATCGATCCAACAACTTTTCAGCCCTTCCCCTCGAAACGGAGGGTAGAAAACCTAAATTCCAAGTCATTCAACAAATTTAACCACTCAGAATCTCGTAAACATAGAATATTTATATTCAAATAAGCACGTACCTTACATGCTGGGGAACTGTTGCACTTTCGTTTGTCACACTACGGGCCGTGATCTGCTTTTGTTTGTCCCGCTTACAAACATAAAAAATATATAAATAAAAAAAATCGATATACATACATTAGATTAATTTATGTAAGAGTTCCAAATAATTAAACAAGTTTAATCGATTTACAGTATAATGAACTAATGAAGGATAAATACAAAGAGGTTACTTTGATTTATATTTATAGCTATTTGCCGAATGACACATTTCCTCATTTTTTAAGAATTTACCGAGGCCTATTATCAGTATTCACATCAAATAGAGACATTTTCAACAAGAAATATGTCGAATTAAGTATAGGTATGGTGTAACATATGAATTTAAATTTGAAGTCTGTTTGGTGATAGCACAAAAAGTCTGCAATTATTATAATAATATATTCCGAGCTTTTTTTTTAAAAGCGACCCATTTAGTGTAAATATAGTATCTTTAATGATAATAAATAATAGGAAGGCTTAGGCCAAAATAAAATTAATCACTGCAAAATCAAGGTCAGCCTCTAAACTGGTAAATCGATTAGTGACTTCTGGTTGTTGACCAAGCCAGTCAACAATTTAAGATGATTATGGTACCTGCGCGAAAAGAATTATATTTAGGCATGAATTAAATGGAAACAAACGTTAAGAAAACAAAAGGAACGTAAAGACGTAAAATCCAAGTATGTCTGCAGCATTAAACACACATATCAGTTAGTTTGAGCACTAAATATATTTTTATTGACATAATAAAATAACACTAAATGCCCGGAATACAGGTATTTCAACTGTCCATGCATGACAGCATGAGCGGAAATGGTTTAAAAAACACTTGTCGAAAAGGTAACTTAAGTTGATGGCAAGAGGTAAACTTTTTACTAAAATCGAGCAACATTGAAGCTATCGTCGTAACAAATGATTTATCTTCACTTCCGTCGTGAATCGACTCCAATGTTACATCTAGATTCCTCATTTCCCGCAATTTTTCTTGGTAAGCAAGGACGCGCTGATAAGCTTCGATTCATTTCCGTTGTAATATCATAGGTCGTTCTGAAGTCCTGAGGCAATCTGCGTCGGAGGCTGTGCTTTCATTACTGCGCAATATTCCTAAAGTAGTGCATTCCGGGGTTTAATGTACAAAATGTGACAGAGCAAAGCAATGTGTTCACGTAATTAAGAGACGGGATTGTAAGAGTATTATTATGTACATTGCAATGGTTTTCTTCAGTATTACTAACTACATATAAAATAACTCCTGAGGGACAAACTTTAGGCATACTGGCGGCGCAAATATAATGCTGGGCAATGATAGATCATTAACTAACAAAATGTTTATTTATTTTACATGAACGCCTTCCACAAATATCCCTATATCTTGTGGAACTGTCACGGCTAGGCCGCCAAAGTCGATAGGTTAAAAACAAAAGACTCGGTATGGCAGTGCCCAGTTAGGCAACCTTAACACAAAACAAGAAATTCGAGGTAAAGTTGTTTCGTTAGTTTAACAACTTTTTTGACTAGACAATTCATCATTTAAATATACGTTAGTTTTAGATGTGTTTGATTTTTTTATATAAATAAATCGGTATTTTGTTGACAGTAGCTCTGGTACAACATTTCTGCCTCGAATTGAAATTTTCTTGTGGGTTTCACTCATATTTTCTGTCACAAGCTTGCTGTTTACAAACGAGTGCTCAGAACAAGCCTGTTATCTACATCCACATCTCATATTGTTTCGGCCAACAATAACGTCATTCTTAGGGATTGTAGCGCAGGATTTAGACGGCCTTGAAAATACGTCAACTATGACTTTTATAGTAATACAGTATTTGTATTACATTTATATAATTGAGAGAGTTTTTAGTAATAATTATTGTATGCAAAGGGTTTAATACACTGATACTTACATATTCTTTTATGGCGCATACTGCATTAATTATGGCCAAATTCCATTCACGATATTAAGAAAATAAAGCATTACAGGATGCTTACATGACTTCCAATTAGAAAATTCTGACCTATAACAAGGAATATCTCGGAAATGTTTAACTGTACAAAAAATACATTTGATATAAATTTTGTGTGTTAACAATGACTGCATTTTTTGTGAAGTAAGATTTTGTCTATCTCTTACGGTTTATCAGTTATGCAAATTATCCAGAATGAAGGAAACTTAGAGACTGTTTCCAGAAAGTTCAAGATATACGTTTAACGTCATGAAAATATCGTATAAACCTATTGTATCTTGTACCTTTTTTGAGAAAATAAAATTTTTCAAAAATTATTCCACACAAATGGTAATTCTGGTTGACGGATTAAATTTTTTTAAAGATGTTTTCTACATTCTTGTAAATTAATAAACCAAATTTGATATTTAGTCGAACTTTCGTGCATAACGAAAGCTTGGATAGAATACAATACCGTTGTAAAAACCCGTTTACTTTTCTTCATTTTCTGCTCTCACAAAGTTATTGTACCCTTTTTCATATAGTAAACCAGAACCAATGAATTCACTGCACTCTGTACATCCATCAGAATGTTATGGAAACATAATTCAATTTACATATATCTGCCATCAAGTTTAGTTTTATTTATATCAATTGTTTCCTTGACAACCACCAGCTTTTAAACTTCTATGTTCCCACAGCTTTTATGTTCCATAAGTAGGGGCTGTCATTTTTTTTTTTAAATTTACATCCTCCATTGTTGTCACATCGGACGATGAATGAAACGGGTGAAATGGATCTCAAAGAGCCTAGGGTCCATAGTAACAAACTATTGCATGCAAGATATAAAATTATTAATTGCAACTTCAGTCGTTAATTTTTTTTCACTGAATAGTATTTTGACCTATTATACCATATATTAGATACTACCAATCTTAACGACCAGTAAATCTACAATTTACATTGGTGAGGGGGATATAGGAGGAGCAGGAAAAATCGAAAAATCCGTTGAGGCATTAAATTCTCATGTAAATCTGGAGCTACATGAAAAAAAATTAGCCTTTTCAGTATATCCAGGTCTTAAAACGTGATCTTTCCGCTTGTTTTTAAACAAATATAAATATTTCACAGTCTAGCAATTCGAATAGAACCTGATCCTGCCGATATCACGCCCACATAAGCAAGACAGAGGTGGGCAATCATCAACCGATACGGAGAGGAAATATGGTGAGCATTTCGGTACCTCCAGCCGGAAAATTGACATTGTTGGCCGGGATTCGCTACCTATCGCAGCACCTCAAATTCCTTATGATTCTGAGTGGGTTTCGGTCTTGTACCAGGGACTTAAAATCCGCCCTTATGCTCGGTTTTACTAATCCACCACTCCGCTCGTTTTAGCTAACCCATTGCAAAAGACTAACATATATATCATAGAACGTGGATTTCGTAATGCTCTTTTTGTGTGCAGATGATCACATTTCCTGACAAAATTCTGTATTTTCTGCTTAATGTCTCGAACAATCTGCACTCTGAGCCCAAAATCATCAGCAGTTTCCCCTTCTCAAGTATTTTCAATGCATTTTAATCTCTGTTTTATTTTCAACATTTTTTTTTTTTTTTTTCATTTTTCCGCAACTATTTCATAAAACTTTTGAAACTTACTTCGGTGATTAGCACGAAAAAACGGGTCATTTATTGCCGTCTCCTACAATTTATTCCCTCAGCGATTCAAAACCCAAGTAATCAGATGAAAAACAGGCTGGACCTCAGATGTGAGATCACACCGGAGGTTAAGAATACTTACGTAAGCGAAACCATTCGACTTCTTTCAGCACGAGCCGTTTTCCTGCTAATGAGTCAGATCTTTAAGGAGGAGAGATAAAGAGGTATCAAATGTTAATGGTGCCGGGGAAACACAGTGTATACCGCCCTCTTTGCGGCCAGCTTCCCTGGTCCACACAAATCAACAGCATCAGCTGTGGTGTCTAGACTGTTTACGTCATCACTGTCGGTGGACACGGATGATAATTTCGGAAGGAAGCGTTCCAGTCACGAGTGCAACTGAATATACAGCGTAGGACCAATTTGTGTATGTATAAACATATGTACAGGCCTCTTCCCCTAAAAACAGTTTTTGAGAAGTCGAGTTAACAACAATAAATAAGTAAAAACAAAAGCCTGGCTGATATGCTACGCTCATTGTTGCAGTGTCGTTGATCTTTTGATGTATTGAATTACTTGCCAAGTGCGCAGCGCTAATGCAGCTTCTTTCTGTTGGTATGTACCAGAGCAGCAGCCGATGAAAACAAAAGGTACGCCCCTTCGCCCACACACATGCCGAACTAAAATAGCGTGTGCAGTAAAACTGGCGCGAAACAGCAGAGCAATTTCAGTTCGCGTCGCGATCTTCTCTTGTCTGTATCGTGCGCTGACGGTTTCTTATAAAAGCCAGTGTTCGAACAGTGTGAGCAGGTATATGGACGATCCCTGCTGTTGGGTTTTTGTTGCTCATTCATGCATACGTGCACTCTGTAAAAGGGTTTAGTGGCAAGGCCTTTGTAGTGTACATATAACAACATTTGATGCAGAAAGGTTGTTAAACTCATCTTTAAACTTCTAGCATCAATTTGAGTTTTATTTTCTACATTCACTTGAATTGAACTACGTATTTTTAGAAAGCATATCCCCCTATCTACTTCATGTTAAACAGATACGACGTGCAGAAATAATTTAATATTTTTAATATTTTTGTCGTATCTGTTGTGACCAAATAAGATACACATACAAAACAGAAATTTGTAAATTAGCATTGTACAGAACATATGACGTTACTAATGATTTAACGTAACATTTTAAATAAAATAATATTTAGTCACTCTATTTGCTAATAAAACAATAACAATACTAATTATGCCGAAGAAGCTGTAAAAGATAAATTATTTTGTGTTGTTTAATCACAATCCAGTTAAAGCAAGGACCAGTCACCAGTATTACTTTAAAAATTGGTATACCACTCTACCGCTGCGTCCTCCATTTCTGCCCACAGCGGGCGTCACGAAGGGGGTGCAGTAGTGCAGGTGAGACGTGATTAGCTCCGAGTCTTTCCTGGCCAGTGGCCACTTTTGTCCCTCAAATAGCTCCTCAATTGACCCTCTAGGGACCTCCGAGCATGAGAAGATTCTCACACCGGTGTATGGAAACGGTTGAATTATATATATATAAATTTAAAAGCAGAGAAGCAAAGGTAATAAGTTGGGTACCATAAACTATGACGAGCCAACAAAACAAATACAAAGTTTAATTACCCACTTTGCTGTACATCTTATAGAGACACACATGCCATTAATTGAGCTATCAAATTTCAGCAACTATTAGACACTCAAAATAACACTTACTGTAAAACTTAGAAGGAAAACTGTTTTAAAATCTAATTAAGTACCGGCCATGAGTTAGGATTCCACAAGTCCCTAACAAAAAACGAAAATAAAAAATAGAGACAGCGAAAATGCGTCTATTAAGACTGCTTCAGGGTACAAGATGCAGATCACAAACATAATTTCAAAATTTGTGAAAAACTCAGAATTAAAATGACAGAAACAATTGGTACATGTAGGTATTATGACAATGTTAATAAATATCGCATCGCCAAAATGCTGTAAAATTACAGGTCCAGATGACGTCGAGATATTGAACGAGATGGAGGGAGAAATTTCAGAGTATCTTTATAAAATCCCAGTTTCACTATTTGAGGTGCCAATTTTTGCACATTATATTTAAATAAGAAATTTAGGGACCACCTCTGTAGTGTCTATCGTACATTTGAGTACTTCAAATTTGGATTATGCTGAAGGATAATGTCGGGTAACCCTAAGTTCTATGGATCCCGGGCTCATTCAGTATCTTTTCGGTTATCTTCCGATAAAGGACATTAAAACAAATACATAAATTTAGCAGTGGTGCTAGGCTTGGAAAGCTGTAGTTGTAAAAAGTGTTAATATTTATGTTTCCATTTCTGCAGTGACATTGAAGTTATCTGTAGTTGAGTGCTACTAGCTCTACGTTAGAGCGTGGGAGAGTGTGTAATCGAACTTAATCTCACATTATCTTCAAAGAACAGTGACTGCGTGTAGTGGACAAAGACTTGAATCACGGCTAAGTGGATCAAAAAGGGACCGATATTAGACGACGGTATCCAAACCCTGTGTTGGATGCTGTGGCCTGGCGTAGTCCTTCCCACTGAATTGTGTCTAGGCCTGCTGACGTCACCGTCGCGGGGTTCGTTACCCAGGCAACCCCGAGGGGAGCATGGAAAACGCAAGGGTGGAGGCATGCTGCTGCAGTGCCACTGTGCGCGCAGAGACAAGCCAAAGCCAAAGACTCAGTGGTTCGTCAAGGTAAGTACCATTGGCACTCCCCTTCCAGCCTATGAACTCTCCTTTACAGGTTGAGAAAATCTTGCTTCATTTTAATACACATAAATTTTCTAACTCTTAAGGTAATATCACATTATCGCATTGTATCTTCACACTGATAACGTCTTTCCCAATGTTCGACTCTTTGTAGAGTCTATTGTCGGTGCTGCAGTGGTGAACTATGGGATGGGGTGGGTGGGTATGCGAACAGAAAACACAAGTTAGCGGACAACTTTATTGAAGGCTATCTGAAGCGAGTTGCCAACTGTCTTATGAACTATCAAACAGTTTGCGATTTACAACAACTGGTCCAATAACAAGAAACACAAAGGGTAAATGGAAGTGAGAAATTAAAGTTCATCAATTAAATAAATTATAACCTATAACTGAAGGATTATAAAGACAGTAACACACGAATTTACGGTGCTTTATAAACATTAAAAATGATGGATAGAGTCAAGATGAAAAATTCAATGCCATGGCCGGGATTTGAACCACGGATCTCCTGGTTTCCGTCCAGGAGCTACCATGGTCAACGTGCCGTCCTGACATAAAATTCTCCAGTTGACTCGTATATTTCCCCGGTAGACCACTAGGGGCTCTCGCATCCGAGATACACCGTTTGTGGCGACTTACTATCGCAAGTACTTAAGTCCCAGGCTTCATCATTTAACTCTTATTATTTTAGTTAATTGATGGAAATTAATCAGTTCTCCACACTAGCCGAATATAGGCTAAGATATTTAATGGATAGAGTCAACATGAAAAATTCAATGCCATGGCCGGGATTTGAACCACGGATCTCCTGGCTTCCGTCCAGTCGCTCTTAACCTTTGAGCTACCATGGTCAACGTGCCGTCCTGACATTAAATTCTCCAGTTGACTCGTATGATGTTTGATGTGTTTAGTTAAGCTAACTTTGAATATTTATGAGGAAAACAAATGAAAATTACAAACAAATTAACATCTGCTAGGGAGGTGATGATAACAGAATTAACGTTCAAAAGGTCCCGAGTTAGAATCTTGGTCAGGTTTTCTCCGTGGTTTTCCCTTATACTAAAACGACCCTGTGAACCTTAGGTTCATTTGAGCATTATTTCACTCATTTCATTCATTATTCGATATGAACTTAACGTTGGAGGACGTAAATCACACACACACACACACACACACACACACACACACACACACACACACACACACGCGCGCGCGCACACACATAAACAAATACACGCGCGCGCATCAACCCTCCGAAGAATACATACAATGTGAATGGATTTATTTGTCTCACTGTTCACTCACAAAGTAATTTCTAGTAACTCGTTGAGTTCACGTCTGCGCTGGCTTGCGTAGGTGTGCGATTATGACGTATATGAAAGTTTTGTGACTCTGCTTACAACGCAATTTCTCTGTGCGGGTGCTTGTTCTTTATTTATCCATTCATTCGTCAGACAGGTTGTACACGTGCCGTCCCTCGCTTGTTTTTTTTTCTTTTATATTTTTAATTAGCATCCTCCAACGCGAGTCCTATCGGAAATAAATGAAATGATGCTTAAATGAGCCTTGGGTCTTCAGAGCTTAGAATTACCAGGCATTCATCTTTTAGGATTATGGAAAAATCCCGGAAAATAATGTTTTCCAAACAACTCACCCTGACCAAGATTGGAAAGTGCAACCTCTTGATCTTCAGTCACTTATGGAGCTTACACGGGTTCCGTGGCGTTGCTTGACGGAGAGGAATTCGGGTAACTTAATTTTTTCCATCACGTTATGTATATTGTTGTCTCTCGGGGTGTTTTTCCGAAATACATAATTTTCCTGGACTGTTGGTTCGATAGTCACGTATTACCTTGAATAACAAAGGAAGAACAGAATTTTCACTCCTTACAACCTGACAAAGCATTGCAAGGTCGCTGATGTCCGCCTCGGTGGCGTAGATGGTAGCATGTCTGCCTCACGTTCAAGAGGTCCCGAGTTCGAATCTCGGACAGGGTGAGTTACCTGGATAAGATTTTTCCGGGGTTTTCCCTTATCCTGAAAGACGAATGTCGGGTAACTCTAAGTTCTATAGACCCCGGACTCATTTGAGCACCATTTCACCCATTCCATTCATCGTCCGATATGACCTAAGTTGGAGGACGTAAATTAAAAAAAAAAAAAAAAAGGTCGCTGATCCACAAACAAAGTGTTAATTAACCTCGAAATTACAAATTTCAGCTTATGCACAGGGGTATATTGTACAATTACCAAAAATTTTAAAAGATTTACAATAGTATTATAAAATGCACTTCTGCATATCAAAAACATTTTAAAACTAGTGAATTATATACATATGATTGGATAAAACGTGTCGTTTTATAGTGCCCTATTGGTCAAAAGTCTTATGACGTAATAAGGGTGACTTTTAGTCATCCTAAAAGTTAATTTAGTTATTTCGATAGTTTCAGACAGATAAGAAAAAGCTGTTCAAAGCAACAATAGATTAAACGAATTTACATCAATTTGACCTAAATAAACAGCAGCGACTTACCATCAGTAATATAACTTTGTAGAGCAAACTTTACCTAAAATACGGGATAAACTTTTCCACTCTGCTACAAAATGAGTCACAGTTAGAATACTTTTTCTGTGAAGTTGTACAGAATTCTTAATATAAAATATTAATTATAGTACAATTTAAAACAATATTATGCCCAATATGGTAAAATGTATATTAAATTAGAAAGGAAATGTAGACTTTAAGACTGCACAAACAAACATGTACTTTAAGTCAATGTTAGAGCGTTTCCCTTTAAGCTCCATTAATGGTAGCAACACCTAGACACACCACAGGTCTACTAGACAGGGCGCATCTCTACCATTTCCCAAATTAGTTTCCCTGTTAAATGAAATTACACGATAACGTCGCGTCCAAGACCCAGAGGTGCGCTGTTTGTCTGCCACACCCGTTCATTCCAAACACCAAGGCTCCGAGGTTATCAAATCAAAGTTCTCAACATACGGTGGGATTGGCTATTACTGAAAACAGGCAAATAATTCAATATAATCGCCAGCTTAGCCACTAACCAAACAAGGGACTTCCGTTTCCTCT
The DNA here is from genome assembly GCA_030765055.1 of Mantis religiosa. NCBI lineage: Eukaryota > Metazoa > Arthropoda > Insecta > Mantodea > Mantidae > Mantis > Mantis religiosa. The sequence goes on along the minus strand of CM060953.1, from coordinate 31,343,854 downwards.
TGCATCTATAATCACGAGATTCAAGCCACACGTTCAAGAGGTCCCGAGTTCGACTCTCGGTCAGTGTGAATTATTTGGATAACGTTTTCTCCGCCCGCCTCCGTAGCGTGGTGGTAGCATGTCTGCCTCACGTTCAAGAGGTCTCTAGTTCAAATCTCGGTCAGGTTGAGATACCTGGATAAGGTTTTTTCCAGGGTTTTCCCTTAACCTGAAAGACGAATGTCGGGTAACTCTAAGCTCTAAGAGCCCCGGGCTCATTCTTCTTCTTCTTCACTTCACGGCATGGGCAGAGTGTCCGTTCCGTCTCACAATAATTGCTCCTTTCATCTCTTTTTAGGTCTACCAACATCTCTCTTTCCTTGTGGCTGATATTGGAATGCAATCTTAGACAGTCTTGTTTCGGACATTCTTTGTATATGCTGCATCCATTCCTTTTGATATTTTTCAATTTTGCTACTTATCGAGTCTACGTTGAGTTCCTTTCTTATGTCTTCATTCCTTATTCTATCCAACCTTGTGCATCCCTTTGTTTTCCTTAAAAAGTTCATCTCTGCACTTTGAATTTGGCTTTTCATTTTCTTCGTGAGTACCCATGCCTCACTTCCATAAAGTAGTGCAGGGACTGCCATTGTTTTGTACAACTTTAATCTTGTATCTCTTCTTGTTTTATTTCTCAACGTTCTATGCACTGTTCCACAAATCATTTGGAATATTGCAAGCTTTTTGCTCACATTTCTGTCTGTTTTCATCATATAATTAAGATTACATCCTAAATAACTGAATTCTTTTAGTTGTTCTAGTGGTTTGTTGTTTAAAATTATTTTTGATCTTATATGTTTTTTTCCCCAAAAGGCCATTATCTTAGATTTTTCCGTCGATATTTTAAGATCATACTGTTGGCATACTTGGTTCAAGCGGTGTAGTGCATATTGTAATTTATCCTCCGTTTCTTGTATTAAAACCACGTCATCTGCATATAGTAAAATATTTAAAACTTTGTTCTTATTTATTTTTATTCCTGATTTAACAATACTTTTCCGATTTTGGATTATGTCATTTACACATATATTAAAAAGAGTAGGTGATAAACTGCACCCTTGTCTTACACCTCTGTTAATTAAAATTCGTTCGGTTTTATAAACTCCTGTGCTTATTATTATTTTGGAGTTGCTACACATATTTTTTACTACTTTAATTAATTTTTGTGGATATCCACTATTTTCCATAATTTTCCATAGCTTTTCCCTATTAACAGTGTCAAATGCCTTCTTGAAGTCTAGGAATGCCAGATGTGTTTGTAAATTATACTCTTAGCTTTTCTCAATTATTTCCTGCAAAACAAATATATTATCTGTTGTCGATCGTCCTGTTCTGAAGCCGCTTCCCCGGGCTCATTTAAGCATCATTTCACCCATTCCATTCATCGTCCGATATGACTTAACGTTGGAGGACGTAAATTACAAAAAAGGTTGCTCACTTTTTTCTCGGGCAGCCAGCCAGACGAGAAAAGATGTTTAGATATCAACTTTTTTTTTTTTTTAATTTACGTCCTCCAACATTTAGTCATATCGGACGATGAATGAGATGATGCTCAATGCGTCCGGGGTCCATGGAGCTTAGAGTACCCGACATTCGTCTTTCAGGATAAGGCAAAACCCCGGAAAAAACCTTATCCAGGTAACTCGCCCTGACCGAAATTAGAACTCGGGATCTCTTGAGCGTGAGGCAGACACGCTACCATCTACGCTACCGAAGCGGGCTTTAGATATCAACGTTTCGGGAGTGTGCATCTCTGCCATCATCAGGATACTTATAAAATGTTATAACTACAAATGAAACACTGGATTTAACACCAATATAGACAAAACACTATCAAAACTCGCATTACTGAACAAAAGACTGTTTTCAGTAAATTAAATGCCAGGTCAGAACTTCTCCGGGAGTTCACTTATCCTGAAAGGTGAATGTCTGTTAACTCTAAGCTCTAAGGAACCTGAGCTCATTTCAGCACAATTTTACCCCTTGCATGCAGCGTCTAACATGACCTACGTTGTTGGATATGAAATAATAATAATAATAATAATAATAATAATAATAATAATAATAATAATAATAATAATAATAATAATAATAATAATAATAATAATAATAATAATAATAATAATAATAATAATAATAATAATAATAATAATAATAATAATAATAATAATAATAATAATAATAATAATAATAATAATAATAATAATAATAATAATAATAATAATAATAATAATAATAATAATAATAATAATAATAATAATAATAATAATAATAATAATAATAATAATAATAATAATAATAATAATAATAATAATAATAATAATAATAATAATAATAATAATAATAATAATAATAATAATAATAATAATAATAATAATAATAATAATAATAATAATAATAATAATAATAATAATAATAATAATAATAATAATAATAATAATAATAATAATAATAATAATAATAATAATAATAATAATAATAATAATAATAATAATAATAATAATAATTCAATGCGTTCCTTATACTACCAGATGTAGGTTAGCGTTATTTGAGATTTAGCTTTCAGGGACGGTAATCCTCGTAAACAAAAGCCTTTTTCCAGATAACTAACTCACCCTTGTCGAGATTCGAGCTCGGGACCTCTTGATTGTGAGCCAGATACGCTATTATAATTTGTGTTAAATATAGTATCCACCCACGTTCAAGTGGTCCCCTGTTCGAATCTCCGCCAGGGTGAGTTATCTGGATAATGCTTTCTACCGGAGTTTTCACCCTTATCCTGAAAGATGTCAGGTAACTCCAAGCTCTATGGATGCCAGCTCATTTGAGTAGGTATCATTTCACCCATTCCTTTTGTCTTCCTATATGGCAACGTTGGAGGACTTACATAAAAATACTGAGATTTTTCTGGTTTATTTAAATGAAATTTCATTTGCACACCCTTAGCCCTTCTTCCATAATTTTCATAATTTTCGTTCTTTGTGGCGGTGGTGTTAATCGGAGCGGGATACACCTCCTGCCTTGTTCTTTGATTTGCCTACCGTCCAAGGCGCTTGTATTCTCTTAGCAAGTTATCGTCGTAAAGTCCCATCACCCGCAACACACTGTTTCATGTCCGAAAAGAAAAATCTATGGCATTCTGTCGGGATCTTGGGAACTAATAAGCTGCTCTTAGATCAGGAGCGACGGCTTTGGATAGCAGAACTCGCAATATTGCTTACTAAATACAGTGGCTTCAGAGAACTATAGTGCTGACAGTTATTATGTACGTATTTCGTAGCCTACTGTATTTATTGGAACCTTTACAAGACTTGAGATTTAAACAGGCTCTTTAGATCTTAAACAAATGCAAGTGTTTGAGATTTGGAACATCTGACAATCAGCGTTTAGTTTCGTTTGAGCTTTAGTGTTCTGTTTGTAGATAAATCTCTCAGAATTGGCCATTAATAGTGTCCAGGAAGCCACTTTCTTTGCTCCTCTCTCTGACTGGCAATTTGAAAGATAAATTAAGAGCTATGGCTTCCGGAGGAAACGGAAATTCGCATTACCCTTGACATGCCGTTGTGTTGCCACTTTCAAGTGAGTTGCACAATTTATTTTTAGACAGGATTGATATTGCCACAACGCACTCCCATCAGCCGAATGTTTTTACTAGGCGGAAGTTCCAGCACAAGGATTGTAATTCTATACTTAGTTTTGAGCAATCGCGATAGATGGCGCCGCGACATCGCGAGAGGTTCACTATCATAGTCCTGGACATGAATAACGATCTGGCTGAATTACTGACAAGCAGTAGATCGAGCAATAAGTTTTTTTTAAATAGTTTGTAAAAGACTTGAGTAGGGAGAATAATATGGAAGTTCGTCATGCTTGTGCTTAATTTTCATTGTCAATTGGGCCTTGGGCTGTCTACTTCTATAGTGTGAACCTGAATCATTTCAATATTTCATAATTTCCCTTTGAAAGCTCGTAGAATGTAGAAATTTCTTTTAATGATCACAGTGGCTCTGGGAGAATCCACAACACTGACAATTGTTGACATTTCTTTGATACGACTGTAGACACTGAAGTTTATATGGCCATCTTCAAGATATTTGTGCAGCAGTTGGATGATATCGAATTGAGAGAAGGTTATTTCCAGCAAGATGGAGCAACGTGCCATACATCTAATGACACCATGAAACTTCTAACCAGTTTCTTTGATAATCGAATAATCTCAAAAGATCTGTGGCTCCCCAGATGCCCTGACCTAACCTCACCAGATATTTTCTTGTGGTTGTATCTAAAGATAGTGTACAAGAATAGGCCACGGACAATTGATGTTCTCAAGGAATCCATTGGAACCGAAATAAGTAACATTGGCGAGGATACTCTCCATAAAACTTAAGAGAAAATGGTGAGATGAGTGCAAACATGATTAGATGCTGGTAGTGGACACTTCCAGCATTTTCTCTGAGATGTAAATAGTGTAATGTAATCTCCCAATTGTGTATTATATTCTCCGAAAGTTGCACGCGTGTCCTATTATTGGTTCAAAAGGTATGGCTTATTGAAGTGGTTCCGGATTATATGGATCACACTATAGAACAAGAATTTGTTTTACCATTAGTTCCATTGACAATTCAAAAGGAAGATAGCCGTATGCACCATGCAGCAAGTGTTAAATTGACACTATATTTTTGAAATGAGTTTGAATTGTTCAAATATGAGTAACCTGTGTTCACCAACCGCACTTTATCACTTCGAGTCGTAGTCTTATGTACTAACAAGGAGCCATTATGAAATTGGTGTCGCTCATTGACCTGCAATTTTTTGTAGAAAAAATAAATCGAAAAGAGAAATACCGTGCCTCGATTTTCTCTCTCATTAGGTCCTTATTTACCGGAATAAAATTATAAACTTTGTTGTTGTATACTTTATCTCACGCTAGTTTAATCCTGCTGTAAACAAGGCGGAGCTGACTCAACTCGCCACGTGCTAGACTCTACATGTACACACATAAGTTTCGCAACACTTGCAGCGCTAACTTATAGACGATAAATAAATAGAGTTGGGTCACACATTAACTTATTAAATCTATGAGTTGGTTATTTCTGAGAAAATAAACATGAACTTTACTGCCTATAGCACTTTTCGTAAAATAGTCGTGTTTCTCCACGCGCTGTTTGCATTATTTACGCGATTTTCTCTGTGTTTTTAGAGTTCCGGATGCTTGCTGTTCCATTCTAACACTATATACACTACTTGCGAAAATACTAAGGAGATCACCAGTTTCTTTCTCAATATTTTTATAGACGATTCCGGGTTTATTTCTTTAAGTACCCTGAAACAATGCACCATCATTCGCCTCTCGTCGGCTGAAGCAACGGCCTGCTCCATGATGAAAACCTTACTGATTTTAACTTGCATATACATAAATGTTCTTGGGATTGTAAGGTACGCGAGATGTACAGGAAATACAGTGTTAAATATCAAAAGCAACTCCACACTATAAACAATAACATAATCAGTATTCAACTCTATACAGACCTCGTTGTGAGAGAGCTGCCTGGTATTAGGTATCCAAAAATATTATATAATAGCAGTGTCTTTTAGTAACTGTTAAATAAAATGCAGCTGAATTTAACATAAGTTAATAGTGTGTATAATTTCACCTGTCTTCTGTCTAATCTGCATGCAGTATACAGAACACATCTATGTGGTATGCGAAGCAGAAAGATAAAATGTTGGACTATTACGTTTATAAGAATAGAAACATTTGCATACTTTTCTCTCTCCGAAATTAGCTCGCAAAGAGCAGTGATCAGAAAACTACTTACAGTACTGTACTTAAAGGAGGGGTTTATCGACACATGCAAATAAAAGAAAACGCCCATTAACTTCGTTAAGACAATCAATAGCTTAACTGTGTTCTGTCCCAATATCTCTGTCTCTCTTCCCGCCCAGATGTTTACGGCAGGATTAAACTAGCTTTCATCTCCACGTAATATTACCGCAGGTGTCCCACAGGGTTCTATCCTCGCCCCGACTCTATTTAATATATACATTTCTGATATTCCTGACTTAGCTCCGACTTCTTTAGCTCTTTACGTTGATGACACAGTACTATATTATTCTCATGTTAATCTCCAGCACGCACAACAAGTAGTACAGCTCCCTTTAGATCGCCTAACTCATTGGTTCAGCACTTGGTGGATCTCATTGAACCCTCAGAAAACCGAAGCTAAAATCTTCACTCTTTGCCGATATACTCCGCTTACTCCGTTGTGTCTCTACAGGAACAATGTCCCTTGGCTCCCCACTACAACTCCCGTGAAATACCTTGGAGTGCTTTTGGACTCTCGACTGACTTGGCGTGCACATATCGATCGTCTTATATCACTGGCCTCCGGGCGACTGTCAAAACTCTCACCTCTGTTGCATCGCCGTTCCAGCCTCGGCCTACAGTCTTCATTGTTACTCTACAAATCACTCGTTCGTCCGCTCATTACATATGCCTGCCAAGTGTGGGGGGCCGCACACACGTGTCATCTGCGTCGTCTTCAGGTCATACAGAATCGCTTCATGCGCATCGCTACCAACGCTCCATGGTTCATCCGTAATCAACAGCTCCATCACGAACTAGGACAGTTACCTCTTCACGACTACATTCGCAGGATCGCTCGTCGTTTCTTTTCCACGCTGCAAGAAGTTCCAGGAGCTGTGCATTATAACATCGGCGTCCGCACGCGCCAGCCCTCACGCTTGAAGAGGAGACTACCACAGGACCTGCTTCTAAGTGATACATCTGATTCGAGTGATTCTAGTGCTTGATGTCTATCTTACATCTCCAATATTGACATAATTTCTCAGAGTATTATTGGAGTACTAACTTAATGTAGTTAGGGGGCGGCCTGTTAGCCTACCCCTGAGTGTTATTGTTCTTATTGTACTGTTACCTTCTTTTCACTCTGATCTGTAAAGCATTATACTGCTGATCGATCAATAAAAAATTATAAAAAAAAGGATTAAACTAGGTTGAAATAGATAATGACTGACTTAAGTCTGTCTTCCACTCAGCGATCAGCTGGCAAGAACACCGCTACACCAATGCTACAAAAATCCTCGCGTAGGCTCATTAAAGATGATTTGCAACCAAGATTACCTATAGCAAAGAGAAGATCGGCCGCAGTTATGTTTCAGTAATATTTCCTGGTGATGGGTGCCTCCAAGAAATGTATGCAAGGAATTAGGTATTACTGGTAAAGTTGCGTTTATGGAAGAGAAAGGCTACTTACTGTGAACAAAGTCTCTCTTTAAAATAAGCAAGGATGGCAGACCAAGTTTGCATAAATTGAAGAGGCCTAGGAGTGGCAGATATTACTTTCCTGAATATTTCCTGTTTTGTTTACTATTTTTATTCCCCGACTTAGTTCCAGATGGAAGATTATAAACATTAAAATAATATGTGCATATATTTAGAAGCGAAAATGAGGCTTTATTCCGGGTTTTCCCTTATCCCAAAAGATGAACGTCTACTTATGCCTCAAGTGGGCATTCCCGGTTGTGATGTCTTCTTTTGTCAAGCACCAAGACGTCCCGAAACACTATTTGGTTAATATTGTGTGCTTCACATCTACGAAATAATGACTACAATTTCATCTATGAAGCTCGAACAATATGGCGGTTATATATATTTTTACGTACGCTGGTTTCTTTGCGCTGTTATGTCAGAAACCCGTATCTCAAATTTACGTAAGAAATTTTAGTTCAGAGAAGGAAAGTTGATTCTGATAAAACTCCTTAATTAATGCAGGACATCGTTACGTAAAACCAGTCGTTTACCTGAGGGCAAGCGAAGTTGCATAAATATACTGCAGCGGAAGTAAAGCGGTAGCATTCAAGACAGCCACAAGTCGTTTATCCCGTTTTAATTTTACCAACGTCGTGTAAATTTACCGCCAAGGATCAAAGTACCATCATTAAGGACGTACTCAGTTTCTCACAGTGGCGATCTTACCGTTGCTGCTATTCAACTGTCACGTCTCTTGTATTATTATTATTATTATTATTATTATTATTATTATTATTATTATTATTATTATTATTATTATTATTATTATTATTATTATTATTATTATTATTATTATTATTATTATTATTATTATTATTATTATTATTATTATTATTATTATTATTATTATTATTATTATTATTCATTAAGTATTTTACTTTGTAACCTTTATTTTTATTTAAATAATTTTGGGAGACTTGGCGTTTCGAAATCTCTTTACCGGTTTCTGCTATTTCAAACAATACTTAAGATGACAGTCAATGGCTGCTGATACCGGAGTTATAAACTCGTAACATTAACAGTTTTATAAAATGCATTAGGAATTTCGCAATAAATAAACTAAATATTATTATTACTATTCTATGACTCACGACAATTTACTCTTCGTATAGTTATTACAAAAACAATTACTTAATCATGTTCCATAAGTTTTCAGTTACCGTTTCTAGTGCTAAGATTCAAATCTACAGTTACAAGAATTGGAACGCGTTTCAAATATCTCATTTATAAGTTTTGTTAAATTTTTCAGTCAATGTTTTAGCGCTGGTAATTCCCGTGATGCTATATGCCTGCGAGATCTGGGGCATGGCCGCAGATAGCTGGTTGCCATGGCTTCAACTTGCACAGAATAGAGGGCTACGGTCTATCTATTCTGTGGGTCGCTATTTTCCTACCAGGTTGCTTCATGAAGCCTCGGGACTTCCATATGTGGAGGACGAAGTTAGGCGCCGGGCATCAAAATTCTACGCAACTTTACCAACTCACAGAAGCGCCCTTGTTAGATCACTGGGAGATTATGACCCCACTAGACGCCGTTCTAGACAACATCGGGTCTCCCGCATGGCATGCGGGCACCCAAGATAACCCAGGAGCTAATCCTAACAGCAGCTAAAGCTGAGCTCCACATAATCTTCTAAGTTGTTTGGCAACAAAGTTATCCCCAACCCAAAACTAAATTAAAAACACCAGGGTGCTGGGTATTGCATCCTGTCCTTTCGACCCGAAGGTACAATAATTGTAACCTCACAAAATTCTTCAATCTCAAACCCTACACCATATCCATCCTACAAAATCCCGTTCGAATACCTTACCTGCGGTAAAACCCATAACGGGTGGGCACGCAGCAAAAACCTTCTGGCTATATACAGCCAGCCAGCACCTCATGGTCATGGTCAGTCAATATTTTAGTCATTGGAGACATCGGAATGTGATTTGTCCAAAATACAGAGTTTCTTGTATGTGAAGAGTGGGATAGGGATTTCACTATGGAGAGGATTTGGTACGTAGGCCACCAAGTGGGGCACGCCTGGGAAAAAGGATGAGGCGAAGGAGACAGAGGGCGGCTGACCCAAGGAATCACGACAGTACAGAGGGCAGGGTCCCTACAGTTTACTTGCACAGAGACTTCCCCTGACAGGCCAGGACAGCGAACTCGCACCCCCACAGTGGGACGGTCACGAGCCCAGCACCCGAGCCCTAATGGTACCAAGGCAGGTGATCCGAGCCACAAAGGTCCCTGGCTGGCGGTCCCGAAATGGTCGCAGCAGAGGAGCAGAGACCGACAACCGACCTGTCGGAGGAGGAAGTAGTTTTTCTCAGAGCATATCATCGTGCCATGCATCGCCGAAACACCCGCCGACACTTCTACCCTGAAATAGACCACCAGATAAAGGATGATATGAAATGATAATGGAGATGAAATGTAGGGACAGGAAATTCGAAGGATATAATTAACCTACCCAGCATTCGCCTAATGACCCGGGAAACCCCCCCCCCCCCCCAAAAACATGGGTCTGGCAGGTCGGCCACGGGAATAGGGCCCGGACCTTCCGAATGAGGGCCTTAGACGAAACCAACTGAGCCATCCCGCTCGGTATGTGAAGAGTGAATAAGACGACATTAAATTGCCAAAATGACGTCATAGTGTTGTTCAAGTTGGATGTATAAACTTACGTTTTAGTTATAAGTAATTTGTGACCATCGACAACGATTTAGTAAACTTCCTTTCACCGAAACAATTATTGGTAGACATGTTTGTGTGCTTAATAACTTTATTTATCAACCGTTTAACTTGGTAAGGAGTTTTGGGTTAAATAATCAGGCTGCGTTGACTGTTATTCACTTGTTTCTAATCGGTTACATCAACAAGCCAGTTGAGTTGTTTCTTACCTACTGAAGTGTGAATGCCTACTCATCCTCACTTTGCTAGTCAGAGAAATTTACTTCAGTATTAAATAGCGTGAGGTGAGTGCCCACTCATGTTGCGATAGGTCGTTCATCTTTACCTTTATACAAACTGAACGCGGGAATAGCTATGAACTATACGATTGTCGCTGAACTCAGCGGGATACGTGAGTGGTTGTCTCTTGGTGTTCTTCATTTATTAATTACAATGTTGAATTTTGAACAGAGCTGTCATAACACATATTTTTACAAATAGATATAAAAATTAAACTTGCAAGAGTGCCAGCATTTCCAACGTGTATCGTATTTGGGAAGCACTGGCAAGAGTGCCAACATTTCAAACGTGTATTTGGGAAGCACTGGCAAAGTAGTTTACTTGGAAATAATTTAAAGCTGAAGTAAGTACATTTATTCATTGCATCCCCAAATGTTTTATTAGTATTAACATAATATTTACATAACGTGATATATACTTAGGCCTAAATTGAACAAGTCAAGCAGGAAGCATTCCTTATGGGTTCTCTTTTATAAGAAAAATCCGTTTTTGCATTCATTTCAGCCTTATCAGAGCTTGTTCTTAACTGTAAGTTTCAGGAAGTTAATCAAGTTTAAGTACTATACCTTTATATTAAGGAAACTGATGTTTAAAAATTAGAAACTTAATGGAGAACCTTTACGTGAGCGAAATTGCAAAAATATCTTTCAGTAATATACTGTTGAGGACTCAAGCAATAGAGTAATGGCGGTAAACATGTTATACTTCCTTAAATGATAGTTCTAATTCTTAATGTTAAGTAGATAGTAAATAAAGGCAATTTTAAAAGTATGTATTAAGCAGATACTAAAAAAAGGAAAAATACCGATGTATATGTACGTAAGTTTTTACATTATTGTATGTGCAACCTTCATAAACTCACGCCATTAAAGGATTTAAAATAACATTAGATAAATACATTTAATATTAATATGCCAAAATTTATACCTGATTCTCTTTTATTTTGATTCTGAGGACCAGTGCCCACACTGCATGTGTGTACCGAACTTACAGTTTTCCAAATTGTATCAGTGAAAAGAATTGTTCACTTTTTTAAATTCTATTTGCGATATGTTTGTGTATTTATAAAAATTAACGCATTTACGCTGCTTTCTGTCCACACCAAATATTTTTGGGTCAATTAAGTTCGTGCTCAAACCCAGCAATAGATTCTCCCTTCCCCAAATACTGCAAGTTTGTTACGTCAGGGAAATACTCCAACCCACGTACAACGACGTGAGTTTTATCAAAGACGCAACATAAGCCAGTCTTTTGTCTTTATTGTTGAACTCGATCTGTTGTTTTGTGCATGCCCCAGACGGGTTCTTTTGTGCACCACATAATGAAACGTATTGCGAGGGAGTTGAAGTTGCAACTGGCTTTCCGGGTTGATCTTTTTGGGCTTACTTCCTACTTCCCTTTTTTGCTTTGTTGTGTTTATTGTAATGCTTTACCAGTTTTCGTCAACAAGTCTTTGTTCTCTTTTAGTCACGAATGGTATCAAGATTGTTTTCCCAGAGTTGTACATACTATAAACTCCATGTTAATCAAAGAACTTGAGACCAATCTTCCATGCAGCTCTTAACAATTTTGTTATTCATTGCTGAAAATTGCTCAATCTCCTTGACAACCTATGTTATATAAATTGCAAGAGCTGCACTACCATACCTACGTTCTTTTATTTCCAGTTTGCATATTGGCCATTTATTTTAATGTTTTCTTTTCGTGTGGAACTTCCTGTATTAGAATGTTACGTAAGGGTAGAGACCACTCTCATTGCTGAAGCCAGTAGCTAAAGCAACAACTGGAAATGCTGACTCACAGCAATTACATTAACAGCACTACTACTTACCGATTGTGTTTTGTTTTTGTGCCATAGCAACATTGTTTGAGATGCATGACACAAGTGACACGAGTTCATTTCCGCATTAAAACCCACATTGTAGTAATGAATTAGTTGTCAAACAGTTTACCCTTAACTCGTTTACTTAGCACTTCGACTAATGAACGCGACCCACCATTAGTTTCAGCTCTGTTGGACGTATAGATAATCTGCAAATTCTGAATTAGCAAACTGTTGACACGTGTCAACAAAATTCAAACTCGTAGCTAGTATTTGCATGTTACTCATATTTTCAGTGCTTCTATTTCACCATCTTTGAAGTACCCCTTGTCCATTCTGATCGACAAAGATTTTACTAGAAAAATACACTCACTTTTGAGTTGAATGTCCGTTTTCTGAATCTAATATTGGACCTCGAGTATGAATTTAATGAGTGTCTCTTAAAAACTTTTAATCTGATTCCAAATAGTCATTTCTTTGCAGTATTTAGCTACAAAATGTAACATAAAAAACTAAAAGAAAACATAATGAAAGGTTTTCTTGCTCTATAGCAGGCTGACTTCACTTCTTTCTTGAAGCATGGATTCTTTTAAGCTGAACTCATCTTGTCTGACTCGATACGCCACTACACCTTCATTTTTTTACCTATCTTCTCCCTAAGCAGCTTAGTTTGTTTACATTCTACAACCAAATGCCCTTCTTTATCCCTTTAGTGATACAATGAGCATTTCTCCAGATCCCTCCCTCTTCCCAAGCCCTTCAGTTAAACCACCCCTGTTCTGGCCCATGCAAAGGCTTATCTTGCTGCTTTCTCACAAATATCAATGTATTTTTCCCTGTTCCACATCACTTTCATCTCTTTTCCAGTGAGCTTTTCAAGTTGAAGCTTCCTAAGATTCCTTGCCTTTCAATATCTTCCATTCTTAACCCAAGTTCTTTCCAAAATCCACTTGGCAATAATTCCCTGTTTTCCCACGTGACACCCAACCCTATTTTGAACATCATTTCGCTTATCTTATCCATGAATCTTTCTAATTTAGTATTTCCTGTACTCTCAAGCATTGACACAGAATATTCTGCTGATCTAAACTCCTAATTCACGACCAGTATTTCAACACCCTTTCCACCATGATCTCTGTAGTTCCCAGTCTTCCCAATTCTGCTTGCGCCACTCCATTTGATGAAGCTCGTGGTAAGCCCAAAACTTGTTTGCAAAAGTTAACTAGAAGTAGAAATGGCAGTATCGAGTATCGTGAAAAACATCGCTTATCGATATCGAGGAAACCTGGTATCGACCCTGTTAGCTACTATAGGCATGCTTATGAAATATTTTAAAGACTTTATTTAGTTTGCTGCCTCCCGTTAAATAACAAATCTAAATGCATAACAGGCACACATTTCTGCATCACACACAGAGAGAAGTCGACCTTCACCCTTTGGCACTACTAGACTAATTAATAACTAGGAAGACACAAAGGTTGGCACGCTGGTACAACGCCAAGGGGCTCGCACTGCTCGTGATTGGTTGTTAATCTGGTCACCTCACAACTTCAGGTAAAAGAAAAATTGTTTGGCAATCTTCACAGATATTTTGGTGAGCCTTCAAGTTGGTTTTGTACCTTGAGATCGTGACGGCATTTTATTTCTGTACCTGGTGATTCCCTACACCTTCTGGGACTGTCAATGGCAATTTCTTGAGCAGAAATGCCGCTCAGAACGCATAGTTTACGTTTGCAAAAACGTAATTAATAATAATAATAATAATAATAATAATAATAATAATAATAATAATAATAATAATAATAATAATAATAATAATAATAATAATAATAATAATAATAATAATAATAATAATAATAATAATAATAATAATAATAATAATAATAATAATAATAATAATAATAATAATAATAATAATAATAATAATAATAATAATAATAATAATAATAATAATAATAATAATAATAATAATAATAATAATAATAATAATAATAATAATAATAATAATAATAATAATAATAATAATAATAATAATAATAATAATAATAATAATAATAATAATAATAATAATAATAATAATAATAATAATAATAATAAATAAATTACACTTAAGTTTTAGTTTGATTTACCTACATATTTCGTTTGTAAAGGAAACAACAATAAAGCGATTGTTAGATGTTTATAAAACTTGTTGTTATTTAATTGCCTTTGAAATTCAGTGGTCCGTACATAATTACATGAAAAACATGAATGATTTTGCGTTTAAAAATGTAACCTTTTGAAAATTAAAACGAATAATAAAGAATATCTCGGAGGGGATTGGTATGGAGGTCCAAACTTGGTGTATTGCACTTATGCCCCCAAGTGGGGCACCCCCGGGAAGAAGGATGAGGCGAGAGGTGACAGAGGTCGACGTCCCAAGGAGGTACGACAGTGCAGAGTGCAGGGTCCCTACAGTTGACCAGTTGAGAACTCCTCGGCAGGCTAGTTCAATCGACATCCCATCCTACTCCCCGTAGAGGGAGGGATGCGTCCCTTTCAGTTGCCAAGGTGCGGGCGCTGCGGACCCCTAGCATTCGTGGTACCTCTGACGTTACTAGAGGAACCTCGGGCCGAACATTCGAGCCCCTCCCTCTGGGAGCTGTTCGGATTGGGTTGCACTCGAGGGGGCAGTGTGTTCCCGTCACCCACGGGCAATTGGGTACCTCCGGCCAGGCTTCGGCCGCCCGGAGAGGGTAGAGGGTTGCCTCATAAGTCCCGGGTGCTAGCCTGCAGAGCTAGTAGTTGGTGTGCTAGATCACCGGCGGCCCTACCAAGGTTTTTTGGTAGCTGGTTCATTAAGGACCGGCGCATAAGTGGCGTATCCACTTCCGTCCCGTCTGCCGTGTGCAGGCGGGGGGGGGGGGGCGTTTATAGAATAGGTACTGTCCTACGGTAAATATACCCGAGAGGCCCGGGTTCTGGTCCTACGGGTCAAGGACTAATGGGATGAGATCCTCGCATTTAATTTAATCCCACCCTACTGTGGTGGAAACGACCACCTCGCAAACCGGGTTCGAAGACTGGAGACCGTCCTACCGGAGGAAAAAGTTTTCCTCAGAACATATCATCGTGCTATGCACCGCCGAGACACCCGCCGACACTTCTACCCTGAAAGAGACCACCAGATGAGATATGACATGAAATGATAATGGAGATGAAATGGAGGGACAGGATGTTCGGGGGGAGGTAATTGATCTACCCAGCATTCGCCTGGTCACCCGGGAAAATTCCCGAAAGAACCTATAAGTCAGATAGGTCCGCCACGGGAATCGAACCCAGGCCTCCCGAATGCGAGCCACAGAAGAAACCGCCTAAGCCATCTTGGTTACCTATTTTTTACTACATACCAGTTAAGAATAAAAAACATGAGAATGAAGAGGGCGTCGTAGGTTATCTCCGGATTTGTCAAGACATTTATTTGTCATACCAATATCTGAAACTTATTGTATTTTAATTAAAATGAGAAATAATAAATAACGAAAACCTTTTCGTTTTAAGGCGGGGAAATTTAAAAATCTTTGTGTCACATCTTTGTAAAATACAGAATTTAAATTTCAATTTTGGTGTTAAACTGGCTCTGACTTACACGGGCCTTTTTCTAATAGTTTTTCTCTGAATTTATGGTACCTCAAAACGTGCCTGGTTACAACTAGCCATCGCAATTTTTGAGTAGAAAGTAAAGCGTTACCAGAAAGCTGAAACAGTAGTCACGTGTTTAAAAAGCATCGTTCCTTTGTCATATCATGGCTTCGAAATTCTATAATTGTTGTTTTCCATCACCAGAAACAAAAGACTGTTGATCAGTCACCAAACATGATTAAATTTAGAGCATTCATTCAAAGCGAAACTAATATTTCGAAAATGATTAAGGCAGCAAACATTTTTTATCTAAAGTATTTTTATGATCTCTTAAGCGTTAAGGAATAAGACATCATTGTTTGTGCAATTAGTTAACTTATTTTGCTTTTATAAAGATTATTAGCATTTTTTAATTTACGTCCTCCAACGTAAACTCATATAGGAGGATGAATGAAAAGGTGAAATAATGCTCAAATGAGCCCAGGATCTAAAGAGCTTAGAGTTACTTTACTTCTAGAATAGGGGAAGACCCCTGAAAAACCTTTAACTAACCAAGATTCGAACTCGTAACCTCTTGAACGTGAGAAAGACGCTACCGCCTATGCTACGGGAGCGAGCACTATAAAGAATAAAACATATCTAGGACCCAGAGTTTTACGTTATGTATTTTAAGAAATAAACAATACCATTTTTCAAATTTAAAAATAGTTGTGTAGTAACCATAATATAGCGTCCAAGCTACTCCTTGGAATTTTTGGTGCAAGTGCAGACTTAACTTCAAAACATATTTGATGAATTTATGTTTCTTGTGCTGATCTGTATAGTATACATTGAATCCAAAAATTGCAATTTTCCCTTGCTTGCTTTCCGTCCCTGCAGTTTCATACAGGACATTTAGATGGTTAAGCAATACAAACAGATACCTGTGTTTTGTTTATAAATTTTGTATTATAAGTTCTCATCTTATTTCCCGTTCTTGTTCTTATTATTCTTCTAATTTACGCCTTGGCGAAATGATGCTCAAATGACTCCAGGGTCCATAGAGCTTAGTTACCCGACATTCATCTTTTAGGATAAGAGAAACCGGATAGAAGAAATAGGTACTAATCTCGATAACTCAACCTGACCGAGATTCGAACTTACCTCTTGAACTTGAGGCACATACGTACCACCGCGTTACAGAGGGAGCTTTTTAGCTTTATCGTGTCAGATTCTTAGCTCAAAATGCTTTAATAAAACGGCGATGACAAATCTATGACACCAAATTTGATGCGGGAACATAAAAATGTCTAATGCTGAAACGAGATCTTTTGTTTTCACCTTGAATACAAATAAAAACAAATGCGAGGGGAAATATCTAAATTACGATGTTTGACTCAATCAGCATATCATAGCACATGTATAGGGAATTATATAGCTTGGTCAGGATAAGGCCCCTCTCCCAGGTTCTTTGTATCGGTTATTTGTAACTAGCTGACCTTGACTCGGCCAGAGCAATGTTCGGCTCTTTGCCAGTCCCTTACCTAACATTTAAAAACCGTCTGGTTGGCCCACCTTTGTCTGGCGTGTCTACCTCATATTTTGGTAGGGTAATTTACTTTCTTTTATGAAAATTACCTTTATCTTTTGAAGAAAAGGATGTTTGACGACTTTAAGTTCTCAGAACCTAGAGCTCACTTAAACATTCGTTTTACCTGGTTCATAACTGTCCTATATGATATTTCCGACTAGAGTACTAAAAATGAGGGCAAATAAAATTATAAAACATTATGAGTTTAACAGCTTTTGGAAATTTCGTTGTAGTTTTAATTGATGCTAAAGCATTTATTAGTTTACACAGTACCTTTAATCCTGGCACTCCTAGAAGCGTTAAGGCATCGGGAAGTCTGTGGTTCACAACTTGCAAGTAGGTCCTCTCACTGGTGTTTCCTTTCAGATTTAGTTTTCCGGCTCGTGATGTAAGACAGTGCCAGGAAAACGGCGCGGATGCTTGCGCATCTCGGCTGTTCTGGGCGCTGGACGGCGTTGTGTGTGTGTGTGTGTGTGTGTGTGTGTGTGTGTGTGTGTGTGTGTGTGTGTTTTTCTCACTGCAATCGTGTAGCTCCCACAGTTGTGGTACTTCATCTCTTCCTCCTGGGGTATTAGTCTCTTAAATCTGTGTGTAAGATGTACTTTCTCTCAGTTATTTACCATTATCTGTAATACTTATGTCACAAAATGTAGTGGACTATTGCGTGCATTAAAAGCACAAGGTTTAAAAGTGTTTAAGGTGAACTGGATAATGGAAATCTATAAGGAACTACCTATGGCTACTACACTAAAACAGAGATTTTCAACTTGTGGTTCGTGGACCTTAGGATTGTTTTAAAGACAAACTATCGCCAGGAGAGAAGGTGAAACGCCGGGTAATAAATTTGACCAAGACCTACCAAGGGACTGCGGCGGATTCAGTGTCAAGAAGGGAGTGGAGTGAGAGGAGAGCATGTTTTATTATTTGGGAGAGAATCTGCAACCTCCGAAGGAGGCATTGTCACTTGTGAGACATAGTATCCATTATTTAAGGCCGGAGGCTTGTGCGTTTTTCCAATGTATATTGCACATGGACTGCATTTTTATCGTTTCGTGCATGTAAACTGTTAGAGGTAGCTATAGCTTGACCATGACAACTGCCTCACTGTAGGTGGAAACAAAACAGTCCCATTATGCTAAACCTTGACCTTGCGTCTGCATACACTTCCAAGCCAATGTTCCACTAATTCGTAGAGTACTGCGTTACGTTGTTTTTGACGTTCGCATATTTGATGACCGTGCTGTATATCTGACGTCATTCATACTCTGTGTCCGGCTAACTTGTATCGTATGCGAGCGCACATTCCTCCGGCCTTTACTGATTATATGTCATTTCCTCTATTCATAGTTGGCTGGAAATGCTCCTATCCTGAATTAATAATGTTGGTGTTTGTACGTTACTGTAGTTTTTTTTAAAATAGATTTACGTCCCCCAGCGTAGTCATATCGGACGATGAATGATGCTCAAATAAACCCAGGGTACATAGAGCTTAGAGTTACCCGACATTCATCTTTCAGGATAAAGGAAAACCCTGGAGAAAGCCTTATCCAGATAACTCACCCTGACCGTAATTCGAACTCGGTACCTGACCGTGTCGTGATATTGAGAAGTTCGGTATGCAGGGTCTCGAGCTATTTCAGAAGAACGAGGAGTGCGACGCTCTCACCAAGGCTGTTTGAGAAGCCGAGGAGCAGGTCGAAGGGCCAGGCTGTCTTCCGGTCGTAATCTGAGGTTGGTTTCTCGGCCCGAAGTTACATTAGCGGAGACTGGATCTACCGGAAATAAATTCCTGCAAGCTGAATGCCTTCCCTCAGCACATCTACGTCATCATCTTAGCTATCCTTGTCTCAGTGATCCAGTAAATCCGGCTTGCCGCTATTGTCGAGGTCTGTATCCCTGATACCATTGCAAAAAGATACTGCCAGGGGATTCCACAGATGATAGCACTAAATCTCTTGACAGTCGACGGAGATGAGCTATGACGTAACAGTGATATCGGTAATGAGGGGATCCTAGGTTTTTCCCGCATGTCTAGATGGCGGGCAAATTGTCTGGGGCTTTCCTGTCAGAGCTCATCTTCCGGAATCCCAGCTGCTGCTAAAATTTTGGGCAAAATGCCAACAATGCAGCACACGCTATGCAATTTATAGCTCTAACGGAAGATGGCTCGTAATTGGCTGTTCAGCAGTGGCATGTCACAATGGTATATTGTCCGATTGAATTCCTAATGCTATTTATATGGTTACGTATTTCATTCGCATATCTATCGAAAATTGCCTGTTTAGTCGTTGATATTTCAGGAATTCACAGAGAATGTGATGGTCAGCATTAATGTAGGTCCCGCGATTGCAGATTTATATGATCTGTTACTTATGTTCATTTTAATATTTGCTGCATCTTTGTGCTTTGTAAATGGTTTTAATTTTTTTTAAATATCTTCTAATTAGTCTGTTATATTTTAACACCTCTTTAAGAAACTGTAGATTGTGGCATTGGTACAGTTTCCTTTCAGCAGAATTGCTCTATTAAAACTTGTTTGAAAATGTTTTTTCTTAACACAGCTGTCCTAAAGTGCAATTTTTGTGTAGAGTTCAAGTGTTGGGTTTGATAATTGGGAAATTTATGTAAATGAATCATATGGGTCAGTGATCCACTAAATGTACTATCAAGAAAGATATCCAAAATATTCTGACCACTATGACACCTTAGCGTTGTGCAGAGTACTAAAACAAATGAGGCTCGTGGCTCGTGCTGTGCCTAAATGTGATTTCAACGTACCTTCATTTGTTAGAGCTTAATCACTGAGATAGGGCAAGTGATGCTGAGTGATATTCTACGTTTTTGGGCCTGGAGCGTATTTTTACGGTTCCTTCTTCAAGGGCACATTCTGGGTGGATTGACTTAGTTCAGGCAAATTTGTTTTGTTGAGAGTAATCATCGTTGCAGGTAAAATACGAAGGCTATTCAATAAAGAATGATCACAATTTCTTTTTGACAACGTACCTTTACACATCCTCATAATTTAGATGGTCCTTCTCAGAATAGCCTCCCCTGAATGCGATGCACTTGTCCCAGCGTTTCTGCCAGTCTTCAAAGACATGATGGAAACCATTTTTGAGAGATCCTTCAAAATCACCTCCGCAGCCTTCACCACTGCTTCTAATGATGGATAATGCCTCCCGCGAAGGCGCTTCTTCAAGTTAGGGAAGGGTTGTAAACGAAGGTTGAATAGAGGAATAAGGGATATGAGGAGTTGGTTTTTTTGGGTATGAGTTGAGGGATGACTTGGGTGCTTCGTTTGATTTTTGCAGATATTCAGGCAGCAACATTGGCAATATGCAGCCGCGCATTATCGTGGTACAGCATCCAGCCTGCTTCATGGAAATGTGGTCTTTTGCGCCTGAAATTAACTTGCAATGTTTTCACGACATCCCTGTAGTATTGTCCAGTTACTGATGTGTGTGCAGGTACAACATGCTGATAAACCATTCCATGAATATCAAAGAATGAGATGACCATAACTTTCCCAGCAGAGGCAACCTCTTTTGCTTTTTGGGGGGTTGGTGATGAAGGAGATTTCCACACTGAGCTTTGCTGTTTGCTCTCAGCATCAAAATAATATAGCCAAGTTTCATCAGCAGTGATTACGTTTGAAAGAAACTCCGGATCTTCCTCTAACATCAACTTTAACTGCATGTTACCTCCATTACAGCGGTAGGCGATACTGAACATGTCTGAACTTGCCTTGTTCTCACAGGTGGGAACCAGGAGTACCAACAATGAAACTACTACGGCGTGTTTGTTTCACATTAAGCTAACAGAATATAATAGGATTGAATTTTAGTGTGAAAAATTATGACCATAAAAAAGTATGATCTTTCTTTATTGAACAATGTGTTTTGTTGGAAGTAAAGGCCTGTTTAAATAACATAATTATTTCAAGAGTTAAATGTCAATTACATAGCTGAAGTAATTATTCGATTAGTGTTTCCTATTTGCATATTAATTGTAGCTTGTAGTTGATATTAAGGTGTCATAACGAATCTATATAGCTCTTGTTTGCTATAGAAAATATTCTCGATATATGAGAAGCTAGGTTTCAGAGGAGCGGCGTCTAAAACCTTGGACACAAAACGTTCTTATGGAAGTTAAGCAAGTGGATTTCGTATAATCATTGTTCATTAAATTGTTCATTCCATTATGTCGGTCAGGGTGGCTTGGTTGGTTAAACTTTGGTTTATTGAGCGACGGCTCCATGACAGTAGATTTACTGGCATGTATAACTCCTTCTGAAGGAAATGCCGGCACACTGGCGGCGCTGATATGTACCTGGTAATCGAGAGCGTCGCTAACAAAGTATTTATTTATTTATTTTCAATTTCATTGAAACAAAGACGTCAAAAAGTGCTTATAAAGCTTGAAACCTCTGTAAGAAAAGTGCCTTCAAACTGAGATAAAACTTCGCTGTTTAGAAACAATATAATTATTTTAAATTGTGTTAACAGTGGGATGATATTCAATTGTCTAGCATCTTCAGCATTAATTTTAAGAGACACCATATCAACCGTATATTGTTGAATAACCTCTTCAGCATTGGAGTGCGCCTTATCGTTGTTAGCTACTCTCCAAGCAACTCGATAACATGCATAAAGAGGTCTTTCAACTACAATCAGTAATGATTGTAATGCTCACCTGTTGATTCGGAGATTTTGCTCTGGGAAAGTCAACAGCTATCCCATATCTACCCACTAGGAGAGGTTTCAGTTTCCCAGAACGCTGTGTACTTAACCAAAATGGACCAAAAGTTTACAGAGATGAGCTGTTCAAATTCAACAAATGTGGGAAAAAATTTATCTCTCCGACATTTTTGGTGTACTCGATAAGATAAAACACTTTCGGTGAATTGCTTTCACACCATATCTACTGTTGGTTTAGCTGAATGTAAAAAATGGGACAACAAACGGAGAAGGTTGATAAATATAAGGGTGTGTTCTAAGAACTTATGATATATTATGAACTATCTTTGGGTGTCTATAACAGTTCTCGATTTTATGGCTTCTCTTTGTTTTATTTGATCTGACATGGAGGTAATGGTGTATGTGGCACCGTAAAGAAAACCTTAAAAATACGAGAAGAGAGACTAAATTAAAGTTTTATAAAATAATGGCAGTTCCTATATTAGAGTGAATTTTGGACTTTAACAAAAAAGGAAGAACAAATGATTGAAACAGCGAAAATGAAGTTTTTAAGAAATATAGCAAGGCATTTAATTGCAGAATATATACGAGAGGAGTTAACATGGATTTAGACCTGGGTATTCGTGCGAAAGTCAAATTACTTCATTATTTCAAGATTTGGCAGATGAGGTAGATGCAGGGAGAAGAACTGATGCAGTGGTAATTGACTTTACTAAAGCTTTTGATGTAGTGCCACATAGTTTACTTATTTATAAGCTAGCTAATACAGGAATTGACAAACGCGTAGTATTATGGGTTAAACATTTTTTGAAAGGGAGAACGCAAAAAGTTAAAGTAGGTAAAGAGCTGTCCGACAGTGGAACCGTAAGTTCGGGTGTGCCGCAAGGCTCTGTACTAGGACCTTTAGTGTTTCTCGTTTTTGTTAATGACATTGCTGTTAATATTAACTGCCAGATAAGGTTGTTTGCAGACGATTGTATCATTTATAATAAAATTCGGAATACAGTGCATGAAACCGCTCTTCAGGATGATTTAAATGAAATCTGTAATTGGGCTGCGGCTAACAAAATGTCAATTAATGCCAAGAAAAGTAAGTCCATTGTTTTTAGTAGAAATAAGGGCAAAATTATTGTTAACTATCACATGGGAGGGGTGCAAATTCCACAGGTGGACAGCTGCAAATACTTGGGAGTGTACCTGGCAAGTAATACTGGATGGGACGAACAAGTAAATTCCACATCTAGGAATGCGTGGAAGGCATTAAATTTCGTAATGAGAATATTGAAAAAGGGGAGTGCTAGGTCCAGGGAAATTGCCTACAAGGCCTTAGTGCGGCCGGTTATGGAATATGGAGTAGCATGCTGGGACCCGTATAGAGCTAACCAAATCGATCCATTAGAAAAAATACAGAAGAGGGCAATAAAATTCATAAAAAGAGGCAAGTATTTTGGGCCTATAAAAGAAGATGAGACTAAATGGGAGGAATTAAGAATTAGGCGTAAAAAACATAGGTTGGTAGCATTATTCAAAGCTAATGCTGGTGTAAAGGCATGGGTGGACGTTAGTGTAAGGTTAGATAATCCGGATTATTACGGACGAAACGATCATAGATATAAAATTAAGGGTAGAAGATACAGAACCGAGTAGGAAAATTTTCTTTTGTTAATAGAACCATTGAAGAATGGAATGAATTGCCTGTAGCAGTCTTTCAGGGCTGTCCCCTGTCGCTGAAGAAATTTAGAAAAAATCAAGATGGTTTATAATCTAACTTTTGAATTATAATGGTATATAATATGTAAATAGAGAAGTAATTAGATATGTTTTAAGTGACCAAAGTAAAATAATATCATGTTTGTATTGTTTATTGTGTTATTGTAAATCTAGTATTTGTAATTTGATCTGTACTCTTAACTCTGCCACCGGGTAGTACCCAATTGCAGTCAATAAATACATACATAATCTTCTAGATAAGCAAAGAAGTGAGGACATTCGAAAAGAATTGCATATTTTTAAGCTAACAGATACAATAAAACAATATAGATATGACTGGAAGGAACCTGTCGACAGAATGAATTATAGCCGCATTCCAAAATTAGTGTTAGATTACAAACTATTACGTAGAAGAAATATTAGTAGACCAAGAAAAAGATGGATACTACACTTTTATTTTAAAATTTATGAGACCGGAACGAGCCTTGATGGCTTAAACTGTGAAAAGTTGTTCTTGTTGATGATGATGATGATGATGATGATGATGATGATGATGATGATGATGACAATGATGCGGAGGCTGCGTTATTAAGAATGGTTGGGCCGATGAGATCCGCATGCTGCTAAATCAAAGCCGATTATTTCATAACATGCAGCAGAAACATGTCTCTGAAGATCTGTGATACAAGCAACGTCAACTTCTTCACTGTTCGCCAACGGAAAGAAAGTCCTTGACAGGAATGTGCTACCCTTACACAGTGCGACAAGGACATTGGAAATGTGTGGCAGAGAACGCATACTACTCAAAAAGAGTTTACCAATTATACTAAAACCAAGAAGATATTTTATAAAAGTAGAAGGTGTCACAATGTTTCTGAGTTGGCTGTAACTGAAGTTACCCGAGTGTCATAAACAACTACCAGGCAGGGTATAGGAACCCAAATTTTCCCCCTTGCGCCTCATTCCCCTGGAACTTTCTTAAAGATAAAAACAGTGATCACTGATCAATATAGCTTTGGACTATGTGCATTGCCAACTTCGGAGAGTAACAGTTGACCAGCTGTAGTTAAAACCATCACCGACTTCTATTTCTGTGCACAGATTGCTTTCGTACAGTGTTTGTATAATAAAATTTACATATGCTTCAATCAATCACTTTAATAATAATAATAATAATAAATAAAACATAGTTTTTGATAAAGTAAGCAGAACTAGACACAGGCAAGTATTAGAAAAAAAAAAGATGTGCAAAACAATTGATACTCGTATTAAGAAACAAAAGTAAACAAGGACGATTTAAGAAATGGACGATTATCACAAGATACAATTATAACGGCTTAAGTAAAGGTGTAGTTTATCTCCACTGTTATTAACGTTTATATGGACGATGTTTTTATAAAATTAAAGGACGAAATACCATCAGCAATAACAATAAATAAAAATAATGTATTAAACATGCTACTCTATGAGAATGTCACGATGTTAATATAGGTACAACACAGAGATGATAACCTGCAAGTAAGTATGTACAAGTTACAAAATTCGATCAAGGATTATATTTTAAATATATTAGTGGACAATTCAAACATCATGTCATTTATAGGAAAATAAATAAACAGATCGAAGATATTGTTTAATGAAAAAGTGTTAGAACAGATGAGAAAATTTAATTACTTGAGTTGTAATGTAACCTTCAAACCAAATGACGAAGGAATAAGTAATAAAGCAGTAAATTCCAATATATTTGTTGAAGAATAGCTCGTAACTTGAAAAGAAAGACCCTAAAGGGCACAATGGTTGTTTCAGAGTGTGAAAATATTGGAGCCAAATAATACAAGCGGCAGAAATAAAATATCTCCGAGCAGTAAAATGATGTTCGAGAAAAGATTGTGTTAAGAATTAATAAATAAGAAAGGAATTAGATATATTTTCGTTAAAAGAAAATATACAAACAAGTAGGGAAAAATAGAAAAGCGATTTGCAAAAAATGGATAGCTCTCGCATTGCATTATAGTCATACAGATATAAACCCTCAGGTATTACAACACCAGGAAAATCAATAAAAAGATGGGAAGAAATATGAGGGCGGAACAGGAGAATGCTGCTAACCCACGAAGAGTTGAGGATGATGATAAAAGACCAAGGTCCTAAAGTCCCAAATAACAAGCTGGTGTGATGTTGCAGCTGGATTATTGTCCATTTCATATCATCTCCATGTGCCCAAACAGGTAAAGGTGCAGTGCGTGTTGTTTTTGTTTTGTTTTGGGGTTGGCAAATGAAGCTTTTGATTTAAACCTGGTTTTCTTTAGTGGAAGTCAGCACCACATTTCTTCCATTCTAATTACTGGGAAACTTTGTATATATAATTTTTTATTGGTCGATCAGCAGTACAATGCTTTACAGATCAGAGTGAAAAGAAGGTAACAGTACAATAAGAACAATAACACTCAGGGGTAGGCTAACAGGCCGCCCCCTAACTACATTAAGTTAGAACTCCAATAATACTCTCTGAGAAATTATGTCAATATTGAAGATGTAAGACAGACATCAAGCACTAAAATCACTCGAATCAGATGTATCACTTAGAAGCAGGTCCTGTGGTAGTCTCCTCTTCAAGCGTGAGGGCTGGCGCGTACGGACGCCGATGTTGTAATGCACAGCTCCTGGAACTTCTTGCAGCGTGGAAAAGAAACGACGAGCGATCCTGTGAATGTAGTCGTGAAGAGGTAACAGTCCTAGTTCGTGATGGAGCTGCTGATTACGGATGAACCATGGAGCGTTGGTAGCGATGCGCATGAAGCGATTCTGTATGACCTGAAGACGACGCAGATGACATGTGTGTGCGGCCTCCCACACTTGGCAGGCATATGTAATAAGCGGACGAACGAGTGATTTGTAGAGTAACAATGAAGACTGTAGGCCGAGGCTGGAACGGCGATAAAACAGAGGTGAGAGTGCTAGGAAACTGAAGAAAGTTTAGAGAAAAAGTATCTTCGCTTTAACCAAAAAGACTGAGTCCAACGATACACTAAAATTCACCGCTGAAAGGTCATCAAAATTTATCTCAGTTATGACCTGCTTATCCACAACTACCTCCATTTTAAAAGAATGAGCACTTGAGAACCTTTGCTTATTGATTAATTTTCTATTAATCGATAATTCTCCGAGATAAGTGATAAGGAATCACATCTACTTGTGTTTGGAGTAATTTTTTTATCAGTGCTGAAAGGCTGAATAGAATTCCAGAAGATTTGCTAACGTGTGCTTAAGTATTTGGATTTCCTATGCATGGTCCAGAAAAAGTGCAGAAGCTGCATTATCTTACTCAGCACCTTTAACTGTTCTCTGAAATTTTTAGTGATATCGGTTGTCAGAATTTTAAAATATTGCGAGTTTTTCGTAATATTATTTTTATTTCTGTAAGTAAAATACATATATCCCACACAAAATTTTGATTCATAGATTCAAAAGAAATACATTTTTACAAGTGCCCGATTTTTTTTAAAACCTTTTTCTAGGGGAGAAAAGCGTGCTTCCGTATGTATCGTGGTTCACGCGTATTGATGTTTAAGTTCATCTTTCAAGAATATGACACAAAAGTTTCTAAATAAATATCCTGTGCATAGAAAAGTATTCCAAATTTTTGTGAAAACAAAAATGATACAAATGTTTGGTTGAATTACTGTATGTTTAAGATATTTTCATGACAACTTAAATGTAGATCTTGTTAAATCACATTATATTTTAAAATACTTTTTATGTGATAAGCCATTTTCGAGATATTCCTTGTTATTGGAATTTTATATCTTTCATAAATGACAAGCTATTGTTCATTTTTCATCCTCCTGGACAAACAAAGATATTGGAATGTCAAGCTATTATATGTAGTGACCAGCACTTAAGTTTACTGTATTCTTATATTCCGATTGTTACTTGTGTTATGGTCTACAATTAGAAAATTCGATATGTGCATTTTATTTTTATGTACCTCGTCTAAATATACGGAATTTTAATCAAAATCATTAGAGGATTGCACTCATATGGCTATATGAGTAGAAAATATTTTTAAGAACTTCAAAAATTCCTGTATCTATTCGATATATTGTTAATTTTCTGCAGGCACAAAAGGAATGCAGGAATACATTAAGCTTAAACTGATATCGTTTGAAGCTGATCGTTCTGTGAAAGTTTTGAACTTCATTCCTTTTTGTATAGCCAAGAGATAAAAGAATAACGACTTCCCGTTTGAGAAATGTATGAGAATTGGAAAATTCAGAAAAATAACAGCGTCTAAAGGAAGAATTCAGTCTCCTTAGCAACCATTATCTTTTTCTGTACACTGTTTACCCATCGCCCACTATACATATATATTTCTTGTTTGTCTTTTACTTACGACTTCACTTTCACACAAAATTTAAACATCTTAACATTTTTTAACATTTTTTAAATCCTCAACAACACTACAAAATCTGTAATTGCTTATATTTGCTTTGGGGTCAAACACAAACTACGATTTCAATGGAAAGGTAGAGACAGACTGAAAATTTCAATGCCATAGCTGAGATTTGAACCACGGATCTTCTGGTCTCCATCCAGCCGCTCTAACCATTGAGCTACTATGGCCAGCGTGCCGATATTATATTCTCCAACTGATTCGTATTTTTCTCGGTAAACCATTAGGAGTTCTCATAAACATATCAGACAACTTACAACGTGTAAATACTTTAAGGCCCGGGCTTTATAGTTAATCACCATTAGGTCAATTAATGGAAATTAATTAACGGGCACTAATAGTGGTCCGAACTATAAAGCCCGGCCTTAAAGTACTTAAACGTTGTAAGTCGCCATTAAGATAGTTGTCTCATGTGTTTATGAGAACTCCTAATGGTTTACCGGGAAAAATGGGAGTCAGTTGGAGAATTTAATGTCATATCGGCACGTTGGCCATAGTAGCTCAATGATTAGAGCGGCTGGATGGAGACCAGAAGATCCTTGGTTCAAATCCCGGCTATGGCATTGAATTTTTCAGTCGGACTCTACCTTTACATCCTTTAGCCTACTCACGGCCGGCGTGAAAGAACAATTAATTTCTACGATTTCAATGTTTCATGTAAACTGTAGTCTGTGATGGGAGAATTTTCTGTAGAAGGTGCTGATCGTACCTATATACCAACTTTGGTATTTAAGCCACTTTTGTTTACTGACTGTTCACACACAGTGTCCAAGTTCTGGGCCAGCCTGCACGTCATCTAGATCGTATATTACGCTGCTACCAAATTGCACGTATTTTCCTATAACTGGGTCTTGAATGATGGTAATGAGAGTGAACTTGACATGCGTCCAGCCCACATGACCTGGTGTGTGTTGTAATCCGTAATGTGCCGGAAACATGCGGGTACAACGTTATAAAGTGCCAGCGGGCTTCGACAACCTGTCATTCTCACACAGGGCAGTGCATCTCTGTATGACTACACGTGCGTGAAGAAAACACTTGTTATTTTCTGAAATGTCAGTAAACAACGCAGTTGACCGCTGCACACTTTCCTGACTCATTTAATTAGTGATTACAACGTAATAAAAGAAGGACCGGTCCGTAACTTTTTCTGTTTACTCGCATGAACGTGTGCAAATAATTCAATTTCTGGAAAATTCTTCATCTCCAAAATCTGCACTTCTAACTTACGTTTCCATCAACGCTTTTGCAGAATGAATGTGCCCGCTTTTTAGAGAAGGCGGTGGTAGCGTGTCTGACTTACATTCGAGACTTCTCGAATTCGATCTTGGTCAGTGTGCATTATCTGGATAAAGCTTTTTTTTTCCCCCTTATCTGGAGAAGAATGTCCGGTAACTGTAGGTTCTGTGGACCTGGGCTTATTTGAGCATTTCATTCATCATCCAATATGGCATACAGTTGAAGGACGTCAATTATATAAAAAACATTTATTTAAGACTGTATTCCTTGAATCCAAACATGGAAAATGATAAGGTGATCTTTCTTTCTTTCTTTCTTTCTTTCTTTCTTTCTCTTCTTTCTTTCTTTCTTTCTTTCTTTCTTTCTTTCTTTCTTTCTTTCTTCTTCTTTCTTTCTTTCTTTTCTTTCTTTCTTTCTTTCTTTCTTTCTTTCTTTCTTTTCTCTTCTTTCTTTCTTTCTTTCTTTCTTTCTTTCTTCTTCTTTCTTTCTTTCTTTCTTTCTTTCTTTCTTTCTTTCTTTCTTTCTTTCTTTCTTTCTTTCTTTCTTTCTTTCTTTCTTTCTTTCTTTCTTTCTTTCTTTCTTTCTTTCTTTCTTTCTTTCTTTCTTTCTTTCTTTTCTTTCTTTCTTTCTTTCTTTCTTTCTTCTTTCTTTCTTTCTTTCTTTCTTTCTTTCTTTCTTTCTTTCTTTCTTTCTTTCTTTCTTTCTTTCTTTCTTTCTTTCTTTCTTTCTTTCTTTCTTTCTTTCTTTCTTTCTTTCTTCTTTCTTTCTTTCTTTCTTTCTTTCTTTCTTTCTTTCTTTCTTTGTTTGTTTCTTTCTTTCTTTCTTTCTTTCTTTCTTTCTTCTTCTTTTCTTTCTTTCTTTCTTTCTTTCTTTGTTTCTTTGTTTGTTTCTTTGTTTGTTTGTTTCTTCTTTCTTTCCTTCTTTCTTTCCTTCTTTCTTTCCTCCCTTCCTCCCTTCCTCCCTTCTTCCCTTCCTCCCTTCCTTCTTTCTTTTTCTCTCTCTCTCTCTTTCTTTCCTTCCTTCCTTCTTTCTTTCTTCATTTCTTCCTTCCTTTCTTTTCTCTTTCCTTCTTTCTTTCTATCTTTCTTTCTGTCATTATTTATTTCCCACTTTCTTTCTTTCTCTCTTTCTTTCTTTCCTTCTTTCTTCTTTCTTTCTTCATTTCTTCTTTCCTTTCTTTGTTTCTTTCGTCATCCCTTCCTTCCTTTCTTCTTTCCTTCTTTCTTTCTTACTTTCTTCCTTTCTTTCCTTCCTTCTTTCTTTCCTTCCTTTTCTTCTTTCTTTCCTGCCTTATTCCTTTCTTCCCTTCTTTCTGCCCTTCTTTCTGCCCTTCTTCTTTCCTTCTTTTCTTCATTCTTTTCTTCTTTCCTGCCTTATTTCTTTCTTCCCTTCTTTCTTTCCTTCTTTTCTTCTTTCTTTCCTTCTTTCCTGCCTTCTTTCCTTCTTCCCTTCTTTCTCTTCTTCTGTCCTTCCTCCTTTCTTTCCCTCCTTTCATTCGGTTTAGGAAATTCGTTAACTCAGTATAGTAAAGCAATTAGAAGGTTAAAAAGTGTAAGATCGTGTTTCACATGCCAATAGCAACGGCCGCGCCGTGGCTGAGTGGTTAAACCACTTGACTCTCACCAGTCGGCCAGGGTTCGATCTAGGCGACAGCAAAAGTCAGATTTGTGGTGGACACGGCGCTGGAACGGGTTTTCTCCGGGATCTCTGGTTTCCCCGCCATCTCATTCCACCGATGGCCCATGTTCATCTCATGTATCGTCAGTGTCACCGCCTGTGGTGTCCAATGTAGTAAAAGAGGGCGTTAAATACTACACTATGCGAATAACATTTGACAACGTATAATGTAGGAAATATGTATAGTGTAGTAATGAAGTAGACCAGACTTACCTTGGATGAAAGGGTGATAAAAAGGCTTTAAAATTGTGTCATATTTCCTGTCTTACAATCTTACACAATTGTTTGAATGTGATCGGTTGTAGAATAGTTTTGCACAAGAATGGACAGAAAATGGCATTTGAGTGCAACAGATAATACTTTTGCAGTACACTTATTGGATTGTTTCATTAGTGTGTTATACCTATACATTATATAGGAATTTGTGTTGAGGAATTTCAGTAAAAACAAATCCATTTTTCTCATCAATCAAATTTCTGATCAGAGCTGAAAGAGGTTGACGTTACTTCCGTACTAGATACTAAGCAGTTCAGCGTAGCTGGACTTACAATGTGTTTGCAGGTAGTTGTAAGAAAACATTATATCGGCATAATGCAGTTGTCCTTGTGATTCCAGAAAATTCCAGTCACAACCGCGCACATATCATCTGCATAACGATCACCTCTAGCAGGCTTTAATGAACTGTGTGTAAATGCAATAATTAAATGATGGGCGTTGTGGCAAACACCGGAGTTTCAAGGCTGCAGAGACAAAACTTAAGCAGTTGTTTGGTTAGGCTACTATGTTCTACGTGTGCATTGAGATACTCAACTTCGCTATAGCACAAGCTCAACTTGTTTTCTGCGGTTTACTTCAGCTCATCCGTTCCTCCCGGAGGTGAATGTGCAATAGGGGATCGAGATGCTAGTGTCTTCTACCTAATCTAACGCCACTTTTTAAAACTTTCCTATAGAAGCCCGAATAATAATATACCCGAGAACTGATAGTCAGCTGGGTGGAGCCAAATGTTGGTCACCTGTAAACGAAACTTTACAGTGGAAAAAACACTATTACTATATTATGTAGATGTTTAATATTGATCTCGCAAAATCAGTCAGAATATGAAGCACGTTGTCTCGGTGTAAATTACTGCTCTCTATACCACACTCGTGGCAGCAAAATAAAGGAAATGAGACACGGTATTATAAACATACTTTGACTGGAAATGTAATGAAACAAAACAAAAAATTTAACTTCAGCCGCCGTTTTATTACCTTATAGTTAAATTAAACTGCAATGCAATAGTATACCTGAGAAAAGCTGAGAAAATAGGGGCTTTTGTTAATCGTTTTATCTACAATTGAGGCACCGAGAACCATAAGGGCCTAAAGCACCGAAGCATAATTTTGGGAAAAATAGATGTTTATTAAAATCGGAATTTCTATGGAAGAAATTCCCATTACGAAGTACTACTTGCAAACGTGATGTAAAGAGCAAATTATGTGGCAACAAAAAATTGAACACCGCAGAGCAACGAAATGATACTTTGTGCTTCAGGCCCTTATGTAACTGAATATGAGGACAAACTGGCGATACAGCTTCTAATGAATGTTCCATCAAATCAAAGAAGGCCTAAAGCATAGCTGCAGCTGGTTGACCACAAGGTTGGCAAATGTCAGGAGCATGCATACATCATGAAATCTCAAAATCGACGATGTTGCGCTTTAGGCCCTTATAGTTCTAGGCGTCTCAATTAATTGCAATTATTTGACTTGCCAGCTTAGAAAAAATGATGTTTTCAAATAATGACATTCACGATGAAAAGGTATCTTTAGGTAGTGAAAGAATCTCAGTCGGTATATTTGAGTAAATTAGTTACAGTAAGTTACATTTTAAACTTTTGACCCTTATTTTTGTTCGCATAACATTAATAACATATTTTCAGAAAATACAGAAATCCAAATTTACACTCTCACTGTTTGTGTATTTATTTCTTATGCCTTGCTAACAAACTTTATTACAACTAATGTAAGTGAAGTTAAGCAAAACCTCACATAAAATTTATTAGAACTCTTTTAACATCAACAAATTTCAATGCCTATATCTACAGAATTAGAATAAATGTTATTCTAATCACTGTTTTATTGCACAAATAAATTGAAATTAAAGAAATAAAAGTACATTTTTAAACTCTTTGTCTTCTGTTTCCGAAATGTCACGTCATGGCCATCTGTATGTTTCTTGTAATAAACGTAATTGGCTTTTGTGGCGTGCAGTGACTATGTTCTGTGGAGGATCAACTGTTTTTCTACTCCATGTATTCCTTAACGTCTTTGCAAGCTGTTCTTTTATTAGTCCAGCATGTTAGTATTCCAGTACAATTGCTATAAAAATTCTTTTTAAAATGTTATTAATTTAGGCTGTTCAATAGTGCAAAATTCATCCAAATTGGTTGTACGTATACAAATTTTCTCCGTTAGAGTAAACTATTTTGGATAAATTTGATGACGGTATGAAAAAGAAATGTTAGAAGACCATGGTAATAGACATCGAAATTGTAACAGAATAAGGAGAAAAGATCCAAACCAAAAAGAGGAGGACTAAATGATGATTGTGTACAATCAAGTCTTGATTCTGCTGTAGACTACATTAATTTTAGATGTTTGCTTTTTCAACAGCATGTAGAAGGAATATCGTGTCGGTGTTTAAACTTAAAGGAGCTCACATTATGGGGACAAGCGAGAGAAATATAATGTTGGCAATCTCGCCCTCATTTTGCTGTACTGTAGTGAATGACACGGCGTTGAAAAGCTCACGCCTAAGGAAAAGTACTAATATGACGTCAGTCTCCTATTTTCTTTCAACAGGAGTGTCGGCATAAGGCTGCGATTGAAGACCGCACTCGCTACATTTTTCATTCATATATGCATGTAATCATCTCTGCTCTTTTCACCTCGTATACTTGCTTTATCCTCTAGTTCTTCTTTCTGATGATAAGAGAATGCACACTTTAACTGACCTGTTTTGAATTCTTGTTTAGAACAATATCCGAGGAATTTATGAAGCAAGATTTTGTTTGAAAATCATTAGTTCCCTTTCTTCTAAGGAAAAGATATCCAGAATATTAGAGGTAGATAGTTAGATATTTATTTGTACTTTTTACATTACATTTTCACTATAATGACTTTAACATCGTACATGCACTTATTATACATGCTGTACAAAATTTTGAAATTGCTGACCGAAGATTTACTCGCCAACTTAGGTCTCCTTTGGTTTTCCTGAGCAGCTTGGTATCATTTCTTCTTGACCTTGGCTTCCTTTACCCTAATCCACTTTTCTCTTAACTTATATAACAATTCTCCTATACATCTAATTTTCTTTTCTCCCATCCCAGTTAGGCCGCGCCTTGGCTCAGAGGTTAGACCGCTTGGCTCTCACCAAGGCGGCCCGGGTTCGATCCCAGGCGACCGCAAAGTGAGATTTGTGGTGGACAACACGGCGCTGGGGCGGGTTTTCTCCGGGACCTCCGGTTTCCCCCGCCATCTCATTCCACCGATGCTCCATCTTCATCTCATGTATCATGTGTCACCGCCTGCGGTGCCTTATGTAGTAAAAGCGGCGTTAAACACTACACATTTCACATTTCCCATCCCAGTTAACATGTGTAACGCCACTACATCTTTGCTCACACTGTCCCATTTCTTATCCCACATTTTTCTCCTGCAATTTGTTAACTCCTTACATTCTATCAGGTAATGAACAGTGCTCTCTTCATCTCAACAAAATTCACATATTCCTACCTCGTTACTTCTCAACCCTTTTAGATATATTATTCCTACTCTCATCCATGCTATGCCTCTCTTCCAGTTTTGTCACATTAATCTATATATTTTTCCCTACCTCGTTCTGTCTTTAATTGCTTATAAAATTTTAATGATTTCTTTTCTTCTATACTTTCCCATACCTCCTGGCTATCTATGTCTTGTACTGTGCTTCTCTCTTCCTTCCAAAAACCGCCATGATTTTTTTTTTTTTACTTGTTCCATTTATACCCCGCCTTTAACTGCAATGGTCATATCGGCGGCCGTTCTCCTTTGGAACATATCGAAGGTGTTAACTCGTATTCGTTAGGTTTTAATCATTACATCACACACACACATTCACACTCTCATTCATACTTCCAGACTTTGGGGAAGATGGGGAATTATCTTGGTCGGAGAAAAATCACCACCCCCACCGCCGGGAATCGAACCCGGGACCCCTAGCTCTACCGACTGAGCTACGGGGCCAGTCCCCATGATTTTTTGTTGTTGTAGTTTACGTCCTTTAGCTTTTAAGTCATATCGGGTGAAATGATGCTCAAATGAGTCCAGGGTCCATGGAGCTTAGAGTTACCCGACATTCGTCTTGAAGAATAAAGGAAACCCCCGGAAAAACCTTTCCAGGTAACTCACCCTGACCGAGATTCGAACTCGGGACCTCTTGAACGCGAGGCAGACATGCTACCATCTACACAAAAACCGCTATAATTTGACTCCTCTGCTCTCCATAATTCTCCCATGCCTATCTTCGATACCGTTCTTTCGAATTCCGACCACCAGCTGTTGCTTTTCTGTTGCTTCATGCACAGATTCAGTAATTCCCCTTTCTGCCCTCTATCTATCAGTATCCCCCTCCTTTTTGTATTACCCAACTCT
Source organism: Mantis religiosa (assembly GCA_030765055.1). NCBI lineage: Eukaryota > Metazoa > Arthropoda > Insecta > Mantodea > Mantidae > Mantis > Mantis religiosa. The sequence goes on along the minus strand of CM060953.1, from coordinate 31,308,055 downwards.
AGTAATGCCACTTCTCTTGCTGCCTAGTAGAGGTAAGTAGAGGTAGTTAGGTGACACCCCTGGAGGAACGGCTGAGATGAAGGAAATGTGGGAGACGTGTGGGCTGCAGGAATGGACGACGTAAGTGGCAGAGATGTGCAGAGTTAGTGATCGACCACACAATCTGTGCTCTTGCCGACCCGCTCAAACTACTCAAAGGCAGCTCAAAGGCTCCTTTTTTTGTAATTTATATGCTCCAACGTCTAGTCATATCGGACGTTGAATGGAGTGGATGAAATTATGCTCAAATGAGCCCAGAGTCCATAGAACTTAGAGTTACCTGACATTCGTCTTACAGGATAAGGGAAAACCCTGGCAAAACCTTATCCAGGTAACTCGCCCTGACTGAGATTTGAACTCGGGACCTCTTGAACGTGAGGCAGACACGCTACCATCTATGCTACTTAGGCGGGTGCTCAAAGGCTCTTCTCCAGCAGAAACCAGGAAAAGTTCGCTGACCTCCTCTGACGGAGCCGAGAAGTTCTAAATCGAAACCTCTGCCCGCCGTCGACCGACACACAACCCCGGAATGGTCCT
>CM060953.1:31082509-31306479 GCA_030765055.1 Mantis religiosa | reverse complement strand
TTTTCAGTCTATCTTTCCGTACTTTAGCCTACACACGGCCAGTGTGAAAGAACAATTAACTTCAACTAATATTCACAAGAGTTTCCTAGTTGGCATCACTAAATACCAATCTACGTAAAATACTGCTGCAAATCCTATTGAAATATACTTACAGTTGTATTTAAAGGCGCCACATAAAACAAAACATAAACTTTTCTTCATACATTACAGAGACTCCAAGTGGCAAGATCTGTCGGTGCTTCCTATCTAGTGAAGAGTCGCGATTGCTTTCGAAAACCTATGAAGCAGGGTTAGGAATGCGTAAATACAGTACTGAATGAGCTCGCAGATTTAAGCAGCTCTTAAATTGTCCGCAGCAACCCGGATGTGCACGAATTGGCATGAATTTTCTTGCCTTTCTCCTGAATTTCTTGGAGAATCAGCGCTTCCAGCGTTTCATTGCACGCTTCGCCATTGTGACATATAAATATATGAAGTTGTTATTTAGTTAAATACGTAAAAAATCTGTTACTTATCAATTTAATTGTTTCGATTGTGATAAAGTTTATATTGGAAAGACAAAACGTAATTTGGAAACCAAAACGAAAGAGTATTTTCGTAACATAAAGTATAAACAAACTGATAAATCGGATGTAGCAGATCATTTTTGGTCATTTAACCATGAAATAAATTCAGAAGTTATATTATTAAAACAATTAAATGGTCCGATAGATTTAATGGTTTGGGAAAATATATTTATTTAAAAATAAACATCGCGTAATGCATTTTGAAACATTGTGACATCTAGCGACTGTAACGTTAACAACTAGATTGTTGATGGCTGTAGCTGATGATGTGAATAAAATACTCACGAAATCGGAATCCTAATCAATTTATAAAGAAACATCCATCATTTCTTTTAATATAAGTGAAGTTTTTAAGTTACAAACTATTATATTTGTATATACTAGGGCCGTTCAATAAAGAATGACCATAATTTATTTTACGGTCATAATTTTTCGCACTAAAATTCAATCTTATTATATTCTGTCAGCTTAATGTGAAAAAAACACGCCGTAGTAGTTTCATTGTTGGTACTCCTGGTTCCCACCTGTGAGAACCAGGCAAGTTCAGACATGTTCAGTATCGCCTACCGCTGTAATGGAGGTAATATGCAGTTAAAGTTGATGTTAGAGGAAGATCCGGAGTTACTTTCAAACGTAATCACTGCTGATGAAACTTGGCTACATCATTTTGGTCCTGATAGCAAACAGCAAAGCTCAGTGTGGAAATCTCCTTAATCATCATCCCCACAAAAGCAAAGTGGTTGCTTCTGCTGGGAAAGTCATGGTCATCTCATTCTTCGATATTCATGGAATGGTTTATCAGCATGCTGTACCTGCACACACATCAGTAACTGGACAATACTACAGGGATGTACTGAAACATTGCAAGTCCATATCAGGCGCAAAAGACTACATTTCCGTGAAGCAGGCTGGATGCTGCACCACGATAATGCGCGGCCGCATATTGCCAATGTTGTTGCTGAATATCTTGCAAAAATCAACGTGAAGTGCATCCGTCACCCTCCCTATAGTCCGGATTTAGCCCCATGTGACGTTTTTCTATTCCCTAACTTGAAGAAACGCCTTCATGGGAGGCCTTATCCATCCTCCGCAGTGGTGAAGGCTGCGGAGGGGATTTTGAAGGATCTCTCAAAATGGTTTCCAGCATGTCTTTGAAGACTGGCAGAAACGCTGGGACAAGTGCATCGCATTCAGGGGAGACTATTTTGAGAAGGATATCAAAATTGTGAGGATGAGTAAGGATTCGCTGTCAAAAAAATTGCAATCATTCTTTATTAAACAGCCTTCATAAATAAGTGAAGTTGTATTTAGTTGTTTCTCGCTATGTAGAAAGTATGACATTTCAAGGTAGGTATATAGAGACCTATATACCTAGAGACCTATATAGGTTAGAATCATCTAACCATGTTTAGATATATTCTATACCTCCTCGTACTTAAACTGAACTATAATGAAAGGTTTTTCTCAAGAAACAAAGTAGAGGAGTAAGCTTAAGTAAGAACAATACGTAGAGACATTCATGTAAGTGTAGCTCTTCAGGTTTCTACATCTATACTTGGATAAATGGCATATGAGATCCTAATGTGGATCGTGCACACAACAGACTTGACATATGTTTGGAAAAATCAGCACTAATCGAATTTACTACTACTCAGAAAACGGTTTTATTGCGTTAATGAAGAACCGCCAGCCATATTGACAGATCCCTGTGATGTAGTGCACGCACCAGAGTGTACACGCCAATCGATAAAATGCGGGGAGGCTGGTGCGTTCAAATTACCATCCGGCAAGGGGATCCTGTCTGGAGACGCTAAAACATCGCATCCGATCAAATAATGTACCTGACTGGATGTTGCAAAGAGCATAGAGCGAGTTCGAAATAAAATACTCTACAACGAAATTAAATCAGAATCTGTTTGAAAGGGAGCATTTTTATTTTCTCGTATAAAAACTTCCATATCGAAAGTTCACCGAAAACATTGTTTTACACTCTAAAAGGAGCATTTATTGAACGTGTGCTTTGTATCAGCGAGTAGAAGTCTTTGGATAACATTGGAAGCACATTCAAGCTATCTTTTTTCATCTTTACCGAAATTATCGTAAATACATCGTATTTTTCGATATTATTTTGCCCTTTTTTGAGATAATTAACACAAAGACAATTCTGTAAAACGTAACTTCAAGTGGGGGATTTTCTTAGAAATGTTCCCGTTGCATCCAAAAGAAATGCTGAACTTATATACCAAATTTTTGTTTTTCAAACATGCTGCTTTGAATATATGGGGAGTGTTTTCTTAAACAGATGTACTCACTGTTTGTACTCAGTGGACCAAAAAGCCGTGCATTTCTGGCGAAAACTATTGAACTTAGTGTACAAAGCAATATCTAAGTACATTCTCTATTTAGTATGTGTTAAAACGTAAACAGGAGCAAAAAGTTAAAAAAAAAAGTAGTCATTTGGTCTTTTCTTTCGACACGCTTTCCTCTTGAAAGCATTGGTTCCAGAAACCAAAGAAGATATAAACTGAGTTCATCTTTCTCTCCCACAATAAAAAACAAAAGACAACAAAACAAAAAGCTGTCAAACTCATGGATTTTGTCCTTAAGCATGCGATGGGGCAAGTTTGAGGATAGGTAAACCTCACCAGTTAAATTGACTGGTAACTTTAATGGAGGTTAATTAAGATTCACTTGAAGGAAGTTGTCGATTCTTTGGGAATATAGTATTTTTAATTTTAGCACGGAAACTAAAATGATTATATAATCCAGCTTCTGACGTAATAATGCTTCATGGTTTAAAATAATTTTCCATGATAGCAATGAGAAGTAATGAATACCATGATTCACTGAAATCTTCCTCTTGTATCTACCGCAAGTGTATATAACAGAACATGTAAGACACTTCTGTAATTTTGTAAAACACGAAGGAACATATAAGTATTTTAATACTACACGCTCTTACATCAACTGAAAATCTACTTCATTACTACCTTCCCCTCTATGTAACACAACTATTGATTATACATTGCGATCCATATAAACCTGAACCATTTCAATAAGCCATAACTTTTGAAGCAATAATAGAACACACGTGCAACTTTGGGAGAATATAATACACAATTGGGAAATTACATTACACTAATTACATCTCAGAGAAAATGTTGGAAGTGTCCTCCACCAGCATCTATACATGTTTGCACCATATTCTCTGAAGTTTTACGGAGAGTAACCTCGCCAATGTTACGATTCAAATGGACTCCTTGAGAACATCAATTGTCCGTGGCCTATTCCTGTACACTCTATTTTTAAATAACCCCACAAGAAAAAATCCGGTGAGGTTAGGTCAGGGGATCTGGGCGGCCTTTTGAGATTATTCGATTATCAAAGAAACTGGCCACACACTCACTCACTCACTCACTCACTCACTCACTCACTCACTCACTCACTCACTCAAAGAAACTGGTTACAAGTTCCATGGTGTCATTAAATGTACGGCACGTTGCTCCATCTTGCTGGAAATAACCTTCTCTCAGTTCGATATCATCTTCAGGATTTTTTCTACTTTCATTTTTACTGGAATAAACAAATCAATTTTCTTTTACACTTTGACGTTTCTAGGATGAAGACTGCGCATAATACCAGTAATATGGTTAATGCATGTTTTGATCTTACTTCATCTGTTTAAAATTCGCCTCTAATTTTAAGATAAATCAAAATAATTTGTCGTTGAACATGTGTTTACTGTATTAGTTAAGTAGTTTGCTTAAGAAGAATTACATTGCATGTCTCAGCTAGTATTGTTTAATTTCACTAAGGTGCTTCCGAGTTTTTGATTGTCTTTTTTTCCCCATGTTATTTAAACCTTCGCTCAGATACCTTTTAAAACGCCAATAAAAGCAAACCTATTTGGTTGTGAATTATTAAACTGCTTACTTAACGTGCCGTGGAAAGAGTCGCTTTCGTCCGATCTGATGATTTATATATTCACACGAGGATAAATATATAAAATAATGGCAGTGTGCGCAACACGAGCTTGCGACCGCGAGGTTCCATGCCGTATGCGCTGTATAAGCATTACATGGCGCCATTGTGCGCAATGTGCGCCAATCGCTTTTAACTCACCTTACGTTATGCCTTAATTTTAACTTACGGAAATTATTTATTACATAATTTATCTATAATCCCTTTATGAATTATTAATCTTCCATTAATAATCACGATTTTACATTCATTGATTTCTTATATTAAATAAACACATGCTCCAACGTTATCATATCGGACGATGCATGAAATGAGTGAAATGATGCTCAAATGAGCCCAGGGTACATGGAGCTTAGACATTCATCTTTTAGGATAAGGGAAAACACCGGAGAAACCTTATCTAGTTAACTCACCCTGAGTGAGATTCGAACTGGGGACCTCTTGAATGTGTAACAGATATGCTACCTCCGCAGCACAGAGGTGGGCTTCGAGGATATTTGTATATACCTTTGTACACCCTCACAAGTCCTAAAATCCTCAAAATATCTGCTTTTCTGTGAATAACAGCGGCCCACACAGGAAGTCTGATGCACGTGCATGTGGGCGTCAGTGCATACAGGTCTTATAGAGTGAAGCAATGTGGAAAGTGGGGTAACTCGGTTCATTGGGCCCTCCAGAACAATAAGGGCCATTAAAAACTTTTCTAGGTATACGATTACGTCCAAAACACCACTTTAATGAAAGCGCGACATCTCAGCAAGAGTGCCACGTATTTGAGGCAATTTAGCGATGCGTAGGTGGTATCTCTTCAGACATTAATGGGAAACAGTTTCTGGATAATCTCTGTGTACTACAGTTCATGTAGCACGTGAATAGATTCACGCTAACCGGAAGTTTTTAAGCCTATTAAACTTGCAGAAAACAAGGAAGTGACTGCTATTGCATCACCAATTATCCCACAAAGAAATGGAGAGGTACTAAGTTAAAATGATGCATGTAAATCTATTGTTTTTCCAAGTTTTGCGTTGCTTTATCTTCCAAGTCATGTTTGTTTATCTGCGGTTCTTTGATACACATGTAGGGCGCCTAGATTTTGATGACCTAAAGAGTATTAAAAATTATCCTTTCCAAACTTACTTGTAAAGTTGCACTTTAATAATGGAAATGCCTACAGAAGTAACACTTTAATATTAAGGATGAATAGAATTTCACTTTAATCACTCTATGAATAAAATAGAATCAGTAGGCCTACATTTCAGGTGTAATGCTTATTGCAATATTTAACAAATCTGATAAAACGCTTTTGACTTCCTCCAAAACTTTGTCTGTATAGATAACTCCTTTTCTTTCAATAAAGTTCTGTTAAACATTATTTTTCTTAATTAGTATGAATTAGTCTCTGAATCGAGCGCCGTAGGTTGTTATTCACTATACCAATTGACAGTGGCGAAGTGTGACTTTCAAAGCGAGGGGAGTTCCAAATAATAATTTTCATAAAAAATAGGAGAGAATAATGACTCAAGGCTACTCTTCAGTTCTCTTTTTATTTTTTATTTATTTATTTATTTTGTAATTTTACGTCATCCAACGTTGTCATATCGGACAATGAATGGAATGGGTGAAATAATGCTCAAATGAGCCCAGGGTCCATAGAGCTTAGAGTTACCCGACATTCGTCTTTCAGGATAAGGGAAAATCCCGGAAAAAACATTATCCAGGTAACCCACCCTGACCGAGATTTGAACTCGGGACCTCTTGAACGTGAGGCAGACTCGCTACCAGCACGCTACCGAGGCGGGCACTCTTTTTATTGTACAGTTGCATGTAGGCCCTTCTTGCATTACAAGACTGCTCATACTATAAGCAGACATATTGCTGCTTCCCCTCTCCACACAGACGTTCCAATTTTTCCTAGAGCTGGCCCACACCGCGTCTAAAATGGAGGAAGTATGCAATTCACACAATTTTACTAATGACTGAAAACATCACAAGAGTTTTCTATTTGTCAGCACTAAATACCATTCTAGGTGAAATACTATTGCTAATTCTATTGAAAGATACTTACAGTTGTATTTAAAAACGCCACATAAAAATAAATTAATTAACCATTCTTCACTCGCTAGAGACTTCACGTGACTTCACGTGACATGATTGCTTCCGGAAACCTATGAAGCATGGTAGTCAAGGTTACGAATGCGTAAATACAGAAATATCCAGTATTCAATGAGCTCGCTGAACTGGTCACTCGAATTTAATCACATAGAGATGGCGCCACTAGACCAGTTTGAGGATAGCATCAATTAGTTTAGACTAGTTTGTATCCATAGTTACAGATCAACAGCTTGTTTAGTTTTTGAATGACAGCATTTTAAACAAGTGTAGAGGTTTTTCACAAAAATGGAGGATTTGGAAGAATGAGCAGTGGTTAAATACTTCCATTTGAAAGACTTAACGCTTAAGGAAATGAAGGAGTAAATGGACAGTGTATTGAAAGATTCCGCCTCTTCATATACAGTAATTAAATGGTGGATTGCAGAGTTTAAAATGGGATATGAGCACTGGTCATTAGCGTCGCTCTGGACGCCATGTGGAAGTCACAACTCCAGAGATTATTGAAAAAATTCATCGTTTAGTATTGGAAGACCGCAGATTTCAGTTGTTCGAGATAGCAGAGGCTGTAAATATAACAAAAGAACGTGCAGTTTGTATTTTAAGTAAGGCTTTCACAAGTTCTCTGCTAAAATGAGTGCCGCATTTGTTGATACCTACGTGATCAAAAGTTGCAAAGAAAAAATGTTTCTTTTAAGAATTTGGAACTCTACAGTAAAAAAATCCCGGTGAAGTTTTGAGACGCGTTATTACCATGGATGAAACTTGGATACATCACTACAATCCACAAAACAGTGGATTGCGCCAGGTGAACCAACTCCAAAAAAGGCAAATGTAATTTTGTCAACTAACAAGGTTATGGTGAGTTTTTTCTGGGATGCATAGGAAATTATTTTTATTGATTACTTGGAAAAGGGTAAAAGCATCACTAGAGACTACTGCGCAAGCTTACTGAAACGTTTGTGGTTTTTTTTTTTTTTTTCATTTACGTCCGCCCCAACGTTAAGTTATATCGGACGGTGAATGAATTGGGTGAAATGATGCTCAAATGAGTCAAGGGTCCATTGAGCTTAGAGTTACCCGACATTCGTCTTGAAGGATAAGGGAAAACCCCGGAAAAAACCTTATCTAGGTAACTCACCCTGGATGAGGTAAAAAGAAGAAGTCCACATTTGGCAAAGAAAAAAAAAATCTTGTTTCTTCACGACAATGCTCCGGCCATGTGAATTAAAGTTCGAATTGCATTGCTTGAACATCCATCGTAATCGCCAGATCTAGCACCCAGTGACTACCACCTGATCCCGAACTTCAAAAAGTTTCTTGGAGGGCGAAGATTTCACAGCAACGAGCAGATCATTGAGAACCATGATAAATCGCACTACAGAGATGGTTTAATTAAATCAGAACACCGGTATGAGAAATGTATTGCCTTTCTTGAGATTATGTTGAGAAGTAAAGAAAAAAATATAATGTACTTTTATTATTTTTTATTTTTAATTATGAAGCCTGGGAGTTATCAGCCCACCTTCTCAGATAGAGGCTATTCGGTGGTTTACGAGTCCAAATATTTAACAAAATATGAACCATTTTTGAAGTTCTGGAACTTCATTTTATTACTATAATCAAACTCGTGAAAAATCACAAAAACGTGGATATTTTTTAAAATAATCTAAAAATTAAGTGTAACCTGTAAAATGTCCTAATGGATAAAAGTGTCTAAAAATACAAACAAATCATCCTTAAAATAGTTTAATTTCACTCAAAGTCAGATGGTTTCCACGAACTACCGCGTTGCCACCTTGCTCGGTTTATTTAGCGTGTGGTCTTTTGAAGCAGTGGGCCTCATGTACCATCTGCTTCAGTAACTTGCTACTAGCGACCTCATTTCTGTAGCAGCCATCCTTTGTCATCTAATTCTGTAGCTGTTGATTATATCAGAAGATAGACCTTTGTGATTGATGCTTTGTGACTACTAACAATGTGATGCCAGACAGATGAACGTCTTCCTCTACATTTGTTTTCTTACGTGGCTGGAACGCTGGGTTTGGTGTATAAAATCTGGCGATTGGAGAAAACCACAGTATAGCTCTAGGATTTGAATCTGTGATCACCGTAATGTGGAATATAAACTGTCACTTTGCTATATAAACGTGTTCTTTTTCTTCCTTTCCTTCTCCCACGAGCTACAGGCCAGTCGAGTTCTTCGTCCCCCATTAAAGATGTGATTCCATCTATTGTTAGTGTGTCCACTCGCTGGCAGGTGTATAATATATTAATAACTAGAGTCCGGATCTGTAAGCACAATCAAATGATGAAATAAGGAACCAAATAAGCATGAAAAATGAAACAAGCACCAAAAATAAGCAAATAAAAAAATAAAAATTTAACCATAAACGTATTTTTTATAGAATTTTTACCTTACTCATGTTTGTTACAGTACACGAGAGAGCGATCTAGAGATTTTTTTTGTATGAAACTCCTGTGTTTTTCAGTGAAACATTTTTATACTATGAAAAGGACTCTCAACGTCACATGACGTTACTTGAGCATGCGGGAAACACCACAGTTCTTTTTGAATGAATTTCCTTTCGATATAATTTTATGTATCAGAAAGTTTTTTAGAAATTTTACAGAGTGTTTCGTAACCAGGGTTTTTCGTTAATACCTTACTGAGTTTCTCAAAGGCAGTTTTAACAATACCGTGAGTCTCTGAAGACAATGTTACTGAAATTTCATCTATCAAAGAAAGTGAATGTCCCAAGATATTATTTCGAGCTTCCAACTTGTTATAATAGAAAGTATGTTGGAGAAGCGCTTATGGATGTACTCTATCTTATCTTGAATGTCAATATTAGCAAAATATTTTTGTGCTGATGTTGCATGTTCTGCATCTAAGGAGTACAACACAGTTTTGTTTCATTGAAATGTTCTGCGTAGAATGACACAGCTTTTAACCAAGAACCCGATCGAGTTAAAACTGGCTGAGGAGGTAAAAACAAATTTGGAAGGATCTCATGAAATTTTTTAACTCTAATCGGCGAGAGTAAAGCGGCCCGGGTTCGATCCCACTCATGGGTCCGGATTTTAAGTCCCGGGTGTAGGGCCGGTGCCCACTCAGCATCGTGAGTGAGGAGCTTACCCAGGTAAGCGGCCCTGGTCACGAAAACCAACATTCCGGCTGGGGGAATCCGAGATGCTGACCACATCTCCTCCCCGTATAAAAGCTCGATACTCGATTTTTTCCATTTTCATAAAAACACTCACATCAACTCACTCAAACGACTGTTAGATAACAATTGAGCGTCCAAAATGTCTGAAACTTTGGTGAGTAACTGTCGACAGATAAACAACGAAATGTACTAGCTTTTGTTTACAAGTGCTGCCATCTTCATGTTGAAGTCGGAAACGTTTCATACCACCCTCGTACAATTTGGAGTAAGGAATAAGGATGTGGTGGCGGAAGTCGTTCCGAGATCACTCCATGCTGGAAAAACTTCAAGTACTTCTAAGGGAACCGCTTCCATGAATAGAAATAACTACTTCCTTGGAGTGGTGCTAGAGCGGTTTCCTTGAAACTACTCCAGATGCTGGGTGAGAGTGACGTGAATATTGTTCCCATAAAGGTACGGATTCGACCATCTCAGAGTCGGGAGCATAAACGAAGCTGGTTGATAATAGGTGCAGCCGAGAAGTCAGTGAAGGTGGGAATGCAGTACAATACATAACACGACACATTTTTTCTTGTGAAATCGATATAGTATTTTCCAGAGTATGTTCTGCCTTGTGAAAGGATCTTTTCTTTAACAACATTCATGAATTTACGTACTGTAGAAATGTCGCATCTCTGTTCGTAAATCTCGAGGAAAGTTCTGCACATAACACGTTCTTCAAACTCATTGGGATCGAACCTCTTTAGATGTGTGCGTTGTTCAGCAGGTGTTGAAAGCTTTTCTCCCCTATACACTGAATTTTGACCCCCTTTCGCTATATTATGACAGTTTGTTCACTTTTCCCCACTGCCGTTGCTGTCGTTTTAAGATCACTATATAGAAGAATGAGCCCTGTAGATGAGAGAGGTGGTTATTATGGAATACCATTTACTTTATTAAAAATAACTTAACTGGTTTCTAAATAAAAATCGACAAATCATGGTGAGTACATACTATAACTAAATAAAAAACTTCTATTCATTTTGTTCTTATAAAAGCAGCCTGGTTTAACACATTGAAAAATTAATTTAATTCCATAAAACATGAAACATGATTGGTTTAAATAGACAAAATATCTATAAAATGTTTATAGGTCTAGAAGATAGACTAAGTCTAGAATAAGAGAAAAAATAGGTTTTGTTTCCATTAAAATGAATTTGATTTTTTTAAAATATACTTTGGATTTAAATTAGGCTATGTTCCTATTTATATAACTAATAATGATTGTTTAGCTACAACTTTATACTCAAAAACTCATTTTTAACTTTATTTATATTGAATATTGTCACAGATTGTATTAATTTACTCTTTGACGCAAGTGGTGGGTGACGTCACTCCCTCCCCTCCTTTATGACTACATGAGTAATCTCTAAGCGAGAGACTTTCTCTCTGTAACTGCGAGCTGATTGAACAACATGTACCTTTAGGCAGCTCTGCATCTGGGCAGGTAAACGGCCATTATGGCCGCTTTTGTAAATCTGTTTGTTGTAGTAAATATCCTTATTAAGTGAATTCCACTTTTAATTAGCTTTACCCTACCTTTTTACCAATGAACCTTTATAGAAAAGATCCCATCCTCTCGCTAAAGCATGTAGTTCTGCTCTGAGTGTTTGCTCCCGAGTGTTCGACCTGACCACGCGTTTCTTAATTATTCAAAGTAAGAATAGGTCGTCACATATTGGTGTTAGGCACCGTGTATAATTTTTTTAAAAGGTTCATTGTGAAAATCCAAATTAATAACAAAGAAAATCTTTCGTAATATGTAGAAATTGTGTATAAAAAATCTAAGACCACCTGGAAGTTCTGGCCTTATTTTTGTTATTTTTCTCTATAATTTTTTTTCAAGCCCCTTAGTAATTCTGTATAACGTGCCCAACGGCTTTAAAAGTGTTTTCTGAATTTTGATTAATATATAGTAACCTTTTTTCCTAACTTTCATTTCAGGAGTAATATTTTGTTGTGTAATGTTGGCTCATTCGTAGTTAGTAATCACCACGTGTTATTTCAGAAGATGTGTTGAGTGTTCTCCCTTGGATTCAAGTTATCTACTCAATATTAGGTAGTTTTCTTTCGTGAGTAAAATAAGATTTTGGGATTTGTGTATTAATAATTACTTCAGTGCTATAGTGTGGAAATTTATGGTGTATTTCACGTGATGTTTGTATTAGTGTTCGTCTGTGAAGTAAGGTTAGGTCGTCACATGATATTTTGTACGGTCTTATAGAACATTATACTTTTACCTCGGGTGTTAGGAAATACCTGGTAATCCATAATACCCGACACTGTATCTTGGATTATGAACCTTTAAAGTAATGGATAAAACATTACCAACTAAAAGAATGACCACAATGTAACAAAGTACTATTCTTTCGGTGTAGGTACCTTACACTTAACATGAATGTTCTAGTCACAGGCGTTCTAATGTCTTAAAAAGCTTGAAAATTGCCTACAAAAGCTTTTTGAATCACAAAAAGCACTTTATTCTGTTGAAATGATAATAACAAGCTGTCAACTCGCACTGCAGTGCATCATGGGAGTCTTTCTTGACTACTTCATGACACTCCCACCTGATAGCAGCAGACAGAGCCGAAATCTTGGTATTCCATATTTCCCCACTATTTTTTTTTTATTTTGCATCCTCCAACGTTAAGCCATATCGGACGGTGATTGAAATGGGTGAAATGATACTCAAATGTGTCCAGGGCCCATGGAGCTTAGAGCTACCCGACATTTGTCTGCGAGGATAAGGGAAAACCCCGGAAAAAACCTTATCCAGGTAACTCACCCTGACCGAGATTCGAACTCGGGTCCTCTTGAACGTGAGGCAGACATGCTACCATCTGCTGATACCGAAATTAAGGTTTGCCATAAATAAAGGATCATGATGGATGTCAAAGGAATGTTGGTTCTTTGTGACAATACGTGCAAGGCCAGTTAAGTCGAATAGCAGTTTGGGGGAAAGTTGTTATAACAAAAGCAATGTAAGAAACAGTGTCCTTAGCAGATTTCCAAAGGGGCTCAATTGACTTTTGAATAGAGTATTCTTTGGATCATTCATAATGGCGACAAAACAGCCACAAAGGGATCTTTGGTTGAAAAGGAGTTTTCAGAAAGTGAAAGTGATACACCCACGCGCATCTGTGGTCATTCAAACAGTCTTCGGCGTGGAGCCGATGAGAGCACTTCGTGGCTAGCAAGCCATTGAGACAGTCTCCGGTGTCAGGCTGATTAGAACAGTCCGAGGCGTGAAGCCTATTAGGGCGGTCAACTTGTTCTGTCTTGGGCCAGGCATACCAGAAATGTGAGAATATATTTGTCGGTTCATATATACGTGAGGAACGAATAAAGTTTACCGAGTAATAAACATTCTGCGGTCAGTAACTCTAAACAGGGATATTGGTAACCATTGGTCGGCACTTCAAGTTCGATGTTCTAAAAAAAGAAGCAGTAAATAAATAATTTTGAAACAGGCATTCCAGTGTCATTAAAATCTCCTTCTCACACACATCCACGCATACCCTTTGAGAAACCTCATTGTTCTACTCTGAACTAAACAAAATTGCTTCAAATTGGCGTTCCAACGTGGAATTGTGTGTCACCCATTAACGTTATTGCTTCAAATTGTCGCGACAACGTGGAACTGTGCGCCCTTGCTCGCCAACTTATTTGCTAGCCATTAAATTATTGTATCACTACGCTACCGAGGCGGGCATCCTCACTATTTCATAGTACCTTCCTTTCCTCTCTGATTCTTTTCTTTATAAAACTGGAACACATTGAATATTAATTTTGTACTTTGTGATCGTATTACTTCAAACAAGTGCCAGTGAGGTTTAATAATATGGTTAATTTGCACTAAGTACATCATTAAACACGCATTTAGTTCAGCGACATTTCTTAACCACGTTCCATCACTTCACTTCATCAAACCCCAATTTTACATGCGTGCACAAAGGACTTCTTATACTCTATCTTACGTTAGTTTAATCCTGCTGTAAACAACAAGGCTGAGCTGACTCAACTCGCCACGTGTTGGACGCTACATGCACGCACATAAGTTTTGCAACACTAGCAGTATATATAGCAGCGCTAACTTCTAGACAATAAACCGAATTGGGTTACACATTAACTTATTAAATCTATGAGTTAGTTAATTTCTGAGAGAAAAATAATCCCGAACTTTACTGCATATAGCACTTTTCGTAAAATCTTCGTATTTCTCCACGCGCTGTTTGCATTTACGCATTTTCCCGGTGTTCTTAAGAGTTCCGGATGATTGCTGTTCCATTCTAACACTATGTACACTACTTGCGAATACAGCAAGATCACCAGTTTCTTTCTCAAAGTTTTTATAGACAATTCCGAGTTTCTTTCTTTAAGCACCGCGAAACAATGCCCGATCATTCGCCTCTCGCCACTTTTTAAATGTTTGCCTGGATTGTGTTTCATTTCGGCTGAAGCACCGACCTACTCTATGATGAAAACCTTACTGATTTTATAAATGTTCTTGGGCTTGCGAGGTACGCGAGATGTACTGGAAATTAGTGTTAAATATCAAAAGCAACTCCACACTATAAACAATAACATAATCAGTATAAATATTAAAAGCAGAAGCATTATTAACAGTGAAGTATTCTTCATATTTGAGTTTGATTTATGAGTCACTATGTTTACACTCAAACTTCACTTACTTGTTGTATAATTGAAACGTTTTCAAGATCATTCGATCTCATCCTCAGCTGTTTGGTGACTAAATGAACCTTCCTCTTCTTCCACTACTACGGAGCTCCGATCACTCTGCCATCTGGTGTTAGGGGCACTAAGTTTTAATACTTCATTTAATGCCGGGATTTCAAAATTTATAACTTTATCACGGTTTTTGTTTATGAATATTTTTTCCCAAATATCCAATTCTATGGGTGTACTTAAAGATTTTAACAGTTTAATGTTGTGGCCAATGTTGTGGTTTTCTGTTCAAAAATGGTGTGAAACTGCAGATTTTTCTGTTTGTTTCAACTTAATGTTCCTCTGGTGTTCTTTTTGTCTGGTTAACAAGTTTCTCTTAGTTTTTGCTATCAAACGTCATAAATATTAAAAGCAGAAACATTATTAACAGTGAAGTATTCTTCATATAATATGAAGAATATTTCACTGTTAATAATACTTCTGCTTTTAATATTTATGACTTTTGTTAAACACAAATTGGCAATATAGAAAATTCACCTACCATCCATGGGCTTTTAGAAAACACAAATTGGCAATATAGAAAATTCACCTACCACCCATGGGCTTTTAGAAAATTTGAACGAATCTTAAAAGACTAAACTTAAAACTTACACTCCAAAACAAATTCAGTCTGAGGAACCTGAGGAACCACTGAAAAATACAATCCCCAACCATTTGAAATCAGGAATTTATCAGATTAATTGTGAAACCTGTGAAAAAAGCTACATAGGAAAAACTAAGAGAAACTTGTTAACCAGGCAAAAAGAACACCAGAGGAACATTAAGTTGAAACAAACAGAAAAATCTGCAGTTTCACACCATTTTTGGACAGAAAACCACAGCATTGGCCACAACATTAAACTGTTAAAATCTTTAAGTACACCCATAGAATTGGATATTTGGGAAAAATATTCATAAATAAAAACCGTGATAAAGTTATAAATTTTGAAATCCCGGCATTAAATGAAGTATTAAAACTTAGTGCCCCTAACACCAGATGGCAGAGTGATCGGAGCTCCGTAGTAGTGGAAGAAGAGGAAGGTTCATTTAGTCACCAAACAGCTGAGGATGAGATCGAATGATCTTGAAAACGTTTCAATTATACAAGTAAGTGAAGTTTGAGTGTAAACATAGTGACTCATAAATCAAACTCAAACATAATCAGTATTCAATTCCATACAGACCTCGTTGTGAGAGAGCTGCCTGGTATAGGAATGCAAAAATATTATATAATAGCAGTGTCCTTCAGCAATTGTTAAATAAAATGCAGTTTAATTTAACATAATAAGTTAATAGTGTTTATAATTTCACCACATCTATGTGGTATGCGAAGCAGAAAGATAAAATCTGGGGCTAATTCGTTTACAAGAATCCAAATATTTTTTTACTTTTCTCTCTCCGAAATTAGCTCGCACAGAGCAGTGATCACAAAACTACTTACAGTACTGTACTTAAAGGAGGGGTTTATCCACACATGCAAATAAACGAAAACGCCCATTAGCTTCGCTAAGCCAATCAACATTTTAACCGTTTTCTATCCCAATATCTCTGTCTCTCATCCCGACCAGATGTTTACAGCAGGATTAAACTATTATAGATTGAGATAGATTATAGTAATGTTTAATAGATGCAGCTGTCTGTTACATCGTTTTAAATATAACAATATATTATGAAAAAAAGCATTCATATGTGGATGGTTTATCACAATGAAACTATTTTAAATTGTTGCCGAGATGAATTCAGCAAATATTTATGGTGCAAGATTGAAAAGAGAGATTTTATCCTGCGAGTAGAATAAACATGCGCTTGATACACTATTTTTAGACAGTCGTGAATATTTATAGTCACTCATAGATTGTGAGTTAGATTTATTATTTCGTATCTGTGATGCTCATTCGTGTTCTTTTAGCACCAGTGTGATGGCGTGATAGAAAAAATATCGCACATAAAGAAGGCTATGATAATAATAAAACGATAGAAAAAAGGTAACAAAATGTTAATTAACACCAAGGAACTTTAATTAACACGAAAAAACTTCGTTATTTGTCTTTTGAGCAAACAGAAATTGTTGACTACGAAATTATTACGCTTGGAAATTGTAATTGCTTCTTGGATGGAGGAAGCAGAAATAGAATTGTTTACTTGCTTTGTTCTATTGTTTTGGCTTTATATTCAACATTGGCTTACAGAGCATTTTCACTTTAATTAGTTTGTGTGCTTCTTATCTTGAACCATTGAAAAACCCTGCTATATGCCATTTCGTGTATTTTCCTTGACTTTTTGGCAGCAATTCTGTTACCTTCTTCTTTTCTGATAACATTTCAGCTGGGTTTTCAGATTCTGTTTTCCTTCCTCTTCTTATTTGTCGGCGTCCTGAGAAAAATAGAATCTATTTAACATTTATTTACAATATTTTGTTATTTAATATATTAAATTATTCTTCTTCTGTTTAATTATTCAGTATCCATCAACTATATTACTTATTTAAACATATAGTTAAGTTTAATTCATACGATAAAAGCATTATCGTATTTTTCATTTATTTTATAACTTCTCTGTTTACTTAACCAATTTGTGTTTTATTATTCTTATATTTATTTTGTTACAGATGTCGTTTGTTTGTTTAAATTGCCTGAGTTGGGTTTATTACTGTTTATATATTTTCACTTTACAAACTTCTTTAGCAACCATCAGTTACGTAATTTTAAAGAATCAACACTTAATTTTTTGCTAATGTTTACTTTTATTTTCTTAGCACTTTTTAATAGTAAATGAAGAAATATTTTTGGATCCTGAGTTTCTTTTAACTTTTTTTTTCACGTGCACATAATCTCAAAGTTAATGAAAGTTAACTTATTTTTCCAAGTTTTACTTCACAGTTCGTAGTATTAATTTTCCAAGCCGTGGACCATCCTGGATTTGTAAATTTTGATACACAGATAAATATATTCCAAAACATTTTCTCTCTCAAACTGTTAAATCACTTCAGCGTACACCATTTTTGATGCCCTTTCTCCACCACACTCCACAGTTAGTAGCTTCAAATTATCCTCCATCATTTAAACAAAACAGTTCTCTCGGATATATCTGCCAGGAAACCCTATTTGGTAGCTTATTGCCAAGATGGATGTTGCAGAATGTTATTGTAAATGTTTTCAAATTGACAGTAAGGATAAGCAATTTAGAACAATAGTTTAAATATGTTGCCTGTTGGTCAGCAGGACTCTGACGACGAGATCTCGCATCTGGAGTGGGAGACGGTGCGGGTTCGGTTCGTGAAGGCAGGTACCCTAGAGAAGCTGGTGGAGAGCCTAGCGACCGATGACGGCGAACTGGAATCCACCTACATCAACGTGTTCCTTACCACTTACCGAACATTTGCCACCGCCAAACAAGTTCTCACATTGTTGCTGGACCGGTAAGTACGCAATGTTCACATTTCTTTAAGCTAAGCGCCTCGAAAAGGACACCTTTTGATTAATTTTTTTATTAAGTTATCATATGATTAAGATGTTTTCATGGCATTAAAACGTACATATTAAATGTTCTGGGAATAGCCTCAAGTAACTGGTAAGAGATAGAAAGGACTCTTATACTGGTATATTAAGGCACAAATTACGTCTGAAACATTTCTTTTGTGGAGATATTCCTTGTTACTTGTCTCAATTTCCCAATACTAATACTTTTCTCAAAAGGGACGACGTTATCCGTTTATTTTTTATCTCTTAGGCTTACAAAGAGAAGAGAATTTCAAAGGCATCACTTAACGAACACTTTTTAAAGAAATGACTATCGCTTAAAGCCTCCTATATTCTGTTATTCCTACTAGAAAATTAGCAATAAGATTATTTTTGCAAACTTTTATGTTGAATAACACGAAATATAGATGAGGAATAAGCCAAGCGTTTGTAAGAAAGTTTTTACAAGAGTAGAGGTGGTTATGACACTGCACATATTAGATATTTTTTGTATTTATTCCTTCTGTGTGATCTAACATGCTAGTTCACATTGATAGCCCAGAGTATTTTGCTTATTTTTCGTAAAAGTTTGATAATATAATTTGAAATGAAATTATGACTACAAAGAAAATGCAAAATTTGGACTATGTATTGTAATAATTATAAAATGTTATAAATATATATGATGCATGCGTAAATTTATAGTTCTGTTCCATGGGGAGTTACTGAGATGCGTATTTTTGGCTCATATTTCCCACTTAGAGATTCGAACAGTCTCGGCTGGGTCAACAAATACAACATTCTGGCTAGGGTACGTATGATGCTGACCACCGCAGCTCATATCGGCTGATTAAGCTGGATAGTCGCCCACCTTCATGTATATGTGGACTTAGAATTAGGAGTTCACATAGCCCAGTTGAGCAGCGGATAGGTTTTTAATAATTCTACCAGGTTAAAGCCAGTTACACCGATTTTCTTATGTTATATATAGTTATATTATCTTCTCTTTCACTTCATTTGATAGTCACAAAAAAGCCAACTTTTACATATTTTGGTTGAATGTAGTGGTTACAAGTGCAGAATTGAGTGCAAGAAAAAGTGTCGATCTAATGCACAGTGGTGTATGTTGGTAAGGAAATACTAAACGGCCTCTATCACACCAATTTCCCGACCTTTACCATGTTCTAACCCTTCATTTAATGTTTATATTATTCCTTTCTCCCTTTCCTTTGCCCCGGAGCCTAAAATCGATCTGTATTGTGACTTTGTGGGTTCGTGAAATGAAAAGTCCAATTACACCACTCAACAATGTTCTTTATTTCCACCGACTTACAGTTAAACACTTGCCAATTACACAGAATTACGTGCTGCAACAATTACAATTCACCAGTTCGTCCGTTACAATTTCCTTGTACTCGCGGTTACGTAAGCTCCGGTACACCTTCACAGTTACGTACAGTCTTCCGTTGCACAATCTTTCCGTTCATTAACACGTCACTGACTAACACTGCCTTCTTACACCAAGAACTGTCCTCACTCACACACACTAACCAACTGATTGACCAACTCCGTCTGTCTGTAACCTTCTTTATATAGGAATATCGCCGGTTTCTAGTGACCAGGAGAATGTTCCAGATTACGTAATTTCTGGAACCAGGTGGACAGAAACAGACGGCACACTGATGTTTTTCCTCCCAACCACTGCCTGTCGCCACTACAAGACAAACGAGGGGGAGGTGTGGCTAACCGAACCTCCCCTACCTTCCGCTGCCAGCTGCTTTCACAGGGTGTTCCAGCGCTCCCGTTACAGTATTCATACTTTCCACATCAGACGAATGTATGACAGATTCATCCAGAAGCTGGACCTTCCATCCATACAACTGAAATGTTTCCATACGCACCCTCTTTCGCCGCTCACCTAGATCTGTCCTTTGTTTGTTCTTAATGGTTACTAAGATATTAAGAACTGGCACAAAGTACATCATAAAACCTGGCGAAGATTACAGGAAAACATGGTGAATTATTTATTAAAAACTTACGTAAATGTAATATACTTTCAGCTAACAACAATTATTGCGTTTCTTACAATACATGCTGTCATGAAAAACATTTGAACAAGATGGAAGGATTTCAGAGTAACTTAGATTGTGCAAAAAAAGGAAGCGAAACACCTCAATTGTGAGACTTGCCTACAGGAGGATGTTTTAGAATCAAATCTTGAAAACGTATCTATTATGAAACTGTATTCTTTGATATAATAAATTGGCTTTAAAACGATAGAGATACCAAAGTAAGCTCAAATCTGAAGTGTATTTGGAGCAATGACTGAAACTTCTGTCGGTAAAGACAAGACCTTCGTTTATAGACCCATGCGCGTGTGCTACAAATTCAAACCTATAGCAGACTGCCTTACTAAGGACTGGTGTGACATACTGAAGGGGAAGAAAAAAAAGAGCATAGGCACTTGTCTATACTCTTTTTATTTTAGCAATTCATTGGTGGTCGTGCTCCTTTGTATGCAGTTGTCGATCCTATACATGAAACAATACGAATATTTGAAGCGTGGCCTAAAACTGCGTTTTCTTGAGTACCCAGTGCCACTTCGATCGAGTGTAGAATCCCCTTGCACCGTCAGAAAGCAGCCCTCGACTGTCTGAGCTGAAAAGTCAACAACCTCTTATGCGTCAGTATGTGAGAGACAAAAGAATGGGGTGCGAATGTTGAATACGAGAGACGGAATCCTACAATTGACTCCCTTTACTGCAAAATGTTCACGCGTCTGATCTGGCCCAAAGGTTACCGAAACCTGCAGCAGGTTTAGCCAATTATAATTTGGATAAGTGGATACAATAGAAGTGTAAAGTTGTGTCTCACATTTCATTCAAGAAAATGACAAATTAAGAGTCCCATTAGATAATGACTCACAAGTTACATCAGCGGAAAACAAGAACGGAAATTTGCGTGTCGACACGCTATGCAAAACAGGCATGTGACAGAATTATACAAGCGCGTGATCAGTTAGTTTCAAGTACTAGATAATCTAAAAGCAGTGACATTATAGGTTTCTATAAATTGTTTAGTTTTACTAAAAGAGCAGTGCGTTTGTAGAGCACAGAGTTTTTGACATACTTCTGCTTGTTTAGGCAACGTACACTGACTCCCGTAAATAATCGGACAGACTTTGCATTTCACTATTGGGTGTTTTATAAAGCAGGGTAGATTATGTGTATCAATCTCAAGGTACTCCTTGTGTTAAGCAAAAATAATTTTCTATGAATATCCATTTTAGATGTTGAAAATGTAGCTTAACTAAGAGCTTCCCCATTCAACATTGTTTACATCATGAGTTCACGACACAAAAAGAATCGGACAGCACAAATGAAATGCTATACAAACAAGTAGGTGAAGTCCGTCAGTAAACAAAACAACATCGTAGAAGAAGTACGTCAACTGTGCACCAAGAAGACAAGAGCATAGTATGGGGCCCAGAGGTAAGCAGAGTACTTTTGAACAGAGACAGTGATCAATCACTATGAAAAGAACAAAACATACCGGGAAATAGCAGAGATTGTGAATCTTGGCAAAAGTACAGTTATGCCCGATTTCACCAACAGATGTTAAAATCGACGTTAACAAATGTAACGTAACAATTGTCACAGCGCTAAAACTAATGTTAAATTTCTTGCATTTCACCAACCTGTTTTCTTAAAATGTTAACAAACCCATGTTAACGCCAAGAAACTTGTAAATATCACAGCTATAGAAGGCTATGGATGATTTTCTGAACGTACTCCGATGCGCTTTTGTTTTTATTTTCGTCTGCACAAATGGCGGATGAACAAAATCAAAAATAAAGCCGTGAGGACGGATTCAGTGAATGTAAAAGAGAAAGATGCCGCGGGGAAAATATTGGAAACGAATTTAATTCAAATGCATGTGTCACTACAAGCACCAAACAACTTGTCAGTATTACGCACATTTAAAACGAGGTGCGAAGAACAAGTGCTTTTAAATGTTTTAAGACGAGAGGTGAACAATGTATTATCCACATAATTCAGTGAATTATAAAATCACAAAGTTATTAATACTTGAAGCAAAGGCGAGATCGGCATATTCCTTTCGATGTATACTCTAACTTATTATTACGTAAATTTAAAACGAGTTGCGAAGAAGGACAAGTGACTTGAACGTTTCAAGTCGGCAGGTGGACAGTGTATTATCCACATAATTCAGTGAATTATTAAATCGCAAGGTTATTGATACTTGAAGCAAAGGCAAGATCGCCATATTCCTTTCGATGCATGTTCTAACCTCTCTTGTACTTCCGCAGTAACCTTCATAGCAACTTGTTTCGACAGTCTATACCTCCGTAAACAATTTTCTTCGGATAGCTCCTCAAAATCATTTCTCCTCATAGGCCATACTCTATTATAAATGCCATTTAGACGGTCTTAAATATAGCAAATCGACATCAACAGCTGAGTTCATGCTCGCCATCTTGACTATTTACAATTGTTAAGGACTTAACATTAGAAATTCGGCTTATTAGTTTAACATGAGATTTAACACGAGTGTTAGGCTAACACTTGTTGGTGAAATGCAATTTTTGTTTTAACTATTGCTAAACTCGTGTTAAGTCTTAACATTTGTTGGTGAAATCGGGCATTAGTGACATAATTCACCGGTATAAGTATGAATACAGAATTGAATCTCGAGCAAAGCCAGGGCGACCAAAACTTCTTACCGATAGGCAGGAGTCTTAGATAATGCGGAAGGTAAAACGGAATCCGTGTATAAGTGCTCCGATGATTTGTGCTGAAATTCAGGAAGAACTGGCACTGACAGCCCTGAAACGGTCAGAAGGGCTTTACGAAAACAAGAATTTAATGGTCGCGTAGCCAGAAAAAAGCCATACATTTCCAGCAAGCATAAAAGGAAACGATTACAATTTGCCAAAGACTTTGTTAACAATACAACCGATTGGTGGGGCCAAGTTATTTTTTGTGACGTAAGCAGATACAACCTTGCTGGTTCCGATGGTAGGGTGGTTGTGTGGAGGAAACCGAACACGAAGCTGGAAGAGCGCAATTTACAAGACACAGTCAAACACGGCGGAGGGAGCGTAATGGTATGGGGCTGTATTTCCTCTACGGGAGTGGGAAAGCTGGTGTTCATAGACACAACCATAAACAAGGAAGTCTATCTTAGACTATTACATCAAAATTTAAAACAAAGTGTAGAAATAGTGAGTATTTTGGACAGCTTCCTATTTTATCAGGATAATGATCCGAAGCATACATCCCACATTGTGCAGCTATGGTTACTTTACAACTGTCCTCATGTAATGCATCCACCCCCTCAGACCCCGGATCTTAATTCCGTAGAAGCAGTATGGGATGAACTGGAGAAGGCCGTGCGGAAGACCCCATCACCTCCAAGCAGCACTTGAAGGAGAGGTTGCAAGAGGAATGGAGCAAACTTTCTAGAGCCTATCTGAGAAACCTGGTTCAGCATTCCAAATAGGTTGCGAGAAGTAGTGAAAAGAAGAGGGAGACTCGCAAAGTACTAAGCCATATTTTGTATCACACTCAAGTTCTTATGTCCGATTACTTTTGAGGGCCAAAAATGACATATTTCTTTTTAATTCTTAAAAAATGCACGCATTATATAATTTTATCTGAAATAACATTTATTTTCTTACAAGAACGAACCATGTAACTGTCGATTATGATTAATTTCAATAAAATAGCACATCAAGTGTTGAGTTAAACACTTTCAAAACTTAGTACTCTGCTTTGTCCGATTATTTATGGGAGTCTCCGTAGGTCTTGTCCTGGCATTAGGGGAGGTAGTATTTTTGGACGGGCACTCAGAATCTCTTAGTATACTCCACATCGACATCAGTACACCGTTGTCATCTCTTAGATGGAGCGAGATCCAGTGAATATGGTGGGTGTGGAATAGAGACATCAGTTTTGCAGTCCTTCCTTTGTTGGAGTGAGACCGCACATTGTTGTGCTGGAAATAAAATTGTGAATGCTGCTAATGCATTTGCCAAATTCGAACAGGCCATTGAGCGCTGTTTGAAATAAGTTAACGCTTTATTTTGGAATTACTAAATAAGTGCTTTTGTTTGGGCTAACTGCACCCCAAACTGCACAAGCATAAGGCATGAGCAGTCAAAAAACTAATTTTTTTTTACTGTGTTAAGCTCATGTCAGTGTATAGAACTTTGATGTTTTTCTTCAACTAATTTAAATTTGCTATTTATATGATGGTTCTGTGTTAGTCGTCAGTCCAGATGCACTCACCACAAGGTATTTTACTGTTTGAGGTTTCTATTAGTGGCTAAAAGTTGATACAGTATGAAGTACCACTGTAAGAGAATACACCATTTGATTAGCAAACCAAAATATTGTGCTGTTTAAATCCTTTTTTCAAATTTGAGCAACATTTTAATTAACTTTCAGAAAAGAAACTTGTGGTTGAGACTTAACCACCTGTAGGAAAATCAAAATCTATAGTTATAACTCTCCTGAAAATAAACATACTCTTGAAAAATAAATATATGGGATTTTATCATCGGTGTAAATTGGCTTGCTCGTTGTGAACCTAAAGCTTCGGTATGTAACAGACGAATAAAGTAGTGAAACTAGTATTGTTACAAGCACTTATGTCAAACTGAGTGTTTTGGAACTGAGATGGTTTCTTTCACTGGAGGAGAAGCATGTAGAATAAAAGATATTTATGCAGTGCTGCAAGGCTGCAAACGTTTGTTTAAGAACTGCAGGTACAGCCCTATTTCAACGAAACTTCTAAGTAGAGTTATTAGAAATTTCTGCCCAGTTTCTCATTCTGATTATGTAATTGCTATGTCTTTCGCATTGTTTAAAAGCACAAACATGGTCAGGTAATATTATTAGTATCGCTTGATTTTCTGCTATTTTATGTAAAAGTATAAATTATTTATCTATGTTGTGTTACTTAAACTCACACACAGTAATAAAGAATCTTAAAGCTACATTTTCATAAATGGTTTATGAGAAATATTTTTATCCAGAGTGACATCATTATCCTAAGTGACAATCACAATTAGAATCTGCATTTTGTAAATATTTACTACAGTTGGATATACATTTAATGAACGCTATTGTTTTTTTAATTGTAATTTATGTCCTCCAACATTAAGTCATATTGGATGAGGAATGGAATGGATGAAATGATGCTCAAATGAGCCCAGGGTCCATAGAGCTTAGAGTTTACCTGACATTTGTCTTTCAGGATAAGGGAAAAACCCTGGAAATAAGCTTATCCAGGTAATTCATTCTGACCGAGATTCGAATTTGGGACCTCTCGAATGTGAGCCAAACACTCTACCATCTACGCCACTGAAATAAAATTAATAACTGTAGTACCTTTAAGATCAAAAGATTTAGCAATAATTGTACTTGTCCTATTAAGATTCAGTCATATAAGTTGATACATCTGAAGTGATAGACTGAAATAAAACCCAAAAAGAAACATAAATAAATAGCTATTTATTTTCTTATTACCCTGTGTTTCAGATATGAACAGCTGGCAAATAATAAGCTGGACCTCCCTGAAGCTGTGATGGAACAGCATCGAAAGTAAGTTACGAAAACATTTGATATATATAATCTTTATTCGGTATATGAACTGATATTAATACTGGTGGGAGGACTTGTGCACTCAATAAATCCTGTATTAACTTATTTACTTAACAAAACCTTTAAAAGAAAATTTTTAATCCTGGTGCCCAAAATTTATGTTTTGTTTTAATAAAAATTGGAGGAATTAATAAAATGTTTCAAACAAATCATTTATAAAAGCTCTTATATATATTAACGAAAAAGTCTAATAATTAAAATTATTATAAAGTAAATTAGTAAAGTGAAGAAGTGTACAGAGCAAGCCTATCACACACATATGGAAGTTAGTGTATTCAACTCTGAACTCTGTCAAGTTCAATCATTTCTAATGGACAACAACATGTCGTACATTGGCAGGTGCGAGAAATCATATATAACATGATTGAATATTTTGACAAGCAGGAAAAAAAAGCAATCAAAATCCCTTTGTATGAAGTCACAAAACGGGCAGCTGCAATGGCAATATACATTTGTATGTAATAATTAATTGGCCAACCTTTCATATCAGACACACAGCTCTCAAGTGCTTTATTTGTGTTTTGTCACTTAATGTGTGCTACATTACTAGTAGCTCGCTCTTCTAGTAAACAACATAACAAGCGAATTCAGCACTGTTTTACCGAAGGTCAATATGCCTCAATGCTCTGCCATGTAGTAACTAAACCTTTGCTATGTAGCTGTATTATCTTTATATGTTTCTATTTATTGACGAGTAGATAAATATTTATTTAGTAAAATGGACACTCTTGATTCCTAATCAATTTGTTTAATCATTTAGAATCAATAATTAAAAGTCAAGCCTTATATTTGTAGTATTGTATTATAAATGACTTGGTATATTTTAATGAATAAAAGTTCTTAGATTAAACTCTTCTTCAATTAAGCTGAGGCTTTTATGGTCAGTACCTTGAAGATAAATGCAATGTTCCGAGCTTATGGATCGTGGTCTAGTAGTTCTTGAAGAGTGAACCGACATTTCATCAGGAACTGTGCCTAGCATCGTTAGGGTGGTTATGATGCTTAGCACAGTTTCTGGCAAAATGTCGGTTCACTCTTCAAGAACTGCTAGACCACAACCCATAAGCCTGGAACATAACATTTGCCTTCTTCTTCAATTGTTATAATATTATTGTTGAAATAAATCAACCTAAATCGATACATCTAATTGAATTTTACCCTCTTAATACATGATTTAAATTATCTTTTAATATAGGACTCTAGTGCTGGCGCTACATGTGTGGCTAGATTCCTATCCAGAGGATTTCCGAGCCCCCCCAACACATCCAACTTTACATCAGCTGCTTTACTTCTGTCGGCAGCACTTACCTGATTCTGAGCTTGAGGTGAAAGTAAGACATCGGCTTGACAGATTCAACAGAGAAGACCAAATGTTAGGTGAGTTACATAAGACAATGTTTTAATTAATGAAGCCTGGTGATAAATATGAGTGAAATACAAAGGATTGATAACATAAACAATATTCAGAAAATGACTTAGGTTGTACAAGCCATATTTCACAGTGCCTGTTTAACACTATAATAACAATGTTTAACCTCAACTTCTGCACTTCAGTTTACTCATTTTTCTGGAAAAAAAAAAGAAAAAAAAAAGAGAGAAATTTCACATGTGGAAGTATCAGAAACTATTTTTTATTTTTTGTTTTTAAATACAATGTGACATTCCAGGGGTGGAATGGCGACTGGTGGTGCATAGCTAGGGTTCAGACGGTAGGGCAAGGATGATTCAGGGTTTAAGGAACAATACCAAAGTCCATTTTGACTGTAAATTATCAAACTTTCATTCCGAATCTTAATGCACAATGACTACAGTGCTTGCATACATTGGAACAATGACATTATTATTAAATATACATGAGTCATACCTTTCAGAGATATGTCCATACATGGTGAGGAGACGTTAGAGATTCAGTGTGACCCTCTGGCAGCAGAATTCAAGTTAGACTATTGTGCTCCTGCCAAGCACCGTGGCTATAAGTATGAACAATTAACTAGAGAGAGGGGGACTGAATCACTGAACCTGGAATCTTTTCACATTAGATCAGCACAAATCTTACTAAAGTTTGAGAACATTGTATCCAACATGTCCATTCAAAGTCCACAAGACACACTGGTTGCAAACTCTCCATTGTTAGTTTCAATGTCCAAACCTGCTGAGTTCCACATACAAGTGAGGCTATTGCCCTGTAAATTGACAAGCTAAGGACTTCTCGTCCTTTCCCTTGTTATGAGGTTCAACATCTTTAAACTGAAAAATGGTAATTAAATTCTATAGAGAAACCTCATACTGTTAAAATTCTGATTAAAACTTTAACCTCTTAGTATACCTATTATTTTCAAAAGTTTGTTCCTTTTCTTACCAACTTTTTTATTGTCACAATTGAATGTTCGTTAAGATACAATGATCACAACAATAGAACCAGTTTTTACGACCATAATATAGATTTTTGTGCCTGAATAGCCTCCAGATTTAAATCCCGAGTATACTTGTTAAATGCTTAGTATGCTTTTTTTTTATAAACTTATACATACAAACAAGTTTATATTAGGTAATGCAACATAAAACAACAAAAATGAGTTATTAACCTTTATTATTTATTTTGTGTATATGTTTGTTGCTGTATGAAAAACTCTTAAGCAAGGATCAACACACAAAGATATGCTACAGTCAGTGCATATATATATCTAAATTCCCTTCGTATCTTCTTGCACCTAGCATCATCCACACACTGCTGCACATTCTACTAGTCGGCCACGATATGAATGCACTCGGCGAGAAGCGTTACTAAACAGTTACGTCACAAGTGGGCGGAGTACCGCAGGTACAGTGCAGATAACGCAAACATCAACAATACTGAGATACTAACGTGAACACATCAGCAGGCGTGTACTGTTTTAATTGTGTGACTGTACATTCCCAGTATCGCCTTTCCCCTCGCTTCCCTCGCTCCACGCGGTTCCCTCGCTTCATGTAGTAAACAATACAGTGCTGCCCTCCTTCAAGTGCATTCATATATTGGCTGACTAGTACATATTCGTGTTGGATTTTTCTTCTTTTCATTGGGCGGGATTATTGATAGAAAATGTCAGCCAACAAGTTGCATAAAATTTCCTTTCGCTGATGGCCTGCCCACTGCTTTTGGAGAAAATTCCTCCCTCTGGTTTTCTGCAATGATTTGCTCAGCTGCAGTATCACCTTCCAATGAGCTGGAAAAGTCCCTTTTTTCTTCTGAAGTGGTTTCATAGCTTTCTTTAGAAATTTCAGTTCCACTAAATTCAATATTATAATCTTTATCAACCTCTATTTGTATAAAACACACAGAACCGCGCACTATATGGGTGCACACAACAGCTAGTAGGAACAAAGACATCTAACATCGAAAAATATGCAGAAGGAAACAAGTGCCTGTATCAGATAAATCTGTTGTCACTATCAAAGAAGTGAGTTCAGCACGAAATCTAATGGAAATTTTAAGAAACTGAGAGATAACAAGAGAACTTGTGTTTTATACTAATTTCCAGTTGCGAAGCTAGTTACCCGAGTATACTTGGGATTTTACTATTCTTGAAAAATTATAAACACGAGTTTACTCGGGCTTTCACGTTAAGGGGCCAAAATAAATTAAGTTTCTTCAGCTCACCAAAGCGTACAAAACAATACATCTTCCAATGTTAATTCATAGAACTTAGGGTCCATAGAATTTAGAGTTACCTAATCTTTCAGAATAAGAGAAAAGCCCAGAAAAAATCTTATCCAGATAACTCACCCTGACCAAGACTCAAGTACAGCACCTCTTGTATGTAAGACAGACACACTATCACATACACTACAGAGGCCAACATCAGGGATTATACATAATCTGATTAACATGTGATAGTTCTCAACTGTGCAGTATGCTTGAACCTTGCAAAAAATATAAAACACATCCTATGCAAAATGAAAACATTTATAGTACAAGCTATAAAAAAAGTTATTTGAGGTTATGAATAATGAAGTGCTAAATAAAAGCATTTTCAGGAGTACTTCCAACTCAAATATCTTCCCATTATTAACATTGAGATGAGTCACTTGTGGTTGCCCATTTAAAGTGAAGTGTTAAGTGTCACCACAACTGACTCATCTCAATGTTAATATATGTTTGCTTCACTGTCAACAACTTCTATGTTCATACACATGATCATGCTATTGTTTGGCAGATCTGTAGTAATTGACTGCTCTGAAAGATTCTCTTCTGGTTCCATTCACATATATTGTTACTCATGTGTGCTGAAGGTGACTCCACTTATCTGTATACAAAGTTACATAATGTGCTGATTTTGTGACAAGGGAATGTAATGTTTGCTTTCCTGCATAAAACATACAATATTCCAAGTGTGGAACCATTATGGCAGGTTTTGTTGTATTTGTTTAATGGTGCTCTGATTAAATACTAAATTTAGCTAATTTGCTCAGTAGGTTGTCGAGATGACTTGGTTTCCAGCTTGTAAAGAGCTGCATGTTAATTATTATGTACCTGTTACTTATTGGGCAGTCTAATAATATATGAGTCGGTAATACTGCTTGTTTCTGTGTTTGCCTCAATTTGTTTGACCTTCATTACAACAATATATTAGTGAAGAATTAAATTTTATTTTTAATCTGTTCTAATATTGCTCAAAATTATTATCCTTCTAATGAGATTTTAATTGTAGCATTGTTCTGATTATTTTGAGATATATTAATTCTGATATTGGCCAGCCAAGTTTGCTGTAAATGTTACATTTTAGAGCTATGTGTTATATGGGGAAATACATTTTGTTGTACATGTTTTAATATTACCTGTTTCTCTTACCCCATTTTATATCAACTCCATGTATAAAGACAAGGTCTAAACAGACAGGAATTTGTGTCAAGCAAGAATAAATGACTCTATTGAACAGACATTGACTATGTATTACATGGGTTTTAACAAATAAATGTATGCTTACCAGTTTAAAGTAAATAGACTTTGAAATTTTTATGATTAAAAGCATTGTTAAAGATTTATTTATTTATTCATTCATTTTTTTACTACATCCTCCAATGTAAGGATGAATGTCATATGTCCTGTGTTATATCGAGCGATGAATAAAATGGGTGCAATGATGATTAAATGAGCCCAGGGTTCATAGACCTTACGACTACCAGACATTCATCTTTCATGATAAGAGAAAATCCCGAAAAAACCTTATTCAGATAACTCTTCCTGACCAAGATTTGAACTTGGAACCTCTTGAACGTGAGCTAGACATGCTAACATCTATGCTACCGAGGCGGGCATTGTTAAAAGTGAAGCTAATTTCATATTAAAAGACTTATTGAATTATGTTGTACTAAAACTTAAAACTGCACTCACATCAACCATTAAAAATAGGAATGTTTTTAGGACCTTCCCAGTTACATCCTCAGCTGACTGGTGAATGACTTAATATTTGATGTGAGTGAAGTTTTAAGTTTTAATAAATCCCTCATATCATTCATCAGGCTGATCGTTCATCCTGTTTCTCTGTCAGATCCAAAAGCTTCGGTTCCTCAGATCCAACTTTAAGAGATAGAATAACAAAAATCTCCTAACACTGCATTAAAGTAGAATACTAGGGATAAGGTAAAGAAAAAGAGGAGATGGGAAGAGTGACAGGATATTTTAATTAAAAAAAGTAATACATCCAGATAATATAAAGCAGGCCTGGAGAAGAGTAGATACTCTGGAGATGTGCTCCCCTGGTAGCATGTATACATAGAAACACCTTACATGAAACAGCTTTTGCATTTGGTTTTCCCTGGTTTTCTGCTTTGGTATCATGCAGGGAGGGAAAGAAGGGAAATATTATGTCACCTTTTCCTCAAGCTTGATATTAAAGATAATACATGATGTAAAGAACATGCAGAGAGTAGTTGGTAAACCTAAATTCCCTCCGCTGTGTGCATTTCCCATGGACGTATCACCAAATCTAATCACAGGAATCATTGAAACATGTGATTATATTTTTAACTTCTGAGTTTGGTAACCTATGACAGTAATTTTAATCAAACATCAAAACTTGAAGGCTGTGTAAGACGCATCTTCAAATGTCAGATAACTGGATCATATTTCTGTATTTCATTTCAGATTGTCTTCCATATTCTACAGCAACTCTTTCACACTACAGTGGCTCATCATTGGCAAATGGACATGGTGTTGCAGCAGCTTGTTGTCTCTACCAGTTTCCAGAAGTTCCAGAACGTCATTTTGCTGAGCAGCTTACAAGAATGGATATGGTATGTCTTTACTTTGATTATTGTGAATTAAAATGAAAATAACTGAAAAATATAACGAAAAAGGCAGTAAGACTTAAATTTATACTTTTTATTGAAATGTATAGTGCATCCTATAAACCTGAACCATTTCAATAATCCATAACTTTTGAACCAATAATAGGACACACGTGCAACTTCTGGAGAATATAACACACAATTGGGAGATTACATTACACCATTTATCTCAGAGAAAATGCTGCAAGTGTCCTCCACCAGCATCTATACATGTTTGCACTCATCTCACCATATTCTCTGAAGTTTTACGGAGATGATATCGAATTGAGAGAAGGTTATTTCCAGCAAGCTGAAGCAACGTGCCATGCATCTAATGACACCATGGAACTTGTAACCAGTTTCTTTGATAAACGAATAATCTCAAAGGGTCTGTGGCCCTCCAGATCTCCTGACCTTACCTCACTGGATTTTTTCTTGTGGGGGTATCTAAAAATAGAGTGTACAAGAATAGACCACGGACAATTGATGTTCTCAAGGTATCCATTCGGACCGAAATAAGTAGCTTTGGCGAGGATACTCTCCGTAAAACTTCAGAGAATATGATGAGATGAGTACAAATATGTATATATGACGGTGGAGGACACTTCCAACATTTTCTCTGAGATGTAAATAGTGTAATGTAATCTCCCAATTGTGTATTATATTCTCCCAAAGTTTCACATGTTTCCTATCATTGGTTCAGTAGTTATTGACTATTGCAGTGGTTCAGGTTTATATGGATCGCACTATATAATAATACTCTTGAAATTATATACACTTATTTGTTATTTACAAGGGAACTCCATCCCTGCACATGCACATACATACCAAACAAAAATATTAATTAATTAATGAATGGATAAACTTATTTATACTTTTTAAGTGATGAACTGCACATTGAGTTCTTCATATTATATTATACTCTGGTTTCTTAATCTGCAAATAATATTGTTAAGCAGTTAAACTAGTGATGTGTAACGATTCCTCACCATTCCAAAATACGGAGAAAATGATTATTAGTAGCTAGTCATCTTTACATATATTATTCTTCTCATAAGTATTCGGAACATTGATTATTTTAAAAGTTCCAACATTTTGAGATTGTAATTAGAAGAAATTTAAGAATTTTTCTATAACCCATAAGCAGACATTTTTTTCATTTACATAGATTGATTGAACTTGGAAAAAACAGTCTGACAAGGGAACTACCACTGTGCTCATACCTGTATTTGGTTGAGAGTTTGATGGCATCATCTCTACTCTATGTAGGGCCAGTTTGCCAAAAATCTGCTGTGGAGTAGAACCATAGTGCCCAAAACTGGAGCCTGAAAAGTGCCGTATGCGACCACTTGCAAGTAACTGGTGGACATATCTTGTGAGCTCAGTGCCGGCGCTTCTTATGTATGCTATGGTTAGACCATTACCCGCAGGGGTATGCAATCCCTCCCGTACTGTACTGTGATGTTATGCCTATATGTTTCTACATATTCTGGACTCATTTTCGGGTACTTACAGCTATACTCTGCACCCGATTTTTGACATACCAGGCCCCACATAGAGCAGAGATGATGCCATCAAACCATCATGTGAATACAGGTATGAGCTCAGTGACAGTTCCCTTGTGAGATATGTTTGCTGAGTTTATTATACATCAATGAAGCTAGAGAATAAACAATTCAAATTTCTGAATGAAGCTGTGTGTTATTCACATGAAAATGCGATCCAGTTCACTATAGTTGATTCCTTCTCCGAAGTTCATATAAATTACTGGATTTTGCTTATTTTCATTCATAAAAAAAATGAAAGAAATGCTCCAACATGGAGGAAGCTCATCTTGCTTCCGTTTATTCATATCATCCAATGGACTAGAAGATGAAAATTAACTACTTACTATATAACTTAGATTGTACTTGTAACTATTGAATGCTATTATCAAAAGTGTTAATGAGTTACATGTACCTAGTGACGTCATAGCATAAATTTTATATTGACAGAGAAATGCTTGTAATGCATATGAGAAAATGAGCTTTTGGTTGTTGTAATTGCACTAACTGAACTGGTTTTCCATTGGTCTGAATGTCACTTGCTAAATTTTAGTGATCCACGTTCACCATTAAACCTTTTGGAATTAAGCATCACTATATTATTTTTCCTCAGGAGCTGTTCAAAAAGCTAGTGCCACATCAGTGTCTTGGTGCCATATGGTCCAGGAGGGACAAGAACAGAAGCCATGAGGCTGCTACAGTTCTGGCGACAGTGAATCAGTTTAATGCTGTTTCATTACGTGTCATCAGTACAGTTCTAATGGATCCTGATATAAGACCTTCAGAGCGTGCTAGAGTCATAGCAACTTGGATTGATATTGCACAGGTTTGGAAAAATTAATGCATATTGTTGAAATATGGAGCAGTGGTGTTAACCTGAAAGCCTTTTGTCACACAATTCTAGTATTCTTTTATAATAGGTCCAGAAGAACAAAAATGATAATAAGAGCTCCACTAGAGTATGATTATGCCCCAAAGCTAATAAAAATACATTTGGCATTCTTAAATGATAAAGTATTTGAACACATATTCTAATTTCTTCCATAGCTTTAAGAGATATTTTGCCTGCCTCTGTAGAGTGATGGTAGCATGTCTGACTCACATTTAAGGGGTTCCAAGTTTGAATCTTGGTTAGGATAGTTATATGGATAAAGTTCTTTCTGGTGTTTTCCTTTATACTGAAAGATGGATGTTTCGTAACTGTAAGTTCTATGAACTCTATGCCCATTTCATGCATCCCCTGATAGGAACTGTGATGGCAGAAATTAATTTAAAAAAAGATAAAGAGATATAGATAGAGTCACACTGAAAAATTCAAAGCCATGGCAGGGATTGGAACTACAGATCTCTGGTTTCCATCCAGTCACTCTTAACCATTGAGCTACCATGGCCAACGTGCCATCCTGGTAGCTAAATGGGTAAGAGTGACTGGACAGAAACCAGGAGATCTGTGATTCAAATCCTGGCCATGGCATTGAATATTTCAGTTCGACTCTTTATCTATTAAAAACCTTAGCGTATACACAGCTAGCACGAAGAAATGATTAATTTCCATCAGTTAACTTAAACAGAAAGAGATAATTAATTTTTAGATGAGTCGTATTTATTACACATCTGCTTCACTTTCGTACCTATTTTGAGGACATGTTTCGCAAATCATCGTTTGCATCTACGGCTCTTATGCGAAAGTGAAGCAGATGTGTAATAAATATGACTCATCTAAAAATTAATAATTTTTCGCTTCACTGTGGTGTTCCAATACAGTTAAATCTCGATAGAAAGAGATAACTTTATAGAGGATTATTTTTTGAGATTACAAAACTCACAGCTAGAATAATGAGCCAATACAATGAAAAGTTACTTTTAAAATGTAACACAAACATCAAGTGCGTTATTTGCATTTTTGCACCTGGTTTTGCTACATGCTATGTATATGTTTTGTGCTTCTGGCAACTTCCATACAGTTCTGAGAAGTTGTCAGTGTGAACGTTAATGACAATGAAGGTGCTGCACAGTTTATCATCTCTCAGAAATATGTGATTTCCATTGTAACCTGAAGAACATCATGTATGCCTAAAAATAATTTCTATTGATTTTTATGGACACACAATTCATGGCCTCACAAAATTCACAATTTTAATATCTGATCATTTCTTTATCTTTCATTTTGTAGAGGGCATTAGGAAATGTTTTGTGAAGCATGTTTGGGAATCCGTATACTAAATCTGCTTATGATAACTATTATGACAAGTGCTTTCTTTTTAGTAACTTCAATATTAAACAGTGAAATATTCTTCTACATCAAATTAAGTATTATCTTGTTTTCTTCTAATTTTCTCTAATATGACAAACCCAGAATTGCAGCAAGTTTTATTAGTAATTAAAACTAACATAAAATATGAGTCACCTTCATGTATCTTTTTCGTAATAAGTAGTTACCAGCATTTTTCACTTAAAAAGTAAGAGTTTGATTATCAAAATGATTTTGTTTCACAGGAGTTGCGGGTACTCAAGAACTTTTCCTCTCTGAAAGCCATTATATCAGGTCTACAATCAAATCCAGTGTACAGGTTACAGAAAACATGGCAAGCACTACCTAGAGAGAAGGTATGTTAATTTGTATTTTAATCTGCAGTGTTTTATATAATTAGAGCATGTCAAATACTTAGCCATTGTTAGGAAGTTACTGTGGAACGCCTACCTATGCAAAGGGTGGCAGTGACAAAAGTTATGTGGCCCCATCTTTCTCATTAAGGAAGTAAAATTAACAAATCATTACCAAAATTTCTGCTTGTAGCACTTCTTACTCCAACCTCACCATAGGAACTGAACCTAACATGCCAAATTTAAGAGGACAATTGCTCCCAATAAGGACACAAATCTGACACCATGCAAACCACGGATGTACAACATTGACAGTGGTAAATCCAAGTTTTTTACACCAGCTCACGGCTGTTCATCATACACTTACCCAGAGCTTACTGACCTCACATGCCCTGGCAGGGACTCTTGTAATTAAGTACCCCAGAGCGCAATACTTTTTAAAGTTTAATTTTTCATGAGCTGTGGTTAGTGTGAGTGTGTGCTTGAAATTTGCACTGTTTTAAACATGTAAAAGAGTTGGATACTTGCTGAGTAGGGTACATTAGTGTCCAAAACATGATCAGGTATTTAAATTGAATGGTGTTCAGTTTTTTCATATATTCAGCTTAATCACATATATTCAAGTAAGAGAAAGGTTAATTTTAGAAGAGTA
Source organism: Mantis religiosa (assembly GCA_030765055.1). NCBI lineage: Eukaryota > Metazoa > Arthropoda > Insecta > Mantodea > Mantidae > Mantis > Mantis religiosa. Next base: position 31,269,634 of record CM060953.1, on the reverse strand, counting down.
TAAGTTTCATTTACGTATCCTCTTAATATCCAATTTAATTCTTTTTTAACTTAAGTATTCCCATACTATTTTTGCAGAAGAGTTTCGTTGAGAATCTTTTCTTACCACCTTCCATTTGCACACATCTGCTCGTACACATGTAATATTTCCCAATTTGTTCTTTAGATTTGATGTAATTATGATTTATAAGATTGTTTTATATATTTTTATTAAAGAAAACTTTAATGAAATAAATGCGTACATTTATCTTTCCTGTACATCTTTTTATGATACATAAAATACTAAATATCTTTCTCCAGCTGTATAACAAAACAGTTTTTATTTTAAAATATGCTTCCCGAAAACTATCTGCATTTCTTTCTATCTTATAAATTCCTTAGAATTCTTACTCTTGAAATTAATTCTAAGCTTTTAGTCTAGCTAATGCTGTTTTCTTGAAATTCTAAGTGTTGTCTTTACAGGTACATTTAATGTAGATTAGACTTTAAAACTTGATATTTAAGAGTACTCACTCGTGACTTTTTTAATTTTCACTTGAACAAACTATTTGGTGCTGCATTTGGTAAGCCTAATGTTTCTCTACAAAACATTCTATGCACAACACCCACAATTTTCCTCCTACATTCTGTCTGCATATTTCAGTGTCATACATCATTTTATTCCTACCATATTATACATTTTTTTCTAGCCATTTAATACTGGTACTCCTAGAACCTTTAACAGCTGATATTGTTCCTTTTGCTTTTGCTTATTTCTTCTGTTTCTCCCATTTTACTCCCCCATCTAATTTAAATCTTAGATTAACATAGTTGCTACTATCCTATATTCTTTGTCTTCTTTCTACCCTTTTTCATAGTTGATCAATTTTGTCTTCCTTCTTGAATACTTTAAGTTGAGTCTTCTAGCCCTCTGTAAAAACTCAGCTACATATAAAACATATTAATTCAAAAATTAATTTGCCTTAGCAATAGTTGTTGAACGTCCTATAAACTGGTTTTCAAGAAGTTAGACAATCTTTCTTTTATTTGTATATTTGAAATAATAATGTTCTAAAATGATCACAAATTCATATCCATCACTCGTAAAAAGCAAAATTAGTGCTTGAATATTGTGCTGGATAAAATACTGAACTATATAAATGTGTCAGAGAAACTAAAAGCATTCTAAACTTCTGAATTTCATACTAAATATTATCTGCATACATAGATAAAGAGAGGCTTTATTTACATGTATTTTTTTTCCCTGGAATTTGAAAAGCAATTGAAAGCTGTATAAAAAACATATTTATTTTCCGCCATATATGTGTACAAGTATACCTCAGCAGCCTTATGTTCTCCAGATTTTGTTGTGCGAAGTACCCAATGTAGCATATTCCCTACAACAATGAGCGTTATTTCATTTTCAAGATAGTATATGTGTACATGAAATAAATACTATGTAATTAACTGTAGTTGCATCTAACGACAAAATGAAATACAACTCTTTTTATAGATTGTAATTATAAAGCATTTTTCCTTATTCAAATATCTTAAGTGAACTTTTTTCTTAGATAAATGCTGCATATTTTCTTTATATATTTGTTTAACATTGTATTGTGATTTTTATCTCCTATGTTGCTTTAACAATTAGAGTTTCTCCAAGTTTTCCTGAATAATTAAATATTTTTCAGTAATATAAACATGATATGTTGATATGATGCAGGTTGAACTATTTGAGGAGCTTGCAAGGATATTCAGTGAAGACAACAATCAGTGGGCACAGAGAGAACTGCTAATGCGTGAAGGTACAGCAAAATTTGCAGACACAGTTGGAGAAAATGATCGGCAGCTTCAGAAGGTCTTTCAGCGACAGTTGAATAATAGTGGGGTAAGACATTTGTTATATAAAGCAGTTGTGAAAGTGAGGTTAATGTGGATGTAATAAAATTTGTAATAATAACAACTAATGGATTATTTTTATAGTTTTGGATAAATGTAATATATATTTGACTATTATCTAGTAATTTTTACTGACTAAATCACTTTGACTAAGTATCTCTCCAGTAACACTTATGGTTTAGTCTCGTCATTTGAACATTTCACCCATTTAGAACTTCTGTGGGATAAAATTCCAGCACACCAGCAGTGTTATTAACAAACAAAATATTTTATTCAAGATATTCTCGGGATACAAGCCAGGTGAAAAGACAGAAACCGACGTTGTTGATTTGTATCTCAATTTAGTGTTTATTAACATTTCTTATTTGCTCATATCCTGATGATGGGAGCGATGTATTCTCTCCTGAGAATATCTTGAATATATTCGTTGCCAGGAAAGTTTCAGGTCTTGTTTTAAACAAAATATTTTTTAAAACATATTTACTGTATGCTAAATAGTCTGTATTTTAATTAACTTTAAAGAGAGTCGATTAGAGTTAATTTATCATAACAACACTGTTTTCAACACTTCCAAGAAAGGAATAGCCTGTATTTTATTATTATATGAAACAATGTAATGGCCTGATGTTACAAAAGTAACAATATTGCAAACTTCCTGAGGAATGTTGACAACCTGGCTCATTGGCTTACATTAATTGCAATACTAAAGTTAACATCACATTAATAAAAAAAAAAAAAAAAAAAAAAAAAAAAAAAAAAAAAAAAATAATAATAATAATGAAACCATAATAGGCAAAGATTTTAATAACAAATATTTTTATTTGAGGAGAAAAAGGAAGTCATAATAGGTTGTTAAGCTATGGAAAGACACTCATTATGAAAATAGACAATTATAAGCACACTATAATTGTTGTAGTTTACTACAATATGTATGAAACATATTTATGTAATACAAAATATGTGAATCTAAACAAATAGACAAAATAAGTAAATAGGCCAATGATGGCTCTACGTACTTTGAGTGTGTGATTAGAGTGGATTGTTAACAGATTTTCTAATTCATCGCTTTCTTAGTTAGGATAATAAAGGTATCATATTACATAGAAAACGAAGCTAGCTACAGTGAAGCAATAAATATTACACAAATATAAATATTTGTTACTAAGGCTTCACTTATCTTAAGAAATTGGTGTTAATACTTCTTTCTAATGGAGATCGATTTTACAAACAAATTGTTTGTATCTTCAGTCCACAAACAAACTCCAATGTCAAGGATTCCGGTGACCATGTTTTCCTTATGTTTTTTTAGTATTACCAACATCTGAAAACAAAACAAATCTAAAAACAGAATCAACTGCTGGTATTTCAAAATTCATTACGCGATGTTTATTTTTTAAAATAAATATATTTTCCCAAACTATTAAAGCTATCAGACCTTTTAATTGTTTTAATAATTTAACTTCAGGAATTTAATAATTTAAATTTAATCATTTAACTTAAGATAAGTGAAGCCTTAGTAACAAATATTTATATTTGTGTAAAGGTATCATAGTTCCCTGCTTTTCTCCTCTCTGTATTATTTCTGCACCTGTAAATTTGATACAGTCAGGGTTCTTCTCCCAATATTATATATATTTTATTATGTCTTTGTGTATTGTATTATACCTTCCAGTCATATTTTGTATTAAAACGTTCAAATAGTTGAACTTTTTGTTGCAATATAAAACTTAAAACATATATTTTGCATTATGTTTAATGGTCTCAGTCACTTTAAAGGAAAAACTTCTGTAGTGCATTAATGGAGTTTAACTTATCTATTAGTAGAAAATTCAATGGTATTGTATTAAAGTGCTTCTGATAATCTCTCTACTCTTATAAATGCAGATTCATGAGTTTTCTGATCTGTTTAAATTAATGCGCATGTTCTAAAATACTAATTCAATCTTCCGGCTTTAGTTAAGTGTAGTTTATTTGTATATTTGCATGAAAATAACATAATCTGCTTTATTAATTTGTTTTTATGTCACATTGACACACAAACTTATTCTGATTTTATGGGCTTACAATTTAATAACATGAGAATGTGACATAATTTGACCATTATTTTGATATAGCTTTTTATTTATATTGGCATTTTTTCTTTTTCAGAATATTAGCCATGGTACCATTCCATATTTGGGAACATTTCTCACAGATCTTACCATGATTGACACGGCAATCCCTGATACTGTGTTTGATGGTCTCATTAACTTTGATAAGAGACGCAAAGAGTTTGAAGTTCTTGCCCAGGTAAATAGAGAGAGCACTTTATTATAAATTAATGTAGTAATACAATATTATACATCAAGCACCTGTTTAAATCCTGTTTCAAGATAAACATTTTCCTTGCTAATTATTTAGTTGGTATCGTAAGTTTCTGAGGAATGTAATGGTGCTGGTTTATGTCCCAAAATTAGAAATTTCCTCCTCATTTGTAACTTTAGGGAAACTGACAAACGAATGTCCTTGAGTTACCAAAGAGTTCATCCTTAAAATACTTTCTTTTAATAATTAAGTGTCTATTGTCTATATTTTCTAGCCCATTCAATTCTCTTTTTGTCATTTACAGGCTTTAGAATTGGCTATTTGTTTTTTGATTTGCTAGGTTGAGAAAAAACTAACAGACTAAGAAAGAAATTGTAAAAATTTTGTCAAACCCAAAAACCGAAAACCCCAGTTTTAAAAAAGTCTATCTCAATCAATAAGAAAATATTTACTGAAACTTTGATATCAAGAGACAAAGGTTTAAAATAATTTTGAGTCGAACTAGTACTCCATGCTCCACATATTGCTAGGTTTACCTAGAACAAGTTTTATTAGGACTCTCCCAAAATCCTCAGCTAACGTTGACTGTTTAATTTTGATTGGATGAACTCTCATTGCCATCTTGATTAAAAGAAAGGAGCACTTAATGAACTTTGAATTCCTACATTGAACATCCTCAGCAGAAAGAAACCAAAATGAAACCATATGATGACACTTCTGCAGTCGCAACATGTAATCATGTTCGAATGTGTAAGGACTATGATACAATGAAGCACAAAAGTAATATCATTTTGAGTCAAACTAATACTCAATGCTCCACTTATTGCTAGTATTTACCTAGAGCGCGTTTTGTTAGGATCTTCCTAACATCATCAGCTGCTGTCGATTAATGGATGTTGGTTTGGTGAACTCATTGGAGGCGGCAGGTGCGTCTCTGTCGGTATCATAATGAACTTGAAGTTTGGATTTTCTTCAAAGATAGTGTCGAAATTAAAAAATTTTCTTTCATATTTCTTTATGAAGATTTTTTCCCACGTGGTTAATGCAGCTGGACCTTGAACACTTTTTAATAAATGGATTTCATGCTCTATATCATGATTCTCCTTCCAAAACTGGTATACTACCGCTGATTTATCTATTTCTTTGTTCCTGATGTTCCTAAAATGTTCTTTAAGCCTAAAGTTCAAGTTTGTTTTTGTTTTTCCATTGTAAAAGTTGTCGCAGCCTTTGCAGTTTATCTGGCACACAGCTGATTTTTTGTCTGTGGGTATCTCCTTTGTATTATGTGATTTCAAAAGCTGTTGTACACTAAATTTGTTCTGTGGGGCCAAAGTAATATTGTGCTCATTGAAGACTTTTTGGGAAAGGTGCGTAGCTCTGTGATGATATGTAAATTTTCTGTATGAAGTTTCATTGCTATTCTTTCCCCAATCAGCACCCTCTAAATATTAAGAGAAAAAGTGAACCTTCCCAGTTAGAAGTTAGCTATTCCCATCTTCTCCTTATAAATTAATGAAACAGGAGATTTCCCTTCCTTTCTTATGTTTGTTAGCATTACTTTTCCTAAAGTAAGTGAATTCATCCAGTAACAGTTTACTGTTTTGGTTTCAGATCAAGCTTTTACAAGGAGCAGCCAATGCATATAACTTGCCAGAAGATCCATCATTTGATCGCTGGTTCGATTCAATATTAGTATTAGACGATAGAGAGGCATATGAATTATCTTGCCAGATTGAGGCTCCGGCACCAGGTCAAAGCAGTATGGGTACTACGAGAGAACACAGGCACAAAAGGAGAACAGCGTAAGTTGCATAACTTCTGGATCTGTGTGCATATGTGTACATTGCAAGTGGTGTGTACAGTACATGTGTGTTGAATAGTGAATGTGGCTTAGTTGTCTTTTTGATTTGCAGACTAGGGCATCGGAAAAATGACTCTATTGCAAGCACATCAAGCAGTTCTAGCAGTCAGTTCTACTATGATCTGGATAGCCTTCCATCTTCACCTCATAATTCATTAGACAGGAAGGTAAAATTAATCACATACTATTTCGCTTAAGAATTAGAGCTGTAACTAGTACTCAGTGACATAAAATTATATTTATTCTACATTTAAAAACATGCAGCAGATCTTGGGTACCAATAGTTTCCAAAAATGTGCTGAGAAATTTAGTCTAGGCAGTCTTGGGGTTGTGAATTTTAATTCCTGGGTACTGGACCATTGCGCAATCAGCATAGAGGAATTTCAGTAGCTACAATAGGTAGAACAAATCCCAGTCAAGAAAGCCAACTTTCCAGTTGGGAGTGCGTGATCCTGACCACATCTCCTCCCCATATAAGATGGATGATTGCTCACCTCTGCCTTGCATATGTGGTTGTGAGGCCAGCAGTGGTTGGCCAGCTTTGTCCTGCTTGCAGGCTGTAAAGGCATGGATTACATAATTTTATCTAATGTAGCAATGTATTCTGTATTTAATTAAAATGCTGTTTAACATGTTAGTCAAGGAATGAAACTTTAAAACTTTTTAAAAGAACCTTTTTACAGTAGTGATTTAAGTTAGAGGCAGTTCTCAGTTCAATACATATTAAAATGTGTTGCCAGCATTGGTAAAAACATTTTACATTGAGATTTAACTGTATTGGAACACCACAGTGAAGCGAAATAATTATTAATTTTTAGATGAGTCATATTTATTACACATCTGCTTCACTTTCGTACCTATTTTGAGGACATGTTTCGCAAATCATCGTTTGCATCTTCGGCTCTTGTGCGACTAAAGCTTGATCCAGTGGTGTGGGTAATTCTTGTGTAATAAATACGACTCATCTAAAAATTAATAATTTTACATTGAGTTTATTAAGAACAAAATAGCGTCCAAATTTTGATTGTTTTTGCGAAGTTTGTGCTAGGGTTATTATGATTCATTTACAGCACACAATTTTTATTTTCTCTGCTGTGGGCAGTAAATATTGTATTCCATTCAAAAATTTGGTATAGATTTTAACATAAATATATGTTTTGATACTCCCTGAATAAAATTAAAAAGAATAAGAGAAAAGGGGGACCGTGTTCTGTAAATAGCATCACTTAAAACCAAGAAGTTGGTTGTAAAAGCGCTGTCTTTGGATTAAGTGGTCATAAAATGTGTGCTGAACTAAGCACGTGACAGAGAAAGTATACATGTAGAAATGTAAAATGTCATATATTGTTTTTAGATGTATAAGTATTTCAAGAAACACCTGCAAGAAAATGCAGAATATTAATGCATTGTTATGGTACCATTTTCAGACGTCACCATCACAGATGTCGTCTTCTTCAAGCAGTTCCTCGCTTCCCTCACTGGATGCTTCCATGAGCAGCAACAATACCAATACGTCAGGAGCAAACAGCAGTAGCTTGACGAGTCGCACATTAGCTCCACCCAGCCATTCCCCTAGTGTTAAGCCACAGCATGACTTTTATATTATCCGTGTTACAGTGGAGACCAGCTCTGTTGAGACAGATGGTAAGAAGCTTCTTCATATAAATTTTAATCCTTGCTCTAAGTTACACACTTTATTAAAAAAGGTGAATTAATCTACGGAAAGTCAGAGAAGTGGATATATTGATATCAATTGTAACTAGGGCATAGTTTCTGAAAATATGATGGGCTCTTTGGAGATGACAGACTGATATTATGATGCTTGTGATACACACATCATGAAAGAAACACTGTGTCAGTCAGCCATATTTATTCAACAGCAACAAAAGAACAAACAAAAGAAAGCATATACATAGAACTCATTGCAAAGAGGAAAGAAAAACATATACACAGAACACTATCTTCATCAGTTCTCCACATCCTCCCTACCCTGGTTGATGTCCAAGGGAACGACCAGTTGAACGGGTCAGCTAATAATAGTCCTGTCTGCTTTCCAGAGGGTGAGTGTCTGCACCTTCCCATCTCTTCCTAATCTTTTTATGCAATTAATGCCCTCTGCCACATGTGCCTCAATTGTACATCTTCTTGCAGTTTTATCTTCCACTTGGCACGCTATTGGTCGTTTCTTAGGATGCTGGACGTCATGTTAGCTTCTTAATTCTAGAAGGTACTCCTTCCATCTCCTTAGGAAGTAATTTTGTAACCTCTGCCTGTGCTCAAGTTCTTTTCTCACACTTATCTCAATACTGGGCTCTGGACCAGTAGGCAAGGCTGTCAAGCATTCACTATGAAAAAGGTGACTTGGCGTTAATATGTCTGAACCATCTTGTGTGATGGGTCTCGAGTTAATCGCTGCCTCCACTTGTGCTAGCAGGGTTGTTAGAATTTTATGGTCAACCAGGAACTTGCCTAACACCTTCCTGAGTTATCTCTGTTGTTTCAACCATTCTCTTCCACCATGCTTGTTGTATTCATAGTCTGTGGTCGGATCTGATTCCCCGTCATTAATTGTGGAACTGAATCTTGTTATGCTCGATCGTACAATCTTACACTTCCTTCAGAGATTTCCTAATTTTCTTTTCAGGATATCTTCTGCCATTATAAATCACACAATTTTTAGATAGCTGGTAATTCGTTAGACCTGAGAACTAATAACGGTAGAATCTTACGTAAGCAAAGTTTCTTAGTGAAAGGTATGTTGTATTTGATTGTCTTGTTAACTTCTATGCACGGTGTAGCGAACTTGTTGAAGATAAGTGTAACCAACTTTGTCTGTTAAGGTTAGTGATTCAGTGCAGCATTATTCATCATGAGATAATTTGTTTTGGCACCAAAATAAAATAAAATATTAAGTTATATGAAATAAAAAATATTTAAAAAACAATAAAGAAGGAAATTTGTGCTGTCCTCCACTCTTGAGAGAAGGTGCCTTTTGGATTGTTGCGGATGTTCCTCTTTCCATTCGTCTACTGACTTCCATGGGATAGACCAATCGTATAGTCTTGATGAATTCTCTAAAAGAAGTTTTTCTTAGAATATTAATATGCCATTCTTAATAGATAATTTTGTAAAAGGTTACTCAGTTTTATTTTTATCATTACTACCAACAGTGGGAATATCACCTAATTATAACTCTGGGTAAGGTGATTTCTTGCTGCTGAAATCATTAAGACATTTATTTATTGTCCTTATACAAAACCTTTGACCTTTGTTGAGTGGTTACAGAGTATTTATTGTTTTTGGAATAAATAGAAAGTAAATTGATTTAAAATGGTAAACAAATATGTCCTAAATATATTATAATGAAATAGAATAGAGTTTATTGCCTATTAGCCTGTTATACAACATTACATTTGGTGTCGTCAAGTACATAACATTTGTATTAATGGTAATTTATTTAACAATTGTAAATAAACAGTATTCAGTTTGCAAAACCAAAGTAACATTAACTCTACAGCATAACTGAAAGTCTCTACATCCATTGTTATGCTTTTAATTTATTTTACATTTTAATAAAATTTTCTCTGGTTCTGAAGGTTGCATGTTCTAACCTGGCCAAGGGCAATGGATTTTTTCGGCCGCCACAGTCCTTAACATGGCGTCCTTTGAGGGGAAAATAAAGTCTTTGTTCCTGTATTGTACATTTATGGCACATATAAGAACCTCAAGTCTGTTAAAGAGGACTCTGAGAAAAATTAAGTGATCTTTAACGCCCAATATAGAATTGGACATTGAGAACTACAGCAATTAAAGAGCATCCATAAATAAAAAGTCAATTTAAAACTAAATAATGGTATTTGCAGCAATGATTAACCATATTATAGTACTGTTTCAGAAATCTGGATTACAACAACCTGGTAATTAAATATATCCAATTTGAGGAATCTCTTTAATAACACTGTCCTGCAAAATATAACTTTTGTTTGCCGGTTTGTGACCTGAAAGGTGTTTTTAACTAATTTTGAGGTATTAATTAAGTTTAAAGGTGAGTCGATTAATGACACTAAACAACACTTTTAAATTTCCCAGAACATTTTTCAGAGGCTATTTTTCTCCATTGTCAACCGGACATTGACTCCCAGGAAATTTAAAAGTGCTGTTTAGTGTTATTAATTGACTCACCTTTAAATTTAATTCATTACAACAAGAGTGGTTTCAACACTTCCATGAAAGGAAATTATATAATTTTGAGGTGCTAAATTGAATGTTTCTGCCCATTTTGCTCTATTACATACGGTTTTCTCACAAATCACAAAATAATAATTTGAAAATAGTAGTTTTAATGTAAAAATCGTGTGCTACAAAATGAATACAACAAGCAAAATTTCTGAGGAATAAATACATACAAATACCTTTATATCTGCAAAAGAAGGTGTGAGGTTACTTTTTTATTTGCTGGAATGTTGGTCGTGTTGATTTACGTTTATGTTATGATTAAGGAACTTCCCTTTTAAAGCACAAACTTTGCAATGTTCTGCCGACCATATTTCATCTCCATCTCCTTGATGTCTTGATACTCACCTTGTTCATATTATAATTCTGATCTTTTCCACTTTTCCTTTTCAGAAAAGGCAAACTAGCAAAGTATATTACTGTGTCTGTCACACATTTCTTTGTTTAAATTCTCTTGTATTTAAGACATTTCTTGTTGACATTTCACATACATCTCCCACTCTTTGGGTTCCAGTAATGTTCTTGAAATATAGTTAGTTACTAACACTCCCCACATGGCAACCTTGGCCTTCGGGGTAACCTCACCCCACCAAGTGATGACCAGACCCATTTCTCAGGTGGAGGCACCCAGAGGGCGGTGTCCATTACCTCCGATGATAGGGTGATAGTGAAGATGGCGGTGAGGTGAGAGGACCTACAGTTTTTACCGTGGACTCCGAACCACGTTGGGCATAGGGGATACTTCACGTGTGCTAGACAGAGGTGAAGGCGTGGATAGGGCCGACTTAAAATCGCCAACCCCAGAGCCGGGAATCGAACTCGGGACCCTTAGAACGGGAGCCGCGAACGAAACCACCGCGCTACCCCGGCGCCCCTGTTCTTGAAATATTGGAAGTAAAATTTCCACTTCAGACATACTCTCCTTGATTATTAGCTTGGGCAATGATTTGATAACAATAGAGTACAGGAGTAGGAAACTCTTCCTGGTCTTCTGCTCTAATAATTTTAGCCTTTACCCTTAGAAAATATATGTTCAAAAGTAGTATAACTCTTTGCATTCTTATTATTTTCTTTCAAACTAATAAACAAAGACATTACATCAACAACTTGTAAACAAAGTTAAAACAGCTGAAGATATAATTAATAAATTGTGAAACATATCCTGTTTTTGGGCTGCGCTGTGGGTCAGTGGTTAGACCGCTTGGCTATCACCAAAGCGGCCCAGGTTCGATCCCAGGCGACTGCAAAGTGAGATTTGTGGTGGACAACATGGCGCTGGGGCAGGTTTTCTCCGGGACCTCCGGTTTCTCCCGCCATCTCATTCCACCGGTGCTCCATCTTCATCTCATGTATCATCAGTGTCATCGCCTGCAGTGCCGTCTGTAGTAAAAGCAGGCGTTAAACACTACACACACTATCCTGTTTTTGAATTTAATCAAAACATACACATAGAGTATTTATTACAAGAAATGTATGAACTATCTTTTATTTTTATGATTTTACACTTATATTATTAATAATTGTGCTGTACTTTTATTTGTTAATTAAATTCATTGGCTAAATATTCATTGATTTCCATCTTTATGAGCTTTACTACAATATGTTACTTTTGGTATGCTTGTAAATACACATTAAGTCAGGAGTATTTGTATTATAGTTACAGATTAATTATTAGGGATGCAGTTAATGTTGTCTGTCAGTTTTAAGATTAATGTTTTAATAAATTATTGCTGTTTTAATTTTCAGGTATAGTGCTTTACAAAAGTATAATGCTAAGCAACAATGAAAGGACGCCACAAGTCATTCGCAATGCAATGTTGAAGTTAGGACTTGAAGGAAATCCAGATTCATATACGCTGGCTCAAGTGCTACCAGACAAAGGTAATTATTTAAGGAGAACTCTATAAAAGGATGTAGCTTAAGTTTTGGGAGCATTAATGCTAAAACAAAATATATAAGGCATGCAGTTATATACCATATTTTACTGCATAATTTGCCCCCTTTTTTTCTCGAAACATTTGCTTGAAAACACTGGGGAGGGAATTATGCGAGTGTTGCATTTAGGAATTCAGAAAGGAAGGGAAACTATGTAGTATTATGTAAAAATTATATAGGTTTACAGTAATTTGTGAATGAACTGGATACATACCACAGTTTCATTGCGCCTACAATGTATTGCTTCAATGTTTCTTTTCTCTTGACTTTTCTGCAGTCTCACTTGCATTGCTATCATCACTATTTTCATTTATATCTGGCTCAGATAAAACACCATTTTCATTTTCATTATTGCACAACATGTCGTCCTCAGAGCTATCAACGGCACAAGAAATTCCAGGTTTTTTAAACTTTTCTAAACAATATAGATACTAATTTGTTCCCACGCATGGATTATCCACTCACACATCTTCGGTATTGATGGCTTCCTTATCTTGCCTCCTGGAGTCAGCCGATGAGATCCCGCCGCCATCAATTTCAGGATATTTTCCTGTTTTAGGCCCACAGAAAGATTTGGAGCTTGTCTTTGCAGCCTTGAAGTTATCTTTTTGTCTTCACCAATACCGTATTGAATTAGAATCAACGGAGAAATGTCTTCCTGCAGCTTTCAACCCCTTTGCATCAGCATAAAATAATACATTTAATTTAAATTTTGCCATGTAGTTTGAATATTTCTACATTATGACGACTTGTAAGAAACTGACTTAGAAACACGTCTGCAACTTCACATTTCAATTTTACGATGTTGTGACAATGGCAATATGAGTTTTTTTGTGGCAAGCACTGTGTCCATTGTTGTCTGTGACAAGCACCACTGCATCGATTGTTGTCCATTATCAAGTCATTTCAAGGCTGCTCCAATAAGAATGAACCAGAAGAGGCAATTATGCGATGTATAATAGGCAAATAATTTTTAGTGATGAAAAATCATAGGGGAGGGAAATATGTGAGGGGGAGGCTTATGCGATAAAATATGGTAAGTTGAAAATCAGTATACTGTTTCATGCAATGTGAAATGCTGTTTCTTTATTTAACAGTATTATTACATCATTCTTGCTAACATGTTTACTTCACCTTTTACCACAGTTAGTTTTAAGAAAAATACTTATAAAAGTATTATTTGCATGGTCTTTCCTACTATATTTATGTGTTTTAGACTAGTAATCAGCAGTCACCCTGGTTTTGAACAACGTAGATGTACAATAAATTATATGCTAGGAGAGGTATAGTGGCCTGTTATCTTTGTAAAATGAAACACTTGTCACCTCCTCATTCTAATCATCCACCTCAGTAGCGTATCTGCCTCATGTTGTCCCAAGTTCAAATCTCGGTCAGAGTGAGTTACATCGAGAAGGTTTTTTCTAGGATTTTTTCTTATTATGAAAGATGAATGTTGGGTAACTCTAAGCTCTATGGACTCTAGGTTCATTTGAGCATCATTTCGCCAATTTCATTCATTGTCTGATATGACTTAGCATTGGAGGATGTAAATACAATAAAATGAAGTCATTCTAATTGTATCCACCTGTAGTTCATCACTTATCATTAATTTCTTCTAGCCATTGATACAATAATATTTATGGGTGTACACAATTCCACGTTGAGACGCCAATTTAAAGCAACAATATATGTGGCGAACAATGTTCCACTTGACAATACAGTTTGAAGCACTTTTGTTTAGCTCAGGGTAAAACAATGAGGTTTCTCACAGGGTATGCGTGGATGTGTGTGAGAAGGATATTTAATGACACTGGAATGCCTGTTTCCAACTTATTTATTCACTGCTTCTTTTTTGTAGAACATCGAAATGAAAGTTGCCGACCAAGGGTTACCAATCTCTGTTTGGAGTTACTGACGGCAGAATGTTTATTACTCGATAAACTTTATTCGTTCCTCATATATATAAACCGACAAATATCCAAGACAGAACCAGAGGACTGCCCCTAATCGCCCTCACGCCTCAGACTGCTCTCATCGGCCTGACGCAGAAGACTGAATGACCACAGCTGCGCGTGTGGGTGTCTATGTAACTTTCACTTTCTGAAAGCCCTCTTCATTCCACCAAAAATCACTTTATGGCTGTTTTGTCATGCCATTCTAAATGATCCAAAGAATACCCTATTCTTACAAGTCAAGTGAGCCCCTTTAGAAAACTGCTAAGGACACTGTTTCTTACATTGCTTTTGTTATAACAACTTTCCCCCCAACTCAACTGGCCTTGCCCGTTTTATAATAAAGAACCAACATTCCTTTGACATCCATCATGATTCTTTACTTCTGGCAAACCTTAATTTCGGTATCACCATTTTTCTCATTCCAGCAGCCATTTACACTCATCATGTTTAATCTTCTGTCTTTGCGAAACACACCCCTGGTTAGCTTCTAGAATGAGGTGATAGGTACAGTTAATATTAAGAAGATAATAAAAAGATAAGATGTCTTCAATTCACATTAAATGTTCTACCCATTACCTACTATTTATTTTGTACAGCGTCTACAAACCATTCTTACAGAAGTATATTTTTATATATCCTTCAACTTAAATATACATTTGGATATAATTTCATTATACATTTCATTATGGATACAAGAAAGATAAAAAACAAAAATAAACAAACAAACAACGAATTGATAATCAGTTTCTGCCCAGTTGTGAAACCAGTAAATGCGTGGTTCAAATCTTGGCCATGACATTGAATTTTTCATGTCGACTCTATCAATCCAATACCTTAGCTTGTGTATGGCTAGTGTGAAGAAATGAATAATTTCCATAAATTAACTTAAATAATAAGAGTTAAATGATGAAGCCTGGGACTCAAGTACTTACGACAGTAAGTCGCCACAAACACTGTATCTCGGATGCAAGAGCTCCTAGTGGTTTACCGGGGAAATATACGAGTCAAATGGAGAATTTAATGCCAGGACGGCAAATTGGCCATGGTAGCTCAATGGGTTAGAGTGACTGAACGGAAACCAGTAGATCCATGGTTCAAATCCCAGCCATGGCATTGCATTTTTCATTTCGACTCTATCAATGATAATCAGGTGTTTAAAGGAAACAAATCATCTTGTATACATTATTGTTGCTGTAACCACTTGGGTTCCACCATGAGGCAACTAGTTCAAAGCGTACCAGGAACCTTAGGGAACACCTACAATCATGCCAGGAATACGTGAGTGGAAATAACATGCACAAGCTAAGTTAAAGTTAAAAAATTATACATTTATTGATAAATTTGGATATTCCAACACATTACCTTCATACACCAACTGGTAGTTACACAGTTTAGTTTCTGAAATAGAATCCATCACAATTATACATCTTGTTATGCATGACTGCTCTCTTAACCTCAGAGACTCTCACCTTCCTCGTCTACTCATCAGCATACTGATGCTGCTGCCCATAAAGTACTCATTCATACTGCATGGTGCATGGCACATGCACTATGCTACATAAATTGTTCCAAACTTTCCTAGAACTGGTCTACAAAGTTCTGCTCATGGATTACTTCTGCTACAATGCTAATAACTACAAAGCTTTTGTAACAAAATCAATATGTTTAGAATAATCAAAACCCTATCTTTAACAATATTAAACATTTGTAATAGTTTTACGCGTAAGGTGATGTACTGATGTGTTTTGTTTGCTTCATTATTCAGTTAAATCTGGATCATACTTTTTCACTATTTAAGTTCATTTTGGTATAATAAATTTATAAGACTCATTCAAAAGTCTTTTAAGTAGCAGGATAAAACTGAGACTTGTGTATGTAGATTTTCCTTGTGGAATGTTTTTACTTGAGTATCATGATTTTGAGGAAATTTGAAAGATAGGTATGGATAATCAAGTATTTTTTAAAGATTGTCATATTGATTTTCTTTTCAGAGATGGTTCTGCCACCGAATGCTAATGTATATTATGCAGTGAATACAGCGTTCAACCTGAATTTTATATTGAGGCCAAAGAGGACAAAGTCTGAAGAACCAGTTGCTCCTTCCAGATCCAAGCCACCTAAGAAATTACTGCTTGCAACTTGAAAGAACAGGGTTAATGCACATTTAGAATAATCAGTCATTCCTGTGAGAGGCAGCACATTTTGAGTTATGTCGCTGCTTACTACAGCACCTTAGCAACTCTCTGTCAGCCATAAGTGAACACGGAATACTCACAAGGCTGATGGAATGCAGTTGGAATTACCTTACAAATGCAGGGACCATCAGTGACGCCCTCTGAAAGAATATTTACACTTCTTTCAAAAAGTAGCTGAATATCAAAATACTCCATGGATTTGTCTCAAAATGAAATTAGAAGATAGAGAGACAAACCAGATGTTTATGGCTGTCTTGAGTTTCAGTTAAAAATGTGTAAATCAATTAGAAATGTGGCTTGTATAAGAAACTGTGTGATATTGCTGTATGTAACAAATATATATGAAGAGTGCAATAGCTTAGGCAAAATGTCTTGAGCACAAAACAGAAAGAAAGGAGAAGAAAGAGAAAAGGAAGTAAGGAAAAAAGAAAAAAAATAAGGCTTGTGAAAATGTTCAAGAGCTTTGACATCAACTTCATTATAGATGAAACCTTCAAAAGGTTATTTGAAATAAATGTCGCGCTGTTGAAGGACATAGACGATGAAAAATGTAGGTCAGATTGTTGGGAAGAGGAAAGAGATAGTGTGTGTATGTGTGTGTGTGTGCGTGCATTCATGGTCTTTTAAGTGAGAAGAAAAGCAATGTTTTGGTGACCTCGTGCAATTTTATATGTTAAAACCTAATATATAAACAATCTTTATGTACTCATGACAGCTGATATTAGAACATGCTATTTCATTCATAAGAAGTTAAAAAAAAAAAGTCAATATTTGTTATAATTATTATTGCTGTAATTACTGTAAACTATTTTGAAAGAGAAAGAAATACTTTTCTCTTGAGGATAGACATGATGATCTCATAAGAATATTTTTTTTTATTTTTATTAAAATTATAAAAAGCCTAAAGGAAGTAACTTTATTAATTTCCGCTTTATTAAAAGAGAGATATTATTCCAGATCAGTCCATTAATATGAAAATACCTGGAAAGAAATTAACATAACAGGTACACATATCAACTGCAATGAAAAGGTACTTAATTTGCTGAATTTGAAGACAATGACAATAGATGTTAGAGTGAATTAGTGTTCATCACTGAGTCAGCATATATGTTGCACATTCCACAACTAATTAATGGTTTACAAGTTTCTTATGATGTCAATTTTGAGATGTAGATTCATTGTTCAGTGATGTATTTAAAGTTTAGTAGACTGATATGATGATACAAACAAAGAATCAAGTGTTTGATGTGATTTTGCTGGGGCTTGCTTTCAGTTTGTCCTTTGGATGCAAAAGAAAGAAAAGCAAACAATGCCTCAAATAATGCTTCCTGTAATTCCTTAAGTTCATTCATCAGATATGATATGTGCAAGTATGGTAGGTGATGGAGGTCTGCATGGACTGGAATTCTTGCACCTGGCCTAAGAATGAATCATACTGTAATATTTGACCTAGGCATGATTATTTAATTTTGTCTCAAAAAGAATTTATTTGCAGTATTATTATAGAATTTATTTGTTGGCTGATAAGTCTTGGGCCTCAAAACTAAAAAAGGAAAACCTTTATTTCTCAAGAAAGACTAATACATTACGTAGAAAATGAAGCTAGCTACATTGAAGCAATGAATATTATACAAATATAATAATTTGTAATAAAAACTTCACTTATCTTAGCCCTTTCACCGATATGGACGTCATATGACGTCCAAGTTAAAACGCCCCAAACCGATATGGATATGTATAGATGTCCTGTGCATACATGCATTTAATGCTCATTTAACGCCAATTATTTTAATCTTCCTATTTTATAATAAATTTAAATTAGTTCTCTAAGGGATGTAAAGGTATCCTTAAAGGTTTCTTTTTGAATTGTACACCTAAAAACCTGGATAAACACCCAAGGGCGCATCTGCAGATTCACACCAAATAATATTGGTTTCCTTGCGAACTTCTTTTTCTCAACATACTAGACATTTTCGAAATGGTTGCGACTTTTTTGGTTGTGGGTGGTATGCTTTTAGGAAAGTGTTCCTCTCAAGTATGAGGGGTGATGTCATGGTGAATTTCCTACCCCCCAGTATAAAGAGGCCTCTGAGTATTATGATACTCAATTAGGTTACGAGATATTTATATGCGCAAGTACAGGTAGATGAATGTCTTGCATGAATTTACAGCTCTGAAAATTACTAAACAATTGTGCATGGTTACATCCAGTGGTATAAAAATACTTTTTGTACCATTTAACTGTTTTTCGTAAAGAGGGATATCTAGTAATAGCTGATCCACATCACCCATATTTGACCCGCCACTTCCCCCAAACAATTGAGTAGCTAACATGCCATCTGCGGACCAGTACATGTCACTGCTACCTATATCCTAAACATCTCCTTCATAATCGCTCAACAAATCTTCCAGATTTTCTACAGTAATATCAGAAGCCTGTATACATCATACGCAAGGTAATCTATTTGCTACATTACGGGGATAAGCCATGGTTAACATTGAAATTTAACAATTTCAAATGTGCCATTCATTTAGCTCTTCATAGCTATAAAAAATCACTCTGAACATAGAGTATAAATAACTAAAATACTGAGCGAAAACAGCTGCATAAGGCTACCGGAAACCTTGGTTGAGAAACACTGTAATAACAGATGCTGATAGAGGGTTTTCTTTTCAGTATAATGCAACATATACTCGTATGATTATCGCTTGGTATAGCATAAATAAACTAAAAGCTAAAACCTTGAACCGAAGAAGTCACTTGCGTAGCTATACATACATACATTCCTTCCTATACACACAAAACAAAATGATTCAGATGTTAGGCGCATTTGGCACAAGGAATGGCTTTTGCTACAGTGAAACAAAGAAGTGACATTTGAACGATTTATTACTGTAGTCTCCACTTTTTTGTTACTGTAGATGTGTACTACCTTTAATGGGTTTTAAACCAGTTTTTGTTTCGTTTAAATAACTTAACAAATACGGAAGATATGGAATTGTACTTATGATGCATTTTTACAGCATTTAACAATTTAAATGTCTTGTTCTGTGTATTGGGTATCCGTTTCCAGCCCCTGAAGGGTTTAAATGGCCATCTGTGAGGCGGTTAAGAAAATGATGTTAATTCTTCTTTCTAATTGAAATTGATTTTACAAACTCTTGTACGCATTTTCAGTCAAAGAAAAACACAGGAGAAAACGGACAAAAGTTCGTCAAATCAATTTCAATTAGAAAGAAGAATTAACATCATTTTCCTAAGATAAGCGAAGTTTTTGTTACAAATTATTATATTTGTTTAAGGCTAATACATTTGTCATATAGCTGTTCTAATTCAATTAAACCATCTCTGTAGTGCAATTTATCATGGTCCTCAAAACAAATGTTTACTGCATCAATGACCTCCTCGTAGTTGTGAAATCTTGGTCCTCCAAGAAATTTTTTGAGGTCCAGAAACAGATGTTAGTCACTGGGTGCTAGATCTAGCAAATAGGGTGGATGTTCAAGCAATTCAAACTTGAATTCACACATTTTTCCCACTGCAATGACTGAACGATGGGCCGGAGCATTATCGTGAAGAAACAAGATTTTTGTTTTAATATAAAAATTATTTGTGGTTGGTTTATTGACACTCGTCACTTACTTTTTCATATATTTATGAGAGACTAGTTTCAAAGGCCCTGGCCTCCATTTTCAATCTCTTCCCAACTGGCATCTGTTGTTATCTGCTCTCTCTGGTGGTGGAACTATGAACTTTTTTGTCAAATTATCTGCTGGCAGGATTTCAAAGTTCATTACGCGATCCTTATTTTTCCAGATGAATATGTTCTCCCATGTTGTCAATCTATTTTGGTTTATCACTCCCACTTCAAGATTTTTGTTCTTTGCCAAATGAGGTTTTTTTCTTTTCACTTCATCACTCAAACTTTGCAGTAAGCTTGCATAGTAGTCACCAGCGATACTTTTACCCTTTTCCAAGTAATCAATTAAAATAATTCCCTGTACATCCCAGTAAACACTTACCATAACCTTGTGTTTTGTCTGTGATTTACTTTCTGGAGTGTAGTGATGTATCCAAGTTTCATCCATGGTAATAAGCCGTCTTAAAAATTCACTGGGATTTTTACAGTAGACCTCCAAATTCTTAAAAGAAACAGGTTTTTCTTTGCAACTTGTGATCAGGTGTCAAAAATTCGACATCCATCTTGCACAGACTATGCCCAAAACATTACTTAAAATATTATCTACACGTTCTTTTCCTTTGCTATCTCTAGCAACCTTAATCTGCGGTCTTCCAGTACTAAATGATGAATTTTTTTCAATGATCTCTGGAGTTGTGACTTCCACAGGGCGTCCAGATCGAGACTCAGCACTAGTGCTCGTATGTCCCATTTTAATCATTGTATATGAAGAGGCAGAGTTTTTCAATATACTGTCCATTTCCTCCTTGATTTCTTTAGTCATTAAGCCTTTCAAATGGAAGTATTTTCTTGTTTTTTCAAATCCTCCATTTTCATAAACCTTTACACTTTTATAGTTTAAAATACTAATATTCAAAAACTAAACAAGCTATTGACCTATAACTAGAGTTAAACTATATGATGCTATCCATCAAACTGGCCCAGTAGTGCCATCGTATGTGAGTCCCAGAACTTATCAGCCAACCCTCATATTTTTTTCTTCTTCTCATTATTAGTCCATGAACCGCTGCTGCCTGCAGTGCAAAGGGGTATGGATTCAGTTTCCAGTAGAGACATGAGAATGTTTTCTGTTGCTGGGAGACCTGTTAAGGGATGTATCAGTTTCCTGGTACTCCATGATCCATGTTCCATGATGTATGTCAATTACCCTTTAGATACGAATCACTTTCTAGTTTGTATTCATTACTTCTGTAACTCTTAACAGGTAACCAGTCTCTATTAACTCTGTGACTGTTACATAACCATTAAAATGTAATCATTACATTATCTGTTGATCATTCCTAGTTTAAATGGGCAGAGAGAGGCAAAGTTTAGAGCTACCGTGCTCTTCTAACATTATTCTAATTGGCTCAAGTCAGCATTTATTTATTACTACTACTGTTATTGCTATGGATATGTGTAAGCTGCTATTCTGCACATATGAATGTTGGAGATAAAAAAATATGATTAAATAATTTGTTAGTAGTATTTCTTTATCCTGCATCATGCCATAGTGGGCTAGGATGTTGGGCTTTGATTTCCTGCTACAGAATGCACCCGGAATCGATCCCACCTGTAGGGGGTGCAAATTTTAAGTCCCAGATATAGCACCAGTGCCCACTGCATTGTGAGGAAATTGAGGATAGGTAGTGAAACCAGGTCTAGAAAGTCAACTTTCTGGCTGGAGATACCATGATGCTGAACCTCTGTCTTGCGTATGTGAGTATGAGGTTGGCAGTCAGGTTGGCAAGCTCTGAAATGAAATGAAATGTGTAGTGTTTAACGCCCACTTTTACTACATACGACACCGCAGGCGATGACACTGATGATACATGAGATGAAGATGGAGCACTGGTGGAATGAGTTGGCAGGGGAAACCGGAAATCCCGGAGAAAACCTGCCCCAGCGCCGTGTTGTCCACCACAAATCTCACTTTGCGGATACCTGGGATTGAACCCGGGCCGCCTTGGTGAGAGCCAAGCGGTCTAATCAGGCAAGCTCTGACCTCCCTTATTGCATCGTGGGTTACTATTTCTTTATATGTAAAAGCTTTTCTTATTTTTATTTTCTGAAAAATACCATTAGTGATTTTGATCAAAGTACAATATGTCTAAGATATTTAAATGACAAATAAAATGCCACATTTATATGATAAATTAATTTTCCTTGATCTTTGCATACAAGCCCAGACTTAACCTGAGCCTGGCCGATGACTGAAGCAGGTCTAGTCCATGCAGGCCTCTAGTACGAAAATAGGTTTTGTAAGATAATGGTGATACAGAATTGATAAAAAGTGTCAGCAATGTTAGAAAGATACAGTCGTCAGGGTTTTTTAAGAGGGGTATGATTGAAACTAAAGTTATTCACAATTTTAATGCTGGACGCTTCAATTTTTGTACACACATCAAGGGTATGAAAAGATGTTCCACTGAAGTTCGTTTCTCTTAGTTTAATTGTTTTTAGATGCTTAACATTTGTCGTTTAAAATAATGCATTTTTCATCTGCATTTTTGTAGATGCAGCAAAAGCATTTAGAAAGGCTTCAAGCATTGGAATTTCAATAACATCATTGCAAATTGAGAAACAAATTTATATCCTTTGTAAAAGCGACATTTATAACTTCCTTATTGTTTTTGTTCACTTTTTATTTTTTCTTCAGAAGGTAATGCTCTAATACAAATTTTTATTCTTAGGTTCTCTAACAAAGTTTCGGGAAGATATAGTAAAAGTTTCTCCTTTATATCATATATTTTGTGGATTGCAAGAACTTTTGAATGTGCAGATTTAAAGCCTGGAAATATAACTTTAAAATGCCTCTAGCAAGGGGTGTTTAAATAACATACATCTTTAAACCTGATGTTACTAAGGCAATTTGCAGATGTTAGAGGACTTAGAATCTCTGTATATATTTACTTTAATGTATGTAGTATTTTTCAATGCAAAACATCAAAAAATCACTTTTTTTTTTTTTTTTTTTTTTTTTTACCGAAACCATCTCCTCTTAAAAATGCTGGCAGAAAGCTAAAATGTCAACTTTACATTGGTAACATCTCTTTAGTTCATGAACTGTTTTCATGTCTTTTTATATTATTAATTTGTTAATTACTTAGTTTGATTGTGTCTTTCTAAAGATGGTTTAAAGGATTCAGTGTTGAGAAAAGTTAGATATAAACTGTATCAGATACTAAGAGAATATCACTGTGATAAAGGCATTTCTGTGAATATTTGTAATAATCACAATCATGCTGTTTGCCTGCATTGCATGATGGTGTAATGAACTAGAGGTTAGGGACCAGTGTACTAGAGATGAAATAAGCATTGATTGCTTGATAAACTACAATAAGAAAAAGGTTGCTATAGGTAAAGAATTGTGATGCTTCCATGCTTATCAGTCAAAATTGTAGCAAAAATTATATTACAGAAATCCAAAATGTAATGGAATGTTATTTCATTATAAGGGGAGATTAAAAGTCCTATCTTGCCATGTTAAATTACTAAATTCATATGATATCAGAAACCGTATAACATGTCGCCAAATGTAAATGCATACCTTCTAACTTCTTTCATCCAATAAGTTAGTTTATTAAAGAGGCAGGATTATTTTTGTCAGATTTATAGCAAATTTAATTAAATATTACCAATTATATTCTTTAAAAATAATCCACCATCTTATTGATGCTCAAAGTAGATGCACAATAGTGCTTAGAAATTATTTTAGTCATCCTAACGTTTTATTTAGCTATCTTCAATAAATGACCTATTCTCTGAGAAAATGGGTCATTTATGCCAGAAACATAATTTGCAGAAAAAGTTGCACAAATGAAAAATGGAGAAAACAAGCCTACATATATTTGCAAAGCAACAAAGCACATTGTTTGAGCGCACAATCTACCGTTCCTCTAAAAGATGATCTAAGGTTCATCCCTCTGCTCTTAAATTTGTAGCCGTTATGATTTTATTTGTGAAGTGTTATAGAATTCACACTACAAAATGACTGATACAGCACCAGTTATAAAAATATATGTGCCTACAGTGATAAAATATATATAAAATTAAACTGGAAATTCCAATCAATAAGGCTATACATGCAACTAAAATTGCCATTTTTTTGGTAGTTTTTGCTAATATTTTAGTCTCCCCTTAATACCAGCAGTTTTGTATACCATATTTCAGTAGTGTCAAAACACTTAATATTTTTTCCTGACATGCAACTTTTAAATGTGTAACAACAGTTAGTAATTAATAATTGTTTACCTACTTTTATGGACACTTGTATCTCTGAAGGTGTCCATTATCTGGTGCAATGTTTTAGCTCAGTTAATACCAGTGGCAAGGTGTGACTTTCAAAGTGAGGGAAGCTCCAAATAATTACTATTATTAAAATAATAAAAAAATATTATTAAAATCTGCTCTCTCTACAAGCAGACATATACCTGCTTCCTCTCTCCAGACGTTCCAATTTTACCTAGAGCTGGCCCAGACCACATGAACTGTTAGCCTAAAATGGAGAAAGCATGTAATTCACACATTTTTACTAATAACTGAAAACCACACAAGAATTTTCTATTTATCATCACTAAATGACAATCTATGTAAAATACTATTGTTAATGCTGTTGAAATATACTTAAAGTTATATTTAAAAGTGCCAAATAAAAAAAAAATGAACAATGAACTACAAAGACCTCATGTGACAAAATCTGTCAATGCTTCCTATCAAAGAGTTGCGACTGTTTCTGGAAACTTACAAAGCATGGTATTCAAGGTTATGAATGCATAAACACAGTATTGAATGAGCTAGCGAAACTGGTCACTCTAAGCAGCTATAAAATGGTCCGCAGTATCACAATTGTCTGTGAATACATTTTGAAAATGTATCTAGTATTGTTTGGCATGAATATTCTTGTTTTTCTTGTTTTTTCTCCTGAAATTTTTGGGGAAATGCCACTTCCAATGCTTCGTTGCACACTTTGCCACAGGTTAATGCTGCTGATATGTTCAACAATATGAATCAGTGATGCAAACAATTTTTTTCTCTTGTTTACTCCGTTAACATCTTACAATTCATAATGTCTTCACCAGTTAAATATGTGAATCAGAGTAAAACAAAGTTGGAGTTCTTAGAGAGAGCGTAACTACAGGAAGGTGGCATTGAATGTTTATTGTGCGTGTGTTCAGATTGTAGACATTCACATCTTTTTCACCTTTTTGTATTGATTCTTTCTTTAAGCGCTCTATTTTTCTATTAATTTATAGAGGGTGTGTATAACAGAATATCATATGTACCACAAATTGTATATTTCACAAATAATAAAAATCCAAATGATGCTGGTGAAAGTTTAAAATATTAATTACACCTTATTCCCTCCAGTGAACAAAAAAGAAGTAGTATTATAAAACAAACTAAGAAATAAATACATGCTTCAGGTAATTGAGAGTGTAATACTAGAATTTGAATGTATAAAATTTGTTTTCAT
The DNA here is from genome assembly GCA_030765055.1 of Mantis religiosa. NCBI lineage: Eukaryota > Metazoa > Arthropoda > Insecta > Mantodea > Mantidae > Mantis > Mantis religiosa. The sequence goes on along the minus strand of CM060953.1, from coordinate 31,244,118 downwards.
TTATGTACAGATACAAAACTGAAAACTTTCATGAATGAAAATAAGGAATGCGCATAACGAAGTTTGTGAAAAGATAATTTTTACCAAACATTTATTACATTACTAAATTATTACTGTAAATAAATAATTGCATTATATTCTGATATTTTAACATCATTGCAGCCCTGTTCGTGATCATCAGCAAAACATGCCTTCTTTGTGCTTCATCTGTTTTTGGAAAAGGGCGAACTCTTTACATGAATAATTAAATATATAATCAACAGAAGCTCTACTTTTATGAGATCTATACTACCAGTGTTACACCTCACAGCCCAATTATTGTTAATCAGAAAAGAGATTCTTTGTGTTTGTGCATTTGACTCTGGCACTCTAAGTACAACTCCAACTACAAGTACATTAAAAATTATTTGAGTACATATTCACATAACTGCTAAGAATTTCATGGCCAACATTATCAGCCACTTTATACAGGTGTTACAAAAAGGTACGGCCAAACTTTCAGGAAACATTCCTCACACACAAAGAAAGAAAATATGTTATGTGGACATGTGACCGGAAACGCTAAATTTCCATGTTAGAGCTCATTTTAGTATTTCTCTTAAAATGTAAATTGAAATCATTCGTGCAGACAATTGTCAAAATACCCCATTGTGGTTCATGCACGATGGAGCTCCTGCACATTTCAGTCGAAGTGTTCGTACGCTTCTCAACAACAGATTCGGTGACCAAGATTGGTAGAGGCGGACCAATTCCATGGCCTCCACGCTCTCCTGACCTCAACCTTCTTGACTTTCATTTATGGGGGCATTTGAAAGCTCTTGTCTACACAACCCAGGTACCAAATGTAGAGACTCTTCGTGCTCGTATTGTGGACGGCTGTGATACAATACGCCATTCTCCAGGGCTGCATCAGTGCATCAGGGATTCCATGCGACGGAGGATGGATGCATGTAACCTCGCTAACGGAGGACATTTTGAACATTTCCTGTAATAAAGTGTTTGAAGTCACGCTGGTATGTTCTGTTGTCGTGTGTTTCCATTCCATGATTAATGTGATTTGAAGAGAAGTAATAAAATGAGCTCTAACATGGAAATTAAGCGTTTCCGGACACATGTCCGCATAACATATTTTCTTTCTTTGTGTGTGAGGAATGTTTCCTGAAAGTTTGGTCGTACCTTTTTGTAACATTCTGTATATGTTTTCCAGGCTTGTAGTTCTTGCCTTCTCCACCGTTTTGCTGAAAACTGTGTGGCATCCCACCAGTTTTGAGATGTAGTAGTTGGCAAAACATTGGAAAAGGAATAACTGAACCAAGGGCTAAAGCCTGGAAAATATATATAATGGGGTGTATACATGTATTTTTTGTTTCTGAAAACCGTAATTTAATTTGTAGCAATTTCCTTTCTTTGGCACAATCCATGAGTAAATGTTTCCTCCCAATTAATGCAATAAATAAGTAAATTTCTAATTTTCTTCCTTAATGTTGGGATTTATCAGTATCATTTATTCATGTTAATAATCATTAATATATTTAAAAAGGGCAAAAGAAATGTATAATTACAGAGGTATAAGTCTCCTGAATACAGGCTGTAAGTTGTATACAAAGATCAGAAACAAACGTCTAAGTGCAATCACAGAACTGTTATTGAAATGAAATGAAATTTAAAAAAGGAAGATCTTGCACAGATAATATATTTTCTATTAACCAAATTATTGAACAGAGAAGAGAATATAATTTAGAAACACATATAACCTTTGTAGATTTGGAAAAGGCCTTTGATAAGGTAAGCAGGCTAGACTCTGGCAAATATTAGACAAGAAAGAATATCCAAAACAATTGAAAGATGTACTCAGGAACATATATCAAGAAACAAAAATAAAAATAGATTTAGGAAATTGACGATTATCAAAAGATATGATAATTAATAATGGCTTAAGACAAGGACGTAGTTTATCTCCGCTATTGTTTTATTATATGGACGATATTCTCAGAAAATTAAAAGATGAAATACCATTAGGAATAAAAATAAATAAAAATAATGTGTTAAGTATGCTACTCTTTGCGGAGGATATGATGTTAATACAAGACAGAGATGATAAGCTGCAAATAAGTATGTATAAGCTACAGGCATTGATCCAAGATTATGGTTGAAGTATATCCGTAGAAAAATCAAAGGTTATGGCATTTATAGGAAAACAAATAAGAAGATCTAAGATAGTGTTAAATAATAAAGTGTTAGAACAGGTGGGAACATTAAATTACTTGGGCTGTAATATAACCTATAAAACGAACAATGAAGAAATAAGTAGTAAATTAAGCAAGTTTCAATACATTTGTGGAGTAATAGTTCGTACCTTGAAAAGAAAAACCTGAAAGGATACAAATCTAAAATGTTATAAGACAATGGCTATTCCAAATGCAAGCGGTAGAAGTGAAGTATCTCCTAGGATGTACCAGACAAGATCGTGTTAGAAACGAAGACATAAGGAAGGAATTAGATATATTCTCATTGCAAGAAAAAATACAAACAAATAGAGAAAAATGGAAAAGTACAAAGAATGGATAAATCCTGCATTCCATTACAGTCTTACACATACAAAGCTTTGGGTTATAGAACAACAGGAATATCACTAAAACAATGGGAAGAAGTATGGGGCCGGAACGGGAGAACTCTCCTAAACCATGAAGAGTTGATGATGACGACTACGACGATGTTCTTTTTTTTGTTGTAATTTACGTCCTCCAACGTTAAGTCATATCGGACGGTGAATGAATTGAGTGAAATGATGCTCAAATGAGTCCAGGGTCCATGGAGCTTACAGTTACCCAACATTCGTCTTTCAGGATAAGGGGAAACCCCGGAAAAAACCTTATCCAGGTAACACACTGACCGAGATTCGAACGTGAGGCAGACATGCGACCATCTACGCTACCGAGGAGGGCAACGACGACGACGACGATGATGATGATGATTCATGTTTAATTAAAGCTAATATTGCTTTGAAACTGACTGAACAAATTGAATTCTTTGCACTGAATCATCCAAAATTTTCACTGACTTCGTTAAGATCGTCCTCTTTGTTGAAGCTGGCAGATCATTTGTGACAGGAATCCAAACCCGGCCGCAATGAAAGTTAAGTCATTTTTCATTTCGAAGTGTTGAGAAATTTCTTGGCTGGTACAACTGAAGGTGCTTCATCTTCCAGAGTGTTCACCACTTCAGTTATGCTCTGGAAATTTGAAGCGTAGTAAAGTTCTGCTGAGATCTAAGCCCCCCATCTCGTTATATGTTGGGGGCAGAAGTACATCTGGTGTAATGGATTTAAATATCAGGATTCTTGATGGGCTTTCACAAAGATCTTCCTATACTGGAAATCAATTTGTCAACATCCGGAAACAAGCATCGTATCTTTTCTGACACCTTATGGAAGTCTTGTTACGTTGTTTGGAGATAGCACTTTTAACGCCATTCCAGCCTTCATCATATATAGTGCAGCGTCCCAGATCAAAAGTAAAACGTAGTCGTATTGAATCTCTTCGGACCTCAGCAACTTTAATGGATTCATCTTCTGTAGGATTTAATGATTCAATACCAACATTGGCATTGAAAAGATACATGGTATTATGTCGATATAAATCCAGGTGTTCTTATTTTTCATTTTATCCTTAATGATTTTCATTGTTTCATCGTAACATTCGGTTAAGTAACATTTTCACAAACTTGACTCGCTAGGTACAGATCTCCAAAAACTGTGTTAATGTAAGATTCTGTAATTTACCTAAAGAGATTCCGGCGCTAAGGAAAGATTTACATTAGTGGAATGCAAATTAATATTTTCGACTCGAAAATGTAAATACTGTTGGCAGCAAAGCAATCTTCTTCCCATTAACTTTGGAAAGTGCATTTTTGTGTTTCATTGTGCCGATATATTGTGATATAAAATGCTTCTTTTCGTAGTTCACTGAGTGCTCGCATATTTTGCATGTTAGCAGTTTAACGTCGGTACAAAATAAGTCGAATCCGAAAGTATTAACGCAACTTTGTAATTTACTGCGTAAAGGAACTCTGAATTTGGACATCTTTCTGCTAGCTACAACAACGTCGCAATGAAAGCTTAAATAAAAAAAAGTTAATCAGAATAACCACAAGCGTTTATTCAAACTCTTTCTCTTATCTATACATTTATTTGCACGGCAGCATTCATTGTTGCAAGAAAATAATGAACTAAATGAAGGTCGCCTATGTTGTCTGCAACTTAAAGACAATAATATATATCCAGCGAAGTAACTTTCATTGACAGACTAACGGTTATTGAAATAAAATGTACCTGAAGAAAATATTTAATAATTAAAAATGACAATTAATAAATAATAGATACATAATGAAATAAAGGCAACAAAATGCATTTATTTCATAAAATAAGTATTTATATTGAAAATGCAACAAAAACTTTTGTATTTCAATCCCACTGATTCTTTTTCAAATTGAAGATAGATTTGACACATTTAAAAAGGCATTCTGCCTAAGTTCAGGTATCTAGTGATCACAAATTTTGCAGATTGCTGAGTGTGTGCGTATTTGTGGTGCTTAACATATATACCTAGGTGGAAAAAGGCCGCGCCGTGGCTCAGTGGTTAGACCGCTTGGCTCTCACCAAGGCGGCCCGGTTTCGATCCCAGGTGACCGCAAAGTGAGATTTGTGGTGGACAATATGGCGCTGGAGCGGGTTTTCTCCGGAATCTCCGGTTTCCCCCGCCATCTCATTCCACCGGTGCTCCATCTTCATTTCATGTATCATCAGTGTCATCGCCTGCGGTGCCATATGTAGTAAAAGCGGGCGTTAAACACTACACATTTCATTTAGGTGGAAAAATAATTGTATAATTCATGGCTTCCGGAAATACATGTGTTGCAATAGCAGGCAAAAGAGCACGATATGTAAAAACAAACAAAAGTGTTTTCGGACACGCAATATAAGGGAAGTTATATGTTCCGTAAGAAAATAAATTGAAGAGGAAAGAGAAAACGCGGTCCATATAATACATTCCTAATCAAGAAAAAAGTACAGTTATGGAGTGATTTGTTCACAGTAACGTAGAATTTTAAGACGGCTCAAAAAGTATGAATTACTGGAATTGGTAAAAGCAAACAAATCACAATTTCCGAAATAAGTGTTTGATGAAATAGTCGCAGAAAAGAACCACATTATCAGGCTTTCTCTACATCACTGTCATTTTAACGCAATAGAACTTATTTGGGCACAGATAAAGAGATATGTAGCCCGCCTCGGTAGCGTAGATGGTAGCATGTCTGCCTCACGTTCAAGAGGTCCCGAGTTGGAATCTCGGTCAGGGTGAGTTACCTGCATAAGTTTTTTCCGAGGTTTTCCCTTATCCTTAAAGATGAATGTCGGGTAACTCTAAGCTCTATGGACCCCGGGCTCATCTGAACATCATTTCATCCATTTCATTCATTGTCCGATATGACTTAACGTTGGAGGAAGTAAATTACTAAAAAAAAAAAAAAAAAAAAAAAAAAAAAAAAAAAAAAAAAAAATATGTAGCGTTTAGTGATTAATCTAACAATAAACAATGAGTACCATATGTCAAAAAAGTGGGAAGATGCTGTTGGTCACACAAACTGACTGCATGGGGCAACGAACGTACTTTGGAGAAAACTGGAAGAACTCTGACTTTAGTGAGAGGTTCTAGTTCTGATGGTGATGGCGGAAGCAGCTCAAGTACCGGTGACAGTAACAGTGACTCGGAGATCATAAGCATATGCCCGTAAAAATAAAACTTTATTTTATGCAGACATAGTTTTTCAGGTTTATATTCTTTAAAACTGAGGTAGATAAATATTAAATTTTGTTTTTATTTGCGATTAATTTAACACTTATTAAAACTGTGGCTAATCTGCAGCTAATTTCATGTCAGCTTTGTGTCTTTTGAACGCTAATATATAAAGTATCTTTTCTGTGCTCGGGTGGCACGTGGGGTATTAAAACCGGCAACATTGTCATCCTCGATCTTTGTAGTGACATATGACATATGAAACAAACACATCTTGGACTACCTCTGAGCTGGGTCCTTTGCTCATAGAGCAGCCCTTCAATACAATTACATGATGCGTGTTTGCCCCTTATAATAATTGCTTTCCATTTACTATTCTGTAATACACTACTTTTTGTTATTTTGTTATTTGTCTATCCCTGTTAAATACTACCACTTCTTTTAACTTTTTATTACTATTGTTTCACTGGATTTGGATTTACATTGACCCCGGGGAAACCTACAAGCCTCCCAGACTCACATTGGGCCCCTCATAAGCTCAATAGTCTCCTATAATTGACATATCCTCTCTTTCATCCTACAACTTGATACTTCATGAAAAAGAAACCACAATTTACCCCCCAGTCTATTATTATTATTATTATTATTATTATTATTATTATTATTATTATTATTATTATTATTATTATTATTATTATTATTATTATTATTATTATTATTATTATTATTATTATTATTATTATTATTATTATTATTATTATTATTATTATTATTATTATTATTATTATTATTATTATTATTATTATTATTATTATTATTATTATTATTATTATTATTATTATTATTATTATTATTATTATTATTATTATTATTATTATTATTATTATTATTATTATTATTATTATTATTATTATTATTATTATTATTATTATTATTATTATTATTATTATTATTATTATTATTATTATTATTATTATTATTATTATTATTATTATTATTATTATTATTATTATTATTATTATTATTATTATTATTATTATTATTATTATTATTATTATTATTATTATTATTATTATTATTATTATTATTACTATTATTATTACTATTATTACTATTATTATTACTATTATTACTATTATTACTATTATTATTACTATTACTATTACTATTACTATTACTATTACTATTACTATTACTATTACTATTACTATTACTATTATTATTACTATTATTATTATTATTATTATTATTACTATTATTATTATTATTACTATTATTATTATTATTATTATTATTATTATTATTATTATTATTATTATTATTATTATTATTATTATTATTATTATTATTATTATTATTATTATTATTATTATTATTATTATTATTATTATTATTATTATTATTATTATTATTATTATTATTATTATTATTATTATTATTATTATTATTATTATTATTATTATTATTATTATTATTATTATTATTATTATTATTATTATTATTATTATTATTATTATTATTATTATTATTATTATTATTATTATTATTATTATTATTATTATTATTATTATTATTATTCCGTCATAATGTCAGTAAGGGACAGAGTCCCGGAATGGCAAAACGTCGAAGGCTTCTTGTCCTCAGAGAAGGATGACTCTTAAACGACACCCCTGTGCTGGGTTTTGGATTTGGATTTACTCAAATTTTATATTTCTCATTCTTGATAATATTTATGGCGATGGTGGTGGGAAACCAAATTCTTCTATATCAATAGCATCCCTCAGGTTTGACTTGTAAGTGTAACTATTTTAATTAGTATTATTGCAACAAAATCTACATCACACCTTTACCTCTCTTGAAGTCACAACAATCACACACAAGAAGAAACAAAACAGGTTACTACACAAAGAATATTTAATGCATGGGAATGTGTCGTGTTGCCTACTTTTCTCAACACTCGTATATCTTCCCTTCTCTCGCTTCCCATTTTTCCTATCACTGGTCACTTTTCCAACCCTTCTCCCAGTTATCTATTCGTCCGCTTCTACTTCTCAAAACCCCATTCTAATCTCTCTTCTCTTTCTGCAATTTGTACATCCGTATTAATTTTCCATTATTAGCATTTTTTTTAATTTTCCCTGACCACAATTTCACCTGTTGATTCAACTCTTTATTATATCACTTCACTCAGCCTGGATTACTTAATCTCACTAGATATAAAAATATTTATTTACATTAGTACAGTTCTTGCACCTCACGGTTATATATTTAGTACAACTGATAATCCATGTGTACAGTTCTTTAACTCTTCTAGGTTAAAACTGTTCAAAGTCTTCTATGCTATTAACAAAACGTCAGAAATGTGCTCAAAAGCGTTTATATTATTTATTCATAAATCATTATTTAATGTCCCCCTCCGGAAGACTGCGTTGCCACCTTGAAAGAATTGCGTCCCAAATTTCTGCGCTAAAACAGAAGACAATCTATAGTTTGATCAGGAACTCCACAGGAATGACTTTATGTCCCCTTTTCTCTAGATATATCCTCTTTCCTGGTGAACGAGGTACGTCCAGAAAGTATGTTCTGTTCGGTAATAAAATTAAATTGTGTACAGATACAGAAACATTATTGATTGAACAAAATTCTACAACACTTATACTACTTTTCCACACAACTGCCGAAATTTTGCAGGCATTTGTCATAGCAAGGCAGAAGTTTTTCTACACCTTCATAGAAATTTTCCGCCTGTGTCTTCAACCAGTTGGAAGCATTTTCTTTCAGCTCTTCGTCATTGTTGAAGTGTTGACCGCCAAGGAAATATTTGAGATGCAAAAACAGATGAAAGTCGCTAGGAGCGAGGTCAGGGGTATACGAGGTTTGGTCAAATACGTCCCAGCCAAATCCCTGTAGGATATTTTTCATCGCATTTGCAGTGTGTGGTCGTGCGTTGTCGTGAAGAAACACAACATATTTTGACATCGCAAATTTGCCGATGAATTTCAAATGGTTTCACTTTCCTAGCATTCAGAAAACGAATAACAGATCTGATTTCACAAGCGGCGGGATTTTCCATCAACACCGACATTATAAACAAGCACAACAAAGCATACGTGGCTGACAGCGATCTCACAATGGCGCACGTTTCTTCTCCTTGATAAAGAGCGTCTACTGCGTATGTGCGGAACTGCGCTCGCAGCGCTGCATCGGAGACAAATTGAAACAGAACTTACTTTATGGACGCCCCTTGTATATTGGAAAATGTCGGCAAAAATAATCTGTTTTATAGTTAAGTTTATATCACATAGTCCTCTTTTCCACCATGAGATATAGAATATCCACGCCATACAAGCCAGAGCAAGAATTACATACAACGTGTGACGTACTTTTCACTATGCTTTTTGATTACAGGTATTCTTCGATTTTTCTGCAACATTTGATCAGTAATTTTACAATTCCACAAGATATACAACACAAATACAGAAGTGATTTTTATAAATTACAATAACTATGACAATATTATAATAATATTAGATAATAGTCTGCATTATATCACAATGCTAATAAATATTTTTATATTATTGAGATTTTACATAAGTATAATTAATGAAATATACAAAATTTCAATATTTAACTGAGAAGTGAGACTAATTTTGAATATAAATTACTCGTGTTCATAAAAATCACTCTTATTTAATGTTTAATTTGAAAAGGGTTGCTTTTGGGTGGAGGAAGGTGTAACTTATGTCCGAAACTAGGGATCACACAGTTGTGTTTTCCTCTCTTCTTTTGGTATTGATAGGTGCAAGTTATTATCCATATTTTAATCGTGTAATATACTGCGAAATCCTCTTTATTTATGCTGAATTTTATACCAGGTGGACCAACTGCCCCGTCTTTCATGTATACAGATATCCCTCCATGCGTTAAAACAGTTGCAGAACGAAGCAGGGCAGTTCCAGTTGAACGCTCGGCAGTACCGTGTACGGACTTGGTTCTGCTCCGAACGACAAGAGACGGTTCCCAGGGATGAACTAGCCTGTGTAGTCCGCTCACACAATTGCCGAGCGTTTACACTGGAACTGCCCCGTTTTATTCTGCAACTGTTTTAACGCACGAAGGGACATCTACTTACGCGATAGAAGGAGCAGTTGCTTCACCTGGTATAGTGGGAGAACTCAAAGTGATTAGGACTCCAGTTTTGTTAGATTTGCTTAAAAAATATTTTATTAACTTCCCTTTCAAATTTTTCAAACAAGTATATGTGCTAGTTGTAATTAAGTAAAGCAATATAAACTTACCATATTTACAACCGTATTTATGTGTAGACATTATCTCGTTGATGCTGCAAATTGCTCTACGACTGTAGAGTGTCCTCTCATTTGTGGCACTTATTTGCCGGGAAAAAGTTCTAACGTTTTTAACTGTAACGGTCGACTTATATCTATTTTTCACTCAACAATCAACTCACTCGGTGGGGGATAATAATAATCGCCAAGGCAACAAGAGTCTACGCGCAAGACCATACTAAAGATAACTTACAATCAAGTGATGCAAATGTAAATAATGGGTGGCGCACAGCCCCACGTTGGGCGCCAGTTTGAAGCAATAATACAATGGGTGGCTAGCAAAGAGTTCCACGTTGGGGCGACAGTTTGAAGCAAATATATTGGCGAGCAAAGAGTTCCACTTTCCGCTACAGTTTGATACAATAATATGGGTAGCTCATAGTTGAGCAATGAGGTTTCTCCCAGGGTATGCGTGAGTATGTAAGAGAAGGATGGTTTTAATAACACTGGAATTCCCGTTTCAAACTGGTTTAATGACTACTTCTTTTTCCACTACATTAAACTCGAAGTTGCCGACCAAGGGTTACCAATATGACTGTTTAGAGTTACTATATGTGCAATGATTATTACTTGATAAAACTTAATTCGTTCTTCACGTCTATATGAACCGAAAAATATCTTCTTTCATCGCCTCTAGTCTTCCCTCGACCAAGACAGAAGAAGAGGACTGCCAACCACCAACTGAATGTCCACAGCTGCGCGTGGGTGTATGTGACTTTCACTTTCTGGAAACCCTTTATTCAACCAAAGATTCCCTTTGTGACTATTTTGTCATGCCTTTATAAAGGGTCCGAAGAATACCCTATTCAAACAAAGTTAAGTGCTACCCTTTAGAACTCTGCTAAGGACACTGTTTCTTACGTTTCTTTTGTTAAAACAACTATTCACCCCAACTGCTATTCGACTCAACTGTCCCTGCACGTGTTGTAACAAAGAACCAACATTCCTTTGAAATCCATCATCATTCTTTACTTATTTCAATCCTTTGATTTCGGTATCACAAGATTTCATGTAACGAAGACAAAATCGGTTGCAGTCTCGTTTCATATTTCTCTTAGCGATGAATGCCCCCAAGAAAGAAAGAAAATAGCTGCAGAGATAAAAATTTGTACATTAAATTCTCTCTCAATGTTTTTAAAACACCAATTTGTTCAAGAAATTATAAATTATTATAATTTACTGAACTTTTATAAATGGCCTCTTCTTGTCAAACTTGGGCCTCTAATACTTTCATTTTTAATCTATTTCATTAAAAACAACAACTATAAATTCCAGGTGATCTATAACATCAATGTGACAATATACTCTTGTCAAAAGAACATCGCAGGAAACTGAAATAAATCTCTGTTCCTTTTTTCAGAGACATGTCTGCTCCAATATCGGGATGGTATTGATGTTACTACACAGATTTCATATTGTACGAAGACTTTCAAAGCAACTTCGCTATTGATAAAAGGCGAAAGAAGTTCATAATATTCCAGACACTGTGAAAGAGGTAACTTGTCAAAGTTCCGGGCTAGGTCAGAAGAAAAGAAATTTCAGTAACTAAATTGTGGCGTCTGGCCTACTTTGGGCACCTAGTGTCTGATATTTGGTTTAAAAACGTGAGGGTAGAGGAGTACTTGCGGTGAAGAGGGCTAGAGCACAGAAAATTGGTGCAGTAAAATAGAGACCGCACTGTCAGACTTAACCATTTAACTGCTCACGGAAAAAATATCTCTCGGGTTCTTTAAGGTAGTAGGGCGGGAGACCAAATAACAGTGGGTGTGGGAATATGTGAAGAAGAAAATAAAACTGAGAAATGTAGGATGAGAGTGGAATATAGTGCTCGAGCTTGTTGGTCAGAGAAGCAAACTGAACTAGTTAGTTAAGAATACTCTTTCCATGCAATGAGAATGTTATCACGTAACTAGCTATTAAGAGATTTAACTACTGCTTAACTATAAGAATATATTAATAAGAATACTTCTGTAAATGTTTATCTTGACTAACATGAAATAGAATGCAAAAAATTATAGGACGGTTTGTGCAGACTAAATAGAGAAAGTCAACTCGCAACACATTCAGATGTTTCCCTCGTTTTTCTGGTAAACATATTTTATAAGTTAGTAATTTTATCCAACAAAACTTTATAAATTGTACTTTAATAATAGAAATAAACTCACTAAAGTAACGCTTTAAGGTTAAAGGATGGGTAAAATTTCACTTTAACCACCGTATAAATAAAATACAATCACTAGGCCTACATTATATCAAACTCTGTTACCATTACATCTTCTCCAATCACAGAAAAACAGCAGACTGCTTTCCGTATACAGATTTAGATTTGCTTTGTAACAAATCTGGTAAAACACTTTTGGCTTCCTCCTCTTCTTTCAATAAAGTTCCATTAAACACCAGCTGACCCGGCGAACTTTGTACCGCCAATAAAAGTTGTCTGAAGTTATGTATACAAATAAAACAAATTCGGATTAGTTACCAGGGCTGCTCAGTAAAGAATGATCACAATTTTTTTGACAACGTACCTTTACTCATTCTCATAATTTTGATGGTCCTTCTCAAAATAGTCTCACCTGAATGCGATGCACTTGTCCCAGCATTTCTGCCAGTCTTCAAAGACATGCTGGAAACCACTTTTTGAGAGATCCTTCAAAATCGCCTCCGCAACCTTCACCACTGCTTCTGATGATGGATAATGCCTCCCACGAAGGCGTTTCTTCAAGCTAGGGAGTAGAAAAAGGTCACATGGGGCTAAATCCGGACTATAGGGAGGGAGAGGGATACACTTCACCTCGATTTTTGCAAGATATTCAGCAACAACATTGGCACTATGCGGCCGCGCATTATCGTGGAGCAGCATCCAGCCTGCTTCAGGGAAATGTGGTCTTTTGCGCCTGATATGGACTTGCAATGTTTTCAGGACATCCCTGTGGTATTGTCCAGTTACTGATGTGTGTGCAGGTATAACATGCTGATAAACCATTCCATGAATATTGTGACTTTGTGGGTTCGTGAAATGAAAAGTCCAATTGCACCACTCAAAAATGTTCTTTATTTCCACCGACTTACAGTTAAACACTTGCCAATTACACAGAATTACGTAATGCACACAATTACGATTCACCAGTTCGTCCGTTACAATTCCACTTTACTCTCGCAATTACGCACAATCCTCCGATGCACGTACACAGTCTTCTCGTCGTACACTAGCACTGCACTCTTACGCTGCTCGCCAAGAACTGAACTGACTCCTCACTCATTGCAGCCCCTTTTTATAGGAGTATCACTGTTTTCTAGAAGGTTCTGGATTAGATGAACTATCCCGTAAGTTCGAGAACTCAGGTGGAGCGAAAAGAGACGGCAGAGTGATGTTTTTCCAGACAACCCTTGTTACCGGTATAAGACAAATGACTGGGCGTGGCGAACGTCTACCGTCTCCTGCTGCTGCCGGTCGGTTCTATAGGAAGTTCCAACGTTCGAGTGACAATATCAAAGAGTGAGATAACCATAACTTTCCCAGCAGAAACAACCACTTTTGGTTTTTCTGTGGTTTGGTAATGAAGGAGATTTGCTCACTGAGCTTTGCTGTTTGCCCTCAGGATTAAAATGATGTAGCCAAGTTTCATCAGCAGTTATTACTTTTGAAAGAAACTCCGGATCTTCTCTAACATCAACTATAACTGCATACAGACCTGCATGCGAATGTCCTTTTGTTCGGGAATCAACAGTCTTGGAACCCATTGCGTACAAACATGTCTCATGTGTAATGTTTCTGTCACCAACGTGTGGGTGGCACCTAATGAATTAGACAGAGTAGTAACTGGAACACCGGGTCCAGCTTCCTTTGAAATTAATTGTATCCCCTCTTTAAACGTTTTAAAGCACCTTCGAGCTGTGCTGCAGGGCAGAACAGACTTTCCATAGGCCTACTGTAACATTGTATAGGCCTCAACTGAAGATTTGTTGAGACGAAAGCAGACTTTCAAAGTCGCATATTGTTCCTCGCGTGTTACCTCCATTGCAGCGGTAGACGATACTGAACATATCTGAACTTGCCTGGTTCTCAAAGGCGGGAACCAGGAGTACCAATAATGAAACTACTACGGCCTGTTTGTTTTACATTAAGCTAACAGAATATAATAAGTTCGAATTTTAGTGCAAAACATTGTGATCATTGTTGAACAGTCCTCGTAGTTATTTATTCTGCAATTGAGGATAAAGTTTATATATAACACAGTTACAATTAAGTTAATGAATTTAAAGCTTTCTGATAAACGTTATTTTTTGTCTTTTTGTGGTGCGTAAATGATGGTTTTCCAACTCGCGAACACGCGACATAAGAGAAACAGGGAAACTCCAAGTTGATTTCGCAAACTTCCAACGACTGCCCTTGCAGTTTATTTATGGTCATCGCAAAGGCCAAACTCATGGGAAATTGTAGACGCCCAAAGTCTAAAGGTAAATCCTTTGGAATCATCGGAATACGCGGGATCAATATACTCTCTTCTTTGATGATTGTTGCCTCGATAACGTTATTCATTTTCTTGTTCACAGTTAGTATTGTTCCGCTGCACAGTCGCAGTTGGTTAATGCTACTCAGCACGATAACAACTGATCCTGAATGAATTTAAAAAGTCTGTGGGATCGTTGACTACGTCATCCTGGGTATAACTGTGTCAGCTGATTTGTACGAAAATAACTCTCCTGGGAGAAACAGACGCCATAGAATGCAATTCTGATGTACCAACATGACTATTAGAATTTTCTGTATCTCACTGTGCATCAGTGCGGTAAGCACGTGACGTAGCTCGTCGCGCATTTAACCGACTTCTACGATCTAAATCGTAGTCTTATCCTTGGAAAAATAAACAGGTTTCCGCGAACTTCACAAAGTCACAAAGAAATTCATTTTGCGTCAGTTCATTTCACAAACACAAGTTACAAAGAAATATCTAAGGATTCAGCAATATTTGACAATTGTGTGCGGTCAAATATTTATAGAGTTTTAGTGCGATCAGAAGTTAATTTTGTGTCCAATCTTCGAAAGGTACATATAAGCTCATGCTATATAAAATATTCAGTCTTGATAACAAACGATAAACTTTATTTCATAAAATATGGCAAGTGAAATGTCTTTGAAGACTTTGGCAAGGAGTGGAATATCTTTCTACATTGTAATGCTTTTGTTTGTCGAAAATAAAGATAAAGGTAAAAACACATGTTTATACGTAATCTATGATATTTGTATACAAATTCAGGACTGTACATATAAAAATAGTGCATAATGCACGCATAAAAGGATTCTATTTTGTTCTTAGGCTTTCTCAACTAGGTCCGCAGCTTCGTTTTTTTGTTTTGTTTTGTAATTTACGTCCTCCAACGTTAAGTCATATCGGTCGATGAATGGAATGGGTGAAATGATGCTGAAATGAGCCCGGGGTCCATGGAGCTTAGAATTACCCGATATTCGTCTTTCAGGATAAGGGAAACTCCAGGGAAAATCTTATCCAGGTAATTCACCCTGAGCGAGAATCGAACTCGGGACCTCTTGAACATGAGGCAGACACGCTACCATCTACGCTACCGAGGCGGGCTGTAATGCTTTTGTTTGTAGAAAATAAATAGAAAGGTAAAAATATACCATATATTTATACGTAATCTGATATTTGTGTACACTTTCTATAATCACGGTTAAAAGTATTTTATTTTCTTCTTAGGCTTTCTCAACTTGGTCCGCAGCTTCGCTTCGGTATCACACTCACAAAATCTTTCTTTTAACTCTTCTTCTTCACTTCACGGTAAGGGCAGAGTGCCCGTTCCGTTTCACAACAATTGCTCCTTCCATCTCTTTTTAGGTCTACCAACATCTCTCTTTCCTTGTGGCTGATATTGGAATGCAATCTTAGGCAGTCTTGTTTCGGACATTCTTTGTATATGCTCCATCCATTCCTTTTGATATTTTTCAATTTTGCTACTTATCGAATCTACGTTGAGTTCCTTTCTTATGTCTTCATTCCTTATTCTATCCAACCCTATGCATTCATTTGTTTTCCTTAAAAAGTTCATCTCTGCACTTTGAATTTGGCTTTTCATTTTCTTCGTGAGTACCCATGCCTCACTTCCATAAAGTAGTGCAGGGACTGCCATTGTTTTGTACAACTTTAATCTTGTATCTCTTCTTGTTTTATTTCTCAACGTTCTATGCACTGTTCTACAAATCATTTGGAATGTTGCAAGCTTTTTGCTCACATCTCTGTCTGTTTTCATCATATGATTAAGATTACATACTAAATAGCTGAATTCTTTTAGTTGTTCTAGTGGTTTGTTCTTTAAAATTATTTTTGATCTTAAATGTTGTTTTCCCCAAAAGGCCATTATCTTAGATTTTTCCGTCGATATTTTAAGATCATACTGTTGGCATACTTGGCTCAAGCGGTGTAGTGCATATTGTAATTTATCCTCCGTTTCTTGTATTAAAACCACGTCATCTGCATATAGTAAAATATTTAAAACTTTGTTCTTATTTATTTTTATTCCTGATTTAATAATACTTTTCAAATTTTGGATAATGTCATTTTCATATATATTAAAAAGAATAGGTGATACACTGCACCCTTGTCTTACGCCTCTGTTAATTAAAATTGGTTCGGTTTTATGAACTCTCGTGTTTGTTATTATTTTGGAGTTGCTATACGTATTTTTGATTGCTTTAATTAATTTTTGTGGATATCCACTATTTTCCATAATTTTCCATAGCTTTTCCCTATTAACAGTGTCAAATGCCTTCTTGAAGTCTAGGAATGCCAGATGTGTTTGTAAATTATACTCTTGTCTTTTCTCAATTATTTGTTGCAAAACAAATATGTTATCTGTTGTCGATCATCCTGTTCTAAAGCCGCTTTGTTCTAACTCTATTAATACCTCGGCTATTCTTTTCAATCTTTTATTTATAATACTTGCATACACTTTATAGGCTGCTCTTTTAACTCTTATACCATAAATAACTACCATAAGGCCCTGAACTGTACTGTATATTTTTGCTTAGACTGAGGTCTCAGTTTGACTGCTGTACCAAGTATGTATATTCTCACCGATCCCATTATTTCGTTGAAGCAGCGCAGAGCTGGAGCTGCGCGTGAAATGCGTAGTGTTTAACGCCCGCGTTTACTACAAACGGCACCGCAGTTAAGGACACTGATGATACATGAGATAAACATGGAGCACCGGTAGAATGAGATGGCGGAGGAAACTGGAGATCCCGGTGAAAACCCGCCCCAGCGCCGTGTTGTCCACAACAAATCTCATTTTGCAGTCGCCTGGGATGGAACTCGGGCTGCCTTGGTGAGAGCTAAGCGGTCTAACCACTGAGCCACGGCACGGCCGCCGGAGCTGCGCGTGGGCAGATACAGATAGTGGTGCGCAGCGCTAAACGCTTGTTGAAAGAGAGACAGAAGCAGGGATAGAAAGAGACAAGGATATCTGGACAATTCTTTTCCTTCCCTTGCTGTCGTGAAAAGCCCTGAAACATCGGCAGCTTTCGAGAAACAGTGGCTTGGGTATAAATAAACGGCGGGGTGTGGGAAGGAGCAGCAGTTAATGGACAGTTGCAGTTGTGCAGTGTGTGAGCTGTGTGTACATTTGAACTGCACCGCACTTGTTAACTCAGAGTGCAGCTGTGTGGTCATTTGTGAAGTGTACCGCAAGTGATTTATTTTGTTTACATGAGGTGAAACAACGAGAGACCTTGGAGATTGCGTACGTGTATATCACGTCACCTTTAGAGCCTGTAAGGATTGTACAAAGTGTATTTTTTAAATTTCTGCAAACAAGACTTTTAATTCTACAAACCCAAAAGTCAAAAATTGTGAAATGGATTGGAAAAGGATTATCAGGATTTATTGCTTGTTTGTCACACTACATATAAGCTAAACCGTTAAGAATATCCTTTTCAAAAAGTTGTTTCAGTAACTACCTTTATTACGAGGCATGATTTTTTTAAGTAAGTACCGTTTTAGAATTAAAAAAAAACGTGCATAGATATCGCAATAATTTTATTTTTACATAAAAGCCTGTAACTTAATCTACTTTTCTACATAATTTCCGTGAATATTGAGGCACTTTTAATAACGTGGCACCAGTTTTTGAATACCCTCCTCATACAATTCTGCCGCCTGACGTGTTAACCACTGTATCACAACTGTTTTGACTTCGTTATCGTCTTGAAGACGCTGACCGCTCAGATGTTTCTTCAAGTGCAGGAACAAATGGTAGTCGCTGGGCGGCAAATCAGGGCTGTATGGAAGATAATCTAGAATTTCCCAATGAAAAGATTGGATGAGATCTTTGGTCCGGTTAACCACCTGTGGACGGGCATTGTCATGCAGCAAAACGATACCCTTACTAACCTTGCCACGTCTTTTGTTCTTAATTGCACGGCGCAGATTGTTCATTGTCTCACAATAAGACGCTGCATTGATTGTCTCATTACGAGGCAGAAACTCCAGTAGCAATACTCCTTTTCTGTCCCAAAAACTGTGCACATGATTTTTCGAGCAGAAATTGTTTGCTTAAACTTCACTTTTGTGGGTAATGATGAATGTCGCCATTCCATGGATTGTTGTTTCGATTCTGGTGTGACGTAGGCCACCCATGTTTCGTCCCCAGTAACAATTTAGTCTAAAAAATCTTCACCTTCATTGGGGTACCGCTTAAAGGAAAGTCAATGCACTGCCTAAACGTTGGGTTTTGTGCAAATCCGTCAACATTTTCGGAACTCAACGGGAACACAATTTCCGGTACTTCAAGTTCTCGGTCACAATTCGATACAAAACACTACGAGAATATTGAGGAAAATAGTCGCACAGTGATGAAATTGTAAAGCGTGTGTTTTCTCTCACCTTTTTGTCCACTTTCTGCACCAAATCTTCAGTAATGACCGAAGCACGCCCACTCCGTTCTTCACCATGCACATTTGTGCGGCCATCTTTAAATGCTCTCACCCATTTCCTTACCATTCCATCACTCATAATGTTTTGTCCGTAAACTTCACAGATCTCACGATGAATATCGATCGGGTTTACGCCTTTAGCACTAAGAAATCGTATAACAGCCTGTACTTCACAATCGGCGGGACTCACGATTGTCGGAGGCATCTTAAACACTCAGTAACCAACGTATACAATGAAGAATCAGACACTAATGGCGTCAGTGCATAGACAAGAAATATAGGTAACCAGCGCGCATGCGCGGAACGCCGACCGTAGCGCTGCGGCGGCGGAATCGCAAAACGGTACTGACTTAAAAAACATGCCTCGTACTTTCTCAGGCTTATACTTCTACATTTATATGGTTACAATTGTTATTCTGAGGATTATAGAGAACTTTTCAGCAATTTTAAACTTCTATTATTATTAATTCATTATCAACTTTCATTTTAAAAAGTGAATACGAGGGTGGTTAAGTAAGTACATGTGTTTCAAAATATATGGCGTTGTTAAAGGAGGTTTGTTATCATCTTGTTCTGTCGTTTGTTACACGTTGTCAAAACAAATTTGGTTCTGATTCACAAGTTAGTTTGGATTTTACAGACATTTCATTAAGTTGTTCAACGTGTTTTCCCCAAAATGGGCTAAGTGCAGTACCGTTTAGTGATTCACTTTTTACTTTTAGTCGGGAAAGCTTGCGAGGAGATAAAAGCAAAATTGGATGCTGTTTATGGAGACCTTATAAATTATATATTAATAATAATAATATATTAATTTTCGTCAGTAAATTTAAGTTTACGTTAAGTCATATCGGACGATGAATGAAATGGGTGAAATGATGCTCAAATGAGTCCGCGGTCCATGGAGCATAGAGTTACCCGGCATTCTCTTTCAGGACAAGGGAAAACCCTGGGAAAAACATTATCCAGTTAACTCATCCTAACCGAGATTCGAATTCGGGACCTCTTGCACGTGAGGCAGACACGCTACCATCTATGTCACCGAGGTGGGCAACAGATATTTGTATAACGAATTTAAACGTGGTCGAACTATTTCACGAAGAGCGCCCAGGACACCCTGCAGATGTGGTTATCGAGGAAGTCATTGCCCGCCTCGGTAGCGTAGATGGTATCACGTCTGCCACACGTTCAAGAGGTCGTGAGTTCGATTCTCGGTCAGGGTGAGTTACCTGGATAAGGTCTTTTCCGGGGGTTTCTCTTATCCTGAAAGATGAATGTCGGGTAACTCTAAGCTTCATGAACTCCGGACGCATTGAGCATCATTTCACCCATTTCATTCTTCGTGCGATATGACTAAATGTTGGAGGACGTAAAATTAAAGAGAAAAAAAGAGGAAGTCATTTAAAAAGCCTACAATATGATTCTCTCTGATCGTCGATCGAAAGTTCGCGAAGTTTTAGAGGCCATAGGTGTATCATGGGAACGACTGTTCATGTTTTGCATGATAAGTTTGAGATGAGGAAGCTGTTGGGCCCATGGGTGCCACGTTCGCTCAAAGTGAAAGAGTGGGTACGGCTCTCAACTTTTAAGCAGTGTTTGAAGCTGTTTAAGTGAAATTGAAAGGACTTTTACGTCGAGTTATCACTGTCGATGAAACCTGGATTCATCATTATACTCTGAAAACAAACCAATAATCAAAACAATGAGAATTTGCTCCAAAGAAGGCAAAGACGGTAGCATGGGCTGGAAAAGTGATGGCGACGATTTTTTTGGGGATAGGAAGGTTGTCATTCTCAATAAAAAACGTTTACTAAAACATACTACAGTGAGTTGTTGGCCCAATTCAACAATAAGTTGAAGGAGACACTGTCACATATGGCAAAGAAAAAGGTTCTGTTTCACCACGATAATGCTCCAGCACATTCATCCGGTGTTGCTGTCGCCAAACTGTTTGAATTGCGTTATCAATTGTCACACCTCATATTCGACTGAAAGAAATGGCCCACAGTTGGAACATTTAGAGTGGATCATGGAGACAGAGGCGTATTTTTCAGAGGTTGACCATTCTTATTTTTTAAAAATAAAAAAAATGGCAGGAGCTTGGACGAAGTGTATCCTTAAAAGGGTACTATATTGAGAAATAAATAGTTTCTGTTTGAAAAACTGGTCTTTCCATTCCTAACACATTTATTGAACCGCTTCGTATATATCTGTTAACAATAATGACATAACAATGGTGTTGAGAATGACTGCAGTAAATTAATACCACACATTGCCCCTTAGACGTAAACATACCATGATGTGGTAGGTGTATGTCAATTCAAAGTCATTGTTCATAAACCAGAATTGCAGTTGACAAACTCTGTACGTAAAAACCAGCATTCTTTAGTGTCCAGTACGAGGAACTTAATTAGAGAGATGCATTGTGTTAAAGGGAAACGTCCGAGTAATTAGACAATAAAGGTAAATTGGCTTTTGACCCTTTACCTGGAATGTAGGACTGATAAGTTCATAACAAAGAGCTTTGTTTTCATGGCGCGTGCTGGCCAAAAGCAGCTTCTGAGGTTTGTTTATGTGGTATGTCGCTAATACACCAGCGCTGCCTAATCTCACAATGAAGTGAAACAAGCGACATTCGAAATTACAACGTCAAATTTCGGATTAAACCAAGTGTAAGCTATACATATGTCATATACATATACGTACGGATTTTGTACGTACGTACATAGTATTAAGGATATGTATGACTGAAAGTTCATGAAAACTTTAAAAAAGTTACCCCTCCTCTTTTTAGCCTATAAAATAGTGTAAGCCTTCCTGAATTCAAAGGATGCTTAGTTAACATCCGCAAGCCATTTTTAAGTGCTCTAATCTGGTTTCAAAGTTACGTGAATGCTAGTGTTGGATATGAATTCTAATTCTTCATCCT
This sequence comes from Mantis religiosa, assembly GCA_030765055.1. Lineage (NCBI taxonomy): Eukaryota > Metazoa > Arthropoda > Insecta > Mantodea > Mantidae > Mantis > Mantis religiosa. The sequence continues at coordinate 31,222,104 of CM060953.1, read as the reverse complement.
TGTTTTTTTCCGCTGTTGAAAATGTCAGCCTTTTTAATCACTTAAGATGCTCCTTACGTCGCAGTTTTAGTGTTAGACTAATAAAACTTGCTACACACGTTCATAGAGACACAGTGAATAAAAATGGACCTGGGTATTATGTGAGATACATTTAAGTACACTTTCTTTACTTCAAAACACAAAAAATTTGAAATTTTGGGAAAAAAAGCCATATTCATAACTTTAAACATTTCTGGAGCCTGAAGTTATTGAGACAAGAGAAACCTGGGTCAAATTAAAAAGATGGATGTATTGGGAATCTGTTGTTAAAATATTAGACCAAAATTTAAGTCATTTCGTCGCTTTTTAGGTGACATAACCAAAACTAAATAAATTTGACCATATATTCCAAACTATCAATGTAAAATTGACAAAATTTGGGCTGCATCATATTTGCACTAAGCTACATCTAAGGTATAAATCTTAGTTATTAGTTCAGGATTTCATATTTTCAGTCATAGGTATCCTTAAAGTAATATTTTAAATTTATATACCTATAATAATTATAGAAAATGTATTTCTGCAAAAGCTGGATATCAAGAATTCGCAAAAGCATACTTTTTGAGGCCTTTTAATCAAAACCACCCTTAAAATGGGATAGTTTTCGAAAATTTTAACCTGTTATAATAGAGCGATAACGATTTTAAACTAAACATCATAAATTCAAAGTAATTGGAAGACAAATCAAATGCATAACTTGAATTTCCTAGGAATTACCAATGAACTACTTTTCATTGTGGCTGAACTGGACTGCACTATGGAGGGATTCGCACGGAGGAACAAACTTGGTGTATTATGCCTTTTCTTCAAATGGAGCATTCCCGGGATGAAGGGCGAGGCGAGAGAAGACAGAATGCATTCGTTCCAAGGAGTGACTACAGTGCAGAGGGCATGGTTCGTACACGTTACCGTTGGAAACTCCCAAGAAGGTGTTTACAAACATTATACCAACCGGCCCCACCTGACCTCGTTAGGAGACCGTCCTATCGGAGGAAGAAGTGTTCACAGGAGCAAGTCATCCTGCTATGCACCGCCGATACTCCTGCCGACAGTTCTACCCTGAAAGAGACAACCAGATGAGAGATGATGTGAAATGATAATGAAGATGAAATGGAGCGACAGGAAATTTGGACTATGCTATTAACTACCCAGCGTTCGCCTGGCCACCCGAAAACTCCTGAAAAAACCCTTGGATCAGGTAGGTCAGCTTCGAGAATCAAACCCGGACTTCTCTAATGCGAGCCACAGACGAAACGACCTAAGTGACTGTTTCATTACTGATAAGCTGTAAGAGACAGAAAAACCTTACTACAACAAAAATACCGAAGTTGAAGTTTCCAGTTTATTTTGAGTAGAATAAACCATTTGCAAGATTTTTCAAATTACTCTTTTGAATTTTAAAACACGTATGCTACTTTTCTGAAATGAGAAGTTACTATTCTTTTTTTTCCATCCTGGCGAAGAAAAGAAAATTGAATAGCGACCAGCTCCTAAAAGATTTGACTATCACTAAGCACGCTCTGTCTACAGGAAGATTTAGAGTAAAACCATTTTCTAAAACTATGATTTTAATTAACTTGATGTAGATAGAAGAATAGTCTTTTAAGAACACATTTTTAAAAAATGTTCCGATAGACAGTAGCCATCGCTTTGAAAATAATTGGTTGTTGCTTTACCGTCCTGCATTCATCTTCTACAACGAGCTGAGCAAGCGATAATGAAGCTTTTTCTGCATTATTAAAACAGAATGACTTTGGTAAGAATAAGTTGTACAGAAACGAGACGAAAAGGTCAGCTGAGTGCAACATATCAAATTTTAGTTATATTTTATACCATTTCTTGATAACACGGCACCAGCGAATTAAATTTATACTATAAAATAAAAAATGGGAAAGGACATTTTCCAGAAAGTTTCTAAGCATAAGGACATCGTTACCATTGATTAACACCAATAGTGGCTAACTATGAAGCCCGCAAAACACCATAGGAGTTAGATATCTCAAAATAAGTCTAAGAACGCTTTTTGGATTACCGGGAAATTTAATGTCTAGAGGTTATGTTGCCTTGGAAGCTTTGTTGAAGCTGAAGATCGTTGATTGAAATCCTAGGTATGGCATTGCATTTTATATTCTGATTCTACCCTTACAGTTACAAAAACTTTGAGAATTAACCTCTACCCAAAGGTAATGAGTAAATGTATAGAAAAGACTTAGAAAACTGGCAAGCCTGTACGAAATTTAAAAAAAAATGACAAACAGGTTAGTTCCGGATTGTAGGCTGGAATGTCAACGAGTAAACCATTACATTCTATTAGTTTAACGCCCCTTATCGGGTGAATAATATTGAATGAAATAGATGAAATGCCGTTCAAATAAATCCAGGGTTTATAGAGCTTAAAGTTATCCGACATTTATCCCTTCAGAATAATGAAACATCTGGAGAAAGGTTATCCAGATAACTCACCCTAAGACATATTTCATCTTCGGACAATTCGAATGTGAGGCAGACACTCTACTTGCTTTAGGAAAAATAGAAAAAATAAAATTTTGAAATGTGGAACAGCACTTGGATAAACAGCGATAAAGGACAAATCACTCGAAATTTAGTTTTTCCTACTGTTGCTGATCGTGTAAACTGCAAGTACTTTTCACCTAATTTTACTTTGACCCAGTTTGCTAATGGAGATGGGAAATTTAAAATTTAGTTTCGAAGATTCCATATAAACTCTCCTAATGGATACTTATGTAAATGTGAAAGTGTTGAACACAATATTGAGATGTTCATTCCAAAAAGAGATAAAATCTTATTGAACATCTTCCATATTGTAATAAAGATCTTCAAACACCGTTGTTTAATGTATTCTTTAAAAACGTTGCACTTTATCCTTTGAGCAATTTATTGGCCAAAGTTTTAAAACGTTATAATTATTATGTTCTGTTATTTTGATCTTTGTATTTATGTGTTTTTGTAACTAGAATCCTTGCATACCTCACTCGTAAAATAGGGTTACTTTATTTGGAGGATAAATAATAATAATATCTACATTTACAGAAATTATTTCAAAACTTAAGATTCAGAAAAGAAATTTTATAACCTTTTTAAATTGGGTATTTAGAAAACAAAATTGAGAATAAATTGAAGAAAAAAAACCAATGTTATTTTTTCATTTTCTCCTCTTAAAAGTTTGCAGATTAGCAGTCTTTTTCGCTATTTTTAAAACTATAATTGTTTTTAAAATTTTATTTAAACGCGATTCAAATTTGTTTTTTCATAATGATTTTATACTGTGTTTATCCATAAAGAAGATAGGAATTGACGACAATTTTGTAATACTAAATAAGGAAAATTTTTCTTCTACAAGTGAAATGATCTTATTCAATTTTCACCATTCTGAATTACTTTCTTGTGTAATTGGATAATATTAGGAGATAAATAAATTCTCACTATACAAAAAGGTACAAGTCTCATGAAAGCATAAGTATCATTTACGTATGTCAAATAAAACCTCTTTTAGTATAAGCTCTTCTAAAACAGCTTCTTGTCAAACTGTAACACTGATAAATAATAACACTAGGTAACACGTTTTTTGTATCCAAAACAAAATAGGCTAATTCTTATACAAAATGACTCGCTGATTCCAAAAATGCCTCTGATAATGCTGTATCACGTAACGTTTATGAGATATTCTTATTCTTTTATATACAATTACAGAAATGAGGTATGATACCAACTCATATTGACTTAATTTAAAGTAATAGCCGTTGACTCTTCTAAACACAGCTTAAAGGCAGTGTTGCTTCATAATGGCAATTTACTACCATCAATGCCTTTATTTCATGCCATAGGAATGAAGGAGACATACGATTCCATGTCTATAATTTTAGATGCTATTAGTTATCAAAACCATGGCTGGGAAATTTGTAGTGACCTCAAGGTAGTTGCATTGCTAACGGGACTGCAGGGGGGTTTCACAAAATATTGCTGTTGTTTGTGCTTATGGGACAGTAGGGCAACTGACAAGCATTTTATAGTGAAAGAGTGGGGGAAAAGGGAGGACTATACCTCTGGAGCAAGCAGTGTTAAGTATGTGCATCTAGTAGACCCAAACGAAGTTCTTCTCCCCCAACTTCACATAAAGCTCGGGCTAATGAAGAATTTTCTTAAAGGTTTGGACAAAAGTGGAAGTGCATTTGAGTATTTAAGAACTATCTTTCCCAAAATAAGTGAATCTAAATGGAAGGAAGGTATATTTGTCGGTCCTCAAATAAGACTACTTCTTAAAGACAGTGTTTTTGAATCAAAGCTTAAACGTGTTTAACTGGCAGCATGGAAATCATTTAAATCAGTGGTGGAAGGCTTCCTGGGCAATAACAAAGAAGAAAATTATGAAACTTTAGCCTCAGAACTATTAAGGAGCTACAAAGAAATGGGTTGCCGTATGTCACTTAAAATCCACTTTTTTCACTCTCACCTTGATAGTTTCCCTACAAACCTAGAAGCTGTAAGTGATGAGCAAGGTGATCGTTTTCACCAGGACATGGAAAGATGTTCCCAGGGTATCGCTGGGATTCAGCCATGTTCGGAGACTATTGTTGGTCAATACAATAAACAGTGAAACACTTCTGAGATAATTCAGGTATTGGTTTGCATCATTATCTTGTGTTTATTTATTTTAATAATAATTAATAATAATTATTATTTTCAATGTTATTTGGCAATAAAATAGCTATTATTTTCAATTAATCAAATATGAGTTATCAATCACATTTCTATGAATACCTAAAAAACGTTACGTGATACAGCATTTTGAGGGGAATTTTTGGAATCAGCAGATCAGTTTACATAAGAATTTGCCTATTTTGTTTCGGGTATATGAAAATATTTTTTTGTTTTGTTCCCCAGTGTATTTAGTAAACAAAACTGTTTTTCTTGGTTCGCAAGAAATAGTGATTTGCATCTTGCGCGAGTGTTTAAAAGGAAAGATTTAACCAGTAGTAGCAATAATTTAACGAAATTCAGGTGGATTTTGTTTTTTAATTTATTTCTCCAATGTTAAGTCACATCGAACGATGAATCAAATGGGAGAAATAATGCTCAGATGAGCCGGATCAATAGAGCTTAGCGTTACACGCACCCTGACCGAGATTTGAAATCGTGACTTCTTGAACGTGAGGCACACATGCTAATTCAGGCCTTTGTGACTATGTTAATAAATTATATGTACTTTATATTTATACAGTTACTATGTTATATTTAGTTTATTCAATATAATTAGGAGAGCTTTTGCCAAAAAACGCCAGCGTGCGTGGTACACGCAAAGGTTTCCGTGTATTTGATACATAAATAGCTATTGTGGTATTAAGCGTTTCTGAGAATTTCTTTGTTATTGTTTGAATTTTCAGATAATTATCTTCAGTCAGGTGGCAAGTTGCTGTTCGTGTTTTCTCTTTTCCATGCAAAGAGTATGGTATCTCAAAGCCATTACACAACTTCCTGTTTATAAATTCTGACGTTTACTTTACTCTGTATCTTGCTTATATAACAAAGTCTAAATATGTTCTGAAAGGTTGTGTCTAAAAATGAAATAAGCTTTCGTAAATAGTTTGTAGAAGAGGGATTGAAAGTGTTATGTGAATGTAACACATTGGAATTTTTAGTATATTTGCAGATGAAGCTATACAGCATCTAACAAAGAACGGTCAGTGGAAAAAAAAAAAAAAAAAAAAAAAAAAAAAAAAAAAAAAAACGATCAACTTCTGTTACACGAAGAGAGATGCGGGGGCGGGCGCCAGTTGTTAGAAATTCAGGTTATTTACTTTAGGTTTATTGCTGTATATAAGTAATTATACATATTTATTTACTTATCTATAGATTTAACGTCCTTTTAATCGGTTTATCGGATATTGAAACGGATGAAATAATGCTCAAATGAGTCCAAGTTCCATAAAGCTTATGTTATCCTTTATTTTTCTGTATAATCTGTATAAGGAAAACCCCTGGGACATCTTGAGTTTTAGACAGACACGCTGCCATGTAGGCTACGGAGGCGGGCTATTATAATTAACTCTGAAGCATAACTGTTAACACCCAACTGTAATAATTTTGAAAACAGTGCCTCAATTGAAGTTACCCACCCCCATTAGATTGCCCAGGCTATGGATTGGTAAAATACGAGGGCTGTTCAATAAAGAAAGATCATAAACTTTTTATAATGATAATTTTTCGAATTAAAATTCAATATTACTATATTCAGTTAGCTTAATGTGAAAAAAAAAAAAAAGAAAACCACTCCGCAGTAGTTTCACTGTTGGTACTCCTGGTTCCCACCTGTGAGAACCAGGCAAGTTCAGACATGTTCAGTATCGCCTACCGCTGCAATGGAGGTAACAAGCGAGGAACAATACGCGACTTTGAAATTCTGCTTTCGTCTCAACAAATCTTCAGTTGAGGCCTATACAATATTACAGGAGTCTGTTCTTCCCTACAGCTCAGCTTGAAGGAGGTTTAAAATGTTTAAGGAGACACTAAATTTCAAAGAAAGGTGAACCCGGTGCTCCAGTTACTGCTCTTACGGAAGAAAACATCAACACTGCTGCTGCCATTATGAGAGAGGATCGACGAATTACCTTAAGATCACTTTCTGAAATACTGAACATTTCATTGGGTACCACCCACACGTTGGTGACAGAAACATTAGACACAAGACGTGTTTGTGCTCGATGGGTTCCAAGACTGTTGATTCACGAAAAAAAGGACATTCTCATGCAGGTCTGCATGCAGTTAAAGTTGATGTTAGAGGAAGATCCGGAGTTTCTAACAAACGTAATCACTGCTAATGAAACTTGGCTACATCATTTTGATCCTGAGAGCAAACAGTAAAGCTCAGTGTGGAAATCTCTTTCATTACCAACCCCCAAAAAGCAAAAGTGGTTGCTTCTGCTGGGAAAGTTATGGTCATCTCATTCTTTGATATTCATGGAATGGTTTATTAGCATGTTGTACCTGCACTCACATCAGTTGCTGCACAATACTACAGGGATGTCCTGTGAACATTGCAAGTCCATATCAGGCACAAAAGATCACATTTCCGTGAAGCAGGCTGGATGCTGCACCACGATAATGCGCGGCCGTATATTACCAATATTGTTGCTGAATATCTTGCAAAAATCAACGTGAAGTGCATTCCTCACCCTTCCTATAGTCCGGATTTAGCCCCATGTGACGTTTTTCTCTTCCGTAACTTGAAGAAACGCCTTCGTGGGAGGCATTATCCATCATCCGAAGCAGTAGTGAAGGTTGTGGAGGCAATTTTGAAGAATCTCTCAACAATGGTTTCCAGCATGTCTTTGAAGACTGGCAGACACGCTGGGACAAGTGCATCGCATTCAGGGGAGACTATTTTGAGAAGGAACATCAAAATTATGTGGATGGGTAAAGGTACGTTATCAAAAAAAAGTGACCATTCTTTATTGAACAGCCCTCTTATATATTGCCAACATATTGGCTTGTTGAAAATCTGTTAAATAAGAGGTGTCATTATTTTTATATTAATAGAAGTCCCTTCCCGAGCTTTGTCTCATGTCCTCAGGTACATTCCTTTTGTTTATTTTCCATCACATTTATTGCACTTTTGTTTCACTCAGATCTATTTTACAAATCCGCCTAATGTTTCTGTGTGATTTTGTAACTTTCTGATGCTCAAATGTTTTCCGCTATCACTTGCATCACAACTGCTCTAGCGTGACAAAATATCACACACGTGCTGTATGACATGTGTGATACCTGACCGATTTTTTCACATTCTTGAATTTATTAAAATCAGATCAGTACCAAGCAATTCTGTGGTCGCTTTTTACACATTTTCCTTTTGACCGGTAACTTATCTGACTGCTTTTATTGTTGTGTTCGGTAGAAGAAAAAAAAAATTCGGTAGTGAAGAAAACATGAAAGATAATTGCACCAACCAGGACACAAATATGCTGTGAACAGAAGGGAAAGTAGATTTTCAAGGGCAGTTATTTTAATGTCGTAAATTAACAACATCTTACCCTATTACATCAAAGGAAAGCATGTCAACGAAGAGAATGTGCAGCCAATAAGAAATAAATACCTGTTGAACGATACAATTTTTTCTTTTTGAGTTTAAAAAAGTTGTCACATGTATAATGCCCCCTATGTTTTACCCCCTTTTCTGCTCTTGCCCCTTAGTTTTATTGATCAATCCCCGCCGAGTTTACTGGAGCGTGTGCGTGTGTGTATGTGTGCGCGCGCTCTGCCACGAAACTTGTGACGTCACAAACATGGTGGCGCTAAGGTTTAGCACAGTTGCCGGCAGATGTCTTTGCGCAGCCATGGCGGGCTCAGTTGTCGTCAGAGATCGACCCTGGACGGTCGCGGAAAATCGCTGTACCCCAGGCCGGAAAGAATACACATAACAGTCATCCGTAGGGGTTAGTGAAACTTAACTTGGAGTGGTGTTTTTGTTTTGTTGTTTCTTTTTTCTGTGATAACAAAAGTAGAAGTGCAGGCGTCGTACAAGTGCTTCGGAGTGCAGTAAAGTGCTTTTTATTAGTGAGTGTGTTTTTATTAAAGAAAGTATCGTGTGCAGTTACAATGACCGGGGGTGGGCACAATGCTGGCAGTTCTTAACAACCTCATGCTGCTCTGCGGCTGCAACAGCCACGAATACAGCTAAGGGCAATGTGCCCCAGTTTGTCCCCGGTAAGAAACTTTTCTAATTCTCTATGTAGCATAAGTAGTATTGAAGAAAGTTTTAAAAGTTTATTACTGCCGATAATTCAACACAACAATTCTATAGTAAAACTATGTCAGTAGGGCATATTTTGTACTTTAATACGTATAATTTTATTTGCCTACTTTTACTTAATTCGAATTTTTAGAAATATAACTACAGTGATGCTAATTAAGATTTGAGTAGTGAAGGTTGCATACAACATTTAAATGTTTGATAACTATTACTCTTTATAAAGTAACAAAATTTTTATTTCTGCAAGTGCCTCATTTGTCTTCATTTCGCGACATAAACGTCAGTGCGGCAGAAATACACAAGCAGGCCTAATTTTGACAGAGGGTTCATTTGACTGTTGGTGAATACTAGAGAGGGAAGGTTTATGCATTTCGTTGTGCTACTGTAGGATTTTGTTGATGCATAATTGTTTGCTTTCACCCCTTAAAATACAAGCGAAAAGTAATTTATTACTTCCAGAGAAAGTAGATAGTTAAATTAAACTTATTACACCTTTCAATGGATGAAATCTGTAGATATTATAAACTGCCAAACCATTTAGTGAAAGTATTTTAGTGGAAGCAGGAAGGTAGATATAGTTTCACTTAAATCTTCGCCCGCCTCTGTAGCATAGGTGATAGCATATCTGTCTTACGTTCAAGAGGTTCCGAGTTCAAATCTCGGTTAGGATGAGTTATATAGATCATGTTTTTTCCTGGGGTTTACCTTATCCCGAAAGATGGATGCCAGTTAACTCTAAGCTCTATGAACCCGGGCTCATTTGACCGTATCTTACGAATTTCATTCATTGTTCGAGATTATTTAACGTTTTAGGACGTAAATTAAAACAAAAAGAAATCTTAAATCTTCCAGATAAAAGGAAGTGAAAACATTTTTTTTTTCTGAAACTAAAGAGTTTATTCTTTTATTATTTTATTTTTTGTAATTTATTTCCTCCAACGTTAAGTCATATCCGACGATGAATGAAATGGGTGAAATGATGCCCAAATGAGTTCGGGGTCCATGGAGCTTAGAATTATCCGACATTAGTCTTTCAGGATAAGGGAAAACCCCGAAAAAACCTTATCCAGGTATCTCACCCTGACCGAGATTCGAACTCGGGACCTCTTGAACGTGAGGCAGACATGCTACCATCTACGCCACCGAGGCGGGAAGAGTTTATTTACTTTATGTTTAGTATTTTAGATATATTTTATAATTTATATTCTTACAGCTTTCAGGTGAAATACAGAGACAATTTTAATAGGTCATGCTAATACCAAATATGCAACTTCTAAACCAATTTAGATAGATATTTAAGCCGAAACTTGGACAGAAACACACAATAAGTGAAGATCACTAATTAGGAATGGTCCTCGATCCTTGTGATCTCTCGATACTCTCGATCTTGCAGGGTATCGATGTCCAACAATATTTCAGAAGGTTTCTCGGTACTTTTTCGATATTTCGGTGGTAATTCTGCAGTTTTTATTTTAAAATCAGAAAGTAGAACATTGCAAAGCCCTAGAAATTGCGAGGAACGTGGCACATGTATGTAACATTATGCAAGAAAATCGCGTGTCTGATTCACTGCCAATTAACAGTTTTCAAAAAGAAATCCCTGCATATCTCGACGGGGATTTGTCACCTCTTCTTTCTAATGCAGTGGTTTACTGGAAAAAAAGATTCCAAATTTCCAAAACTATAGAAAAATTATCAGCTATATATTTATGTTCCACCTGCAATAGTTTTCTCTGAAAGACTGTTCAGCACAGCAAGACTAATATGTGATGAATAAAGAAGTAGACTTGTGCACAAAAGTGTACCGTTTCAAAACACATTTTCTTTTTAAATGTCCAATATAGAATTCAAAAGTACACTGATGGTTTTAAATTTTGTCTCATTAAATATTACACCTAATTAATTTCATGGCATTATACAGTTCTCCCAGCATTCTATTTTGTTAGATAGTTAACATGAAAAGTTAAATGCCACGGCCGGGTTTTGAACCACGGATATCCTGATTTTCGTCCAGTCCTCTAACCCATTGAGCTATCATGGCCAACGTGCCGTCCTGACAATAAATTCTCCATTTGACTCCTATATTTCCCTGGTAAACCACTAGGGATTCAAATGGAGAATTTAATGTCAGGATTGCACGTTGGCCATGGTAGCTCAATGGGTTAGAGCGACTGGACGGAAACCAGGAGATCCGTGGTTCAAACCCCGTCTATGAAATTGATTTTTTCACGTTGACTCTATCAAAAACCTTAGCCTATATACGGCTAGTGTGAAGAAATTATTAATTTCCATCAGTTAACTAAAATTCTATTTTGTATTGAAACTAGAAGTAGAAAAGACGGTATCGAAGTATCTAGTATCGTGGTATCCAGTATCGATAAAACTGACATCGACCCATCTCAGTTACTAATTCATAATTTAAAAATAGTCCTTGATATATTTTCTATAGATCAGTTTGGAAGTTTCGTAATCAACGCGTTTATATGTACTAATAGCACATGATTCGGCTTCCCGATCACCTAGATGCGGAGTTAAGGAATCCTGTGACACGTTTCTCCAGCTTTTGTCTTTTTTCCTCATCTCTGCCGGGCTATCACAGCCTGGTCTCATAGATAACCCAACTTAGTCGAGAGTAGTTTTACTGTAATGGTGACGAACCCCTAAAGCTTGTGGGGGAGACATTAATGACCTAAAAAGTTACCTTGGACATTTATATTGCCAGCCGCTTAAGCAGGAATGAGAAAAAATGTTACTTTTCCAGTACTAAATACATCAGCACGAGTACTTTCAAATCACTAAATTCCAGGTTCATTTTCTGTTTCATTAGTATTGTATCCTGTCTTCTTTAGACTTTATCGATATGAACAAGATTAAATGAATATTTGGATCACAGTTTATGAAACAAATACGCTTAATGAAGCATCATCCCTAGTAAATAGTATTCAAATATACGCAAATGCGAAATATGAAGCCCTTTTTTGGGAGGGGGTTGGGCTCTTTTACCTTTAACATTTAAGAACATTTCGGCTCCCTTGCTATAAGAAGAATTTGTTAGTTTTGTTATAAACATTAAGTTCACATACACTTTGACATTCTTTGATTCACTTACAAACTCTAGAGAGGTAAAACAAAAGCTCAACGCCCTAAAAAATAAACAATTGAGTTGCTAATTCTAAGAAACTTTGCTTTACTTCCTCTGTGATCCTCACTTGTTAAACATTCATAAATTAATGCGCCGAGCATTTCTCACGTTTGGAATTCTAACACAAATTCTGGGCCAATTGCGTTACATTTCTTGGACTTAATTCTTATGCATAATTTTTTTTAAAAATAATTTTAGGTCCTCCAACGCTAAGTCATATCGGACGATGAATGGAGTGGGTAAAATGATGCTCAAATGAGCCCAGGGTTCTTAGAGCTTAGAGTTACCCGACATTCGTCTTTCAGGATAAGGGAAAACCCCGGAAAAACCTTATCCAAGTAACTGTACCTAACCGAGATATGAACTCGGGACCCCTTGAACGTGAGGCAGACGCGCTGCCATCTACGCTACTGAGGCGGGCCATTGATGATTAAATCACTGGAAAAGGAAGAAATTCATAGAATGTAACATAACTAGACCTTGAGATTTTGTCGAAGTTTATTAATTAATAAAGTGTTGTTAAATTTTATAACTAGAATAGCTATTTGATGATTTTTGTTATCATCTTGTAATATACCAGCTATTACAGCTTTACTTTTACTTTTATCTCTCCCAGTCCTTGCCGGAGCAATTACTATACTTTTAACTGACCGAAATCTTAACACATCCTTCGAAAACGAATCTTTATTACAAACCGGAATATTTCATTATGGCTTAAAATGAACTACGTAATGTTTCTATTTCTTATTGAAAAATGGTAAAATAGGATAAATGTCTTATGTGCCTTCGACGAAGATACAATCTTAAAAGCAATCGATTGAAATGTGTGTCATAATGCAAAAATGAAATCTCGAATAGAATAATTTAAGAATTTTTATATAATTACTTTAATCTTTCGCTTACATACTGTTTTATTACATTTTTCTACTTGAATCTAGTTCCCTTCACTACAAATTTGGCGTTCTCTATATTTCCTCCTTACCCTTTGCCTCCATATACGCAATTAACATAATATTTTGTGTTACGTGATACTGCTTTTCGCTCTCAGCATCTCCCCATTTAACACAATCTTTCAAATCGCCTCTCAGCGACCGTTCTCTTCAATTTTGTCTATTCCTGATTATCTTTATCAAAATACTCCGATTTCTCTTTCTTCCTAAAACAACTATTACCTAACTTGTCTGTTTTACACGCACCATTCTTTCCAGATCGAATCCCAACTATTTTCTTTAATTCGTTTGAACATTCAAGCTTCCGTATTATACATTGCAACATTACAAACGAAGCAGTTTTCAGTTTTTCTACCATATGCATACAAAGTAAAGAAAAGCTTATATTCCGTCTAAATTTTTTTTTAATGAGATTTCATCCGAAATACATATTTTGAGGCCCTCTGAATCAAAATGCTGTTGATTTTTCAAGTGAAAGATCCGTGCGTGTTGTGAATATCCTAAGTCAAAACTAATGTTACTGTAACTTGATACATTGGTTCAAGATCTTCCACAATTTCAACTCGGAGGTTTACAAGAAAATTTCGCGACTCCAAACTAACTTTCAGATGAATTATTTTTCGAATGTATTTATACCTGTATGTGTGAGTGTAGCGTAACTGAACAACTGAAACTTAACGAATGTCAAACGTAACGTTTAAGTCTCGTATCTTTCTATGATAATAAACATTTTAAAGAGATTATCCATATCGAATAATAAAGTTATCAATATCCTCTACAACTATTCCAGCTTTCCTCTGAACTTGTTAAATAGTACAATAATTCAGGCCTCATTATCTTTCATTAGAAATCATCTCTTTTTAGTATTAACAGCATTCATTCTCTTTGAGGTTAATTAGCCCCCTTGACTATTGAAATTGGCTATCTGCTTGGAATTTTTCTGTTCCCGACCCCTATTTGCTTACTTACCTACTTTCTGTTCGTGTGTAACAGGTAAAACTGAATAGCTTTGGGCTTCCTTTGAAAAGGAGTGCGACAAAATTAGTATAAAAGCTTTTAACTTATTTAACGCTTAAAAGAAGTTGCGATTAGAGTTGTTTGGGTCGAGTGAAGAAACTATTTCGCATAATTATGATATAAACATTTATTTTCCACTAACATCTACCAAATATTTAATGTATTTATCTCCCATTAAAGAGGGGAATTTTTCAGCTTGAAATGTTTTTCAATGTTTTATCAGGAAGTACTGAATTCCATCTTAAAGTAATGCAAAGAAAGTACACCTAAAATACAGGTTTTGAGGTGCTTTTGTTTAGTGCTCTTCTAAATTTACGTTGGACTCCTAAGCTCTTACAAACGACTCCTAGCATTCTCGTGTACGTCAGTGCCGTGTGATTGTATACATGCAATAAAATGCCACATATCTATCTCGTTATCTAAATAGTATTGCAGTTATTTAACACAAGGTATATCTCTATTCTGGTTCGAATCTTACCAAATGTCATACTGCTATGTCATCCCGCAGGATTTTTACTGAAATGGGACTGACGCTTCCAAGTATACTTAAAATCCATTGGTATGTGTCGGGTTTGAACGCGAAACTAGATACTGATCAGTGCCTAATCAACTTAGCTACTCAATCTATTGCTGGTTTCTTCGTTTTCCTTCTTCATCACGTGATAAATTAGGATTAACAAACTGAACTGGTGTAAATAACATTCTTATATTTAATTTTACCTAAGCAATCGTCAATAACATGTTGAGTCGTCTTAAACGCCTAATAACATGTTAGGCGTTAACCCGCCTCGGTAGCGTGTCTACCTCACGTTCAAGAACTCCCGAGTTCTGATCTCGGTCAGGTTAAGTTACCTGGATAAGGTTGCTTTCAGGTTTTTACCTTCTCCTGGAAAGCGGATGTCTGGTATCTCTAAGCTTTATGGACCCTGGACTCGTTTGAGTATCAATTCACCCATTTATTTCATCGCGTGATATTATTTAACTTTGGAGTTACAATGAAACGAAAGGACTGAAAATTGTGGAACTTGTAAAATGAGTTATTGTTCGTTATTCATACGTACACCCTTTGTTTTAATGTTGCAACTTCTGGAGTGAGTGACAAATACTCTGACATCACTAATGGATGAGAACAGCGTTAGTGCATATGATGGGATTCGAACCGCAGACACACTCGGTGATGTAGGGCGTGTCATCTTAAACGAGGCGTAAGTACTGTTCGCTTTTTCCTTAGGAACATGCATCCATCGCTCTCTCTCTCTGCTTCTGATATCTTTATAACGTGGTTTTGTACCTTAAGTCGTTAATTTAGCCTTCGCTCACAATTTAATTACAGAACGTGTGATAGTCATCGTATTACCAGCGCTTGAATTGTTCATAGCAGTTCTAACCACATATGTTTGAAATGGATATAGTTCTTGTTCCTAAGATCTATTTTTCTTTGAGGCTGGATCTAGGGAGGAAGTGGAATAATCCTGGCTAAAAGAAATGCCATCCTTCAGTCTGAAATTGAAGCAGAGCCCTCTGGAATTGAAGGTTGGACACTAACCACCAGATCACAGAGGCAGTCGATAGGATCTTGTTTTTGCCACTTGTGTTAAAACAGCTGACGAGCTTCCGAAATAGTAATTGTAACTAAGTCGTTATGGCTCAGTTCGAAATAATATACAGAAACAAGTTTTATGTGAATGGAATAACAAAGCTTTTATATAAAATACTTTAATATACAAGAGGTTTATACTAATTTATAGTGAAAAACAAGATAAAAGCGAACGTGACGTATCACGTTTATTTTTCATGCCCCTAAACATTAAAAACGTTGCAAGTAATATTTTGCTAAGGTATGTTCTGTTTTGTCGACCAGTTACATATCCATAACACTGCCTCGGGGAGGGACAGGTTTAGACGTTTTGTACCGCATTGATTTCTATACGGATAGTAATAACTGGAAAATATTATACGAGTATAATGCATATCTCTTCAAGTTTCCCCGTAGGGGAAGGGATCCGTCCCTTTTAGCTGCCAAAGTGCGGGCGCTACGGACCCCTAGCACTCGTGGTACCTCTGACGTTACTAGAGGAACCTCGGGCCGAACATAACGAGCCCCTCCCGCATGGGAGTTGTTCGGATTGGGTTGGTCTCGAGGGGGCAGTGGTTCCCGTCACCCACGGGCAATTGGGTACCTCCGGCCAGGTCGCCAGGGCCGCCCGGAGGGGGCAGAGGGTTGTCCTATAAGTCCCGGGGACTAGCCTGCAGAGCTAGTAGCTGGTGAGCTAGACACTGGCGGCCCTACCAAGGTTATTTGGTAGCTGGTTCATTAAGGACTGGCGCGTATGTGGCGTATCCACATCCGTCCTGTTTGCCGTAAGGCAGACGGGGGGGCAGTTTATAAAATAGGTACTGTCCTAATGGAAATAACAGATGAGGCCCGGGTTCCCGGTCCTACGGGGCTGGGGCTTATGGGAAGTAGACCTCGGTGATCAATCTCTTCAAGTTAAAATGGAAGGATATCACTAACAGAAAAAAACATCAGTTTAAATGATCGAATTACTAATTATTTATGTGCTTAGGGTAGTAAGAGAACATCGACCAAGTTGTTAATATATGGAACAGTTGAATGACAATAGAAACGGACCAAATTTATATAACCTTCATATGTTTTTAAACATTCTTCCCTCACTCCACTCACAAGCGTATTTTAGACTTCCGTAATATATAGTGTAGATTTTTAAATTTATTGCAGTTCCCAGTTTCTGCACTATTAATAGTAATCAAGTTTTAAAATGATCAAATATCATATGGATCTCTGTGAGAAGTGTTGTGTTAAACATAGTAATTTATTGCAGCATACGAAATAAACCCAAGGTCTAACGTGGTACGGAGCTCACGGTAAAAGCTATATGCCCTTTCGTTCCATCGCCATTCTCATTATATAGACAAGTAAGAGACCGCCCACTGGGTACTTGGTTTAATAAATGCTTCCAGTGTGGAATGATACAGCTCTGAAAGTCGCTGATCATATGGGCAGCTTTAAAAAAAAAAAACAAAAAAAAAAAAACATGCTACTTGCCACTACAATTGTACAAAGAATGTAAGATAAGCATGTTACAATAAGAAAAATTTTTACTTTAAATTCCTAAGTCAGATTTAACCAGTATAAGTTCCTTAATTACGACATTTTTTTATTAATTTCAAACTTTTAGTTAGGTAAAGTTAGTTTCATTTGATCTTTAGCATTGACTACGTGTAAGAAAGTTGAGTTGTGTTTAATACTCCAGTATTAGAAACTGCAATCTTTAATTTGAATTTCTCGTGCTTACTCTATTCTGTACCACGGAACTATCAAAATTCTTGTCATGAAATTACTTTGAATTTCTGCTATTTAATTATTTTAACGAGAACTTTCATATAGTTATTGAGAAATTTCGTAACTGATACTATAAAAAAGTTAACCACTGGCGCGACAGCCCCAAGAGAGCCAAGGCATACCAACCAGACTGCCGGCCTCACGCCCACTTATGCATGGCAGAGGTGGACGATCATCCAACCGTTACGGGGAGGAGATGTCTGCATCTCGGCATCCCCCAGTCGGAATGTTGGTATTCGTGACCAGGGCCGCCTACCTAGCTTAAGCTTCTCACTTTCCTCATGATGCTGAGTGGGCACTGGTCCTATACTCGGGACCTAAAATCCGCACCTCATTGGTGGGATCGAACCCGGTCAACTTTCCGGATTCTGGTCGCTGAGATCACGAGGCAAGACCTCTGTCTTCACAAGAACCACCGGCTTTACTGCCCTTTTGAAGGAAGCCGTGCTAAGGAATTTTACGGCTGAGTAGATCCACTGTTGTACTTCGGGTTGAACCCCTGACCTTGGGAAGCAGAAGCCAGCATGTTAACCCTAGACTAACTTTTTAAGAATATTTCTATTTTATTAATATTAAGCTAGATTCTATGGGCGATTTGTTTTATCGACTTTTGCAAAGATTAAATTTTCTCTGTTTGTTAAAATGAAGCCCGTATTTACGAGGATCCCTTTAATTCAAGTTGAATTAAAATGGGAATTTCAATGCTACTGTAAGTTTGGGACTTCTGTTACTGAAAGGAAATTTTGAAATAAATTTCACACTTGTTCAAGAGGTCCCGAGTTCGAATCTCGGTTAGGGTGAGTTACCTGGATAAGGGTTTTCCGGGGGTTTCTTTTATCCCGATAGACGAATGTCAGGTAACTCTAAGTTCCATGGACCCCGGACTCATTTGAGTATTATTTCACCGATTTCGTTTTTCGTCCGATATGACTCAACATCGGAGGACATAGATTATAAAAACATCACACTTTGAGGTTATTTTTTTCAGATAATAATTTTCAGGAGTGGCAGTTTTAGAGTTAATTTGCACACAAAAACAACTGCACTGTTACGAACACTACCTGAAGTGCATGCTTCACTACTTTAAAGAAATTGGCCTGCAGTAACGGCGAGAGTTAAATTGCCCAAACCCTCTTAGGCTCTGCAAGAGAATGCGAAGCAAGAATGAGCGATAATAGAACTTGGTTTGCCCACTTTAGTTACGAAAAACACTAACAGCGTATTTCTCCCCTTCGGAATCACTTTACGGGCATCGATAAAGACATTAGCTCTGTGTAATGTCCAGGTTGGGATTACGTCTTGCTCAGCTGATAGACATTTGAGTGAATTGCTGGACAAGAGTAGGGCGTCGACTTATTGTGATGGTACAATCGAAAACTCTTTAATAAACACACAATTGCCCTGACAAAGTACCGTTGTATAATTAAAATAATATCATAAAAATCAAGGAAATGAAAAACATGTAGAACTACTTAGAGTTCACAATGGCGGGGAGTAAACCTGGTGTTCTTTCCATTTTTAGAGTAGAGACAAAATACAAAGCACGTAATTTGTGGAAATTAATTGTTCTTTCACACTGCCCGTGCGTAGGCTAAAGTATGGAAAGGTAGAGTCAGACTGAAAAATTCAATGCCATAGCCGGGATTTGAACCACGTCCAGCCGTCCAGCCTCTCTAACCAGTGAGCTACTATGGCCAACGTGCCAACATGACATTAAATTCTCCAACTGACTCGTAGCTGGCTGACTCGTAGCTGGCTGACTCGTAGCTGGCTGACTCGCAGCTGGCTGACTCGTAGTGTTAACTGGCCATAGTAGCTCAATGGTTAGAGTGGCTGGACGACAACCAGAGGATCCGTGGTTCAAATCCCGGCTATGGCATTGAATATTCCAGTCTGACCCTATCTTTCCACGCGTAATTAGTAATTTTCATTTACTGTAAACCCTTTCAGGTCATTCAAAATTCTATACATACCTGGGGATATATAAAATGCTCACCATTTCACTTATAACTAATCTGTGGAACATATGCTTCCTTAATGTCCAATTTTTGAAGTTTCACTTGAACGAGGCAGAAACTATTAGAGTTTGGTAACGAATGCTGTGGTACGAATTTCATTAAATTAATTAGATACGTATTTTTGCACTTTAAGCCTCATTATATTTGTTTGCTTATATCTTATGCTCTTTCTCTAGATAATATTGTATAATTTCTATAGTTTGTTTACTTCAGATACAGCTGGAACATACCTCACAGCAAATTAGGACTCAGTGTTTAGGGAATTAAATAATAATATATTTAAGTTGTTCAATGATAGCTTGGTTTGTTTAGTTTAAGGTGATTAAAATTACTTGGTGTTTAGTGATATAGTTTAAACACATTATACACTCTAACGTTTCAAATGCTTTTTATTTGCTTAAAACTAAGCTATATGTCTAAAATAACATTCAAATTCATATTTATAAACTGATAAGCTTTAGGTTCTAGATACATGTATTTTTTATTAACGTCCTCCGACGATGAATGAAATGAAGCTCAAATGAATCGGGTCTAGAGCTTAGTGACCAGATATTCTTCTTTCAGAATAAGGGAAAATCCCGAATAAAAAGCTTATCCAGATATCTCATCCTGAACAAGATTCAAACTGGAGACTTCTGGAACTGAGGAAAACGCGCTACCACCTTCGTGTCTTACTACAATGTAACGTAGTTAACGGATTTTCTTTTGAATTTTGAGGTTCATAAAACGCTATATGGGCCCAAATGACCTTGTTGTCGATGGGCCCCTAAACAACACACACTCACTCACTAAAACGCTATATTTTAAAAATAAATCCTGACAGTACACCCCGAGAAGGGTCTGAGCCTGTCAAACTCATTGTTGTCATCACACCCACTTACGCACGCAGCGGTGATCATTCAACTATGAAGGGAGGTGATGTGGCCAGCATCAGCATCCTCCAGCCAGCACGTTGGCTCACCTAAGGCGGCTTCTCGCTTTCTTCACGACGCTGAATGGACATGCGTTCCATTCTAGAGGCTTAAAATCTGCAACCTCTGTGAATGGGAACGAATCCAGGCACTGAATTAGGTCAACCAGGTTCTTTAATTGGCGATGATCAAATTTATAATGTACACATTGAACCTTACTTATATTATTTCTTGTATACCGCTGTTTATGAATATACTTTTAGGTAATTTTCTGCTCCACACTTTAGACATAGCGCCACGACGCAGAACATATTCTTCTGTGCAACGTAAGTACCCTAGAAGTCAGAAAATACTATGAATTACTTCCTGAATTTATGGGTTTACAAATTCGACAAAGTAAAACACAATAAAAACAAAACAAAAGCAAATAAACACGTCAAACTATTTTTAGTCATATACATTTTTGAGGTTATGTTTAACAATTAAATACAGAATATACTGATAATACTAACATTAAAATCATTTTATGTAATTAAAACGTTTATGTATAAAACATATACTGTGTCGCATATGATTTCGTTACTGCCTTCCTGCTTAAAGCCGTGGAGTTTTGGTATATAACAACAATAACATGCAACACATTTTATCACTTTCTTATTCAACCATCTATCTTCAATTTTTTTTTACAAAGATGATATATATCACAGAGTAAAAAAAAAAAAAAAAGAAGATAAATTTACTATTCAATGTTTTCCTCTTTGTAGCTTATATCGTGTCTACTAAGGGAGCCTACAACTGCTTTACTTTAAGAGAGCGGATTTGCCATGTCTCTAATTATAAACTAATCTACAAAATCTATATTATTAGGTGATCTATTCACCAATTCAACGCACTTGTTTATACTTCAAATCCAGGCTTTCATGATACTCGAATCATATCTTTTGTGTCAGCTACTGTAGACTGCTCTGCTTTTGGTATTCTTAGTTTTTAATAATGTTTTTACAATACATTTTGGTGCCCGCCTCTGTAGTCTATTTACCTCACGTTCTATAGGTCCCAAGTTCAAATCTCGGTCAGGGTGGATTATCTTGATAAGGTTTTTACGAGGTTTTCCGTTATTATGAGAGATGAATGTCAAGTAATTCTAAGATATATGGACCATGGGCTGATTTGAGCATAATTTTATTTCAATTTCAGAAGTCGAAGGATAGAATGGGTACCCTCTATCAAATACCTGGGAGTTGAGTTGACAGAGGTTTGACTTTTCGCCGACACATCAGGGAACTCTCGGCAAGGGTTCAGGGAGCTGTTGCTTCCTTGTACGCTATGCTGGGCTCTCGATCGATGCCAGTCCACGTGAAGTTATATTTTTCGAGCACTCATAGTTCCGTTGATGCTATATGCCTGCGAGGTCTGGGGCATGGCCACAGATTCTTGGCTGGCATATCTTCAACGTGCTCACAGTGACTTAGGTCCATCTATTCAGTAGGCCGATTCTTCCCAGTAAGGTTCCTTCATGAAGCCTCATCACTTCCATACGTGGAGGATGAAATTAGGCGCCGGGCTGCAAAATTGTACGCACATTTACCATCGCACAGAAGTGCCCTGGTTAGGTCTCTTGGTGATTATGATCCAACCAGACGTCGCCGCCGACTATTTCGGGTCCCTCGTATGGCTTGCGGGCATCCGAGGTAACCACGGGGCAAAGCTAGCAGCAGCAAAAGCTGAGCCCCTATAATCTTACCAAGAGTTGTTTGGCCTCAAAATTACCCATAATAAATTAAATTAAATATAAATACTACATGAGGTTAAACCCAATCCTGGGTGGGCACGCAGCAACAATCTTCGGGCTAATACAGCCTGCTAGTACCACGCGCGCGCGCGTGTGTGTATGCATAATTTCACTCATTCATTCATCCTACGTAAACTTTAAAGAAATAAAATAAATACATTTTGGTGTATACAAGATAGAAGTGTAATGAAAGGGAGCCAAAAAACGAAAGCCAATGCTTATCAGAAAGTGAAAGCGTAGGTATCGTATAACCTCTCTAAATGCAGGGATATTACGAACAAGTGTTATGAATTTTTACTGCGCTCCAGAACTTCCTATTTGTCTATATAGAAGATAAAGTTGGAAATAAAGGAAATACAGCAAGAAAAATAAAGAAAAATCAGGCAAATATCGTACTTAGGAAAATCTACATATTCTGTGTGCAGAAAATGTAATTTAGTCATACATTCTTGTTTCTCAAAAAATTACACTTGAAATACACATTTAAATTCTCATTTAAATGCCCTTTTCTGAAATATGTTATTAGTTTGAACGTTACAATAATTTTTCATTCACCAAAGTGCTGTAGGTATTCAATTATTTATCGTGATGCCATAGAAACATCATGCACATTAGCTAGCATGTAGCATAAGCTTTTAAACACTTGAACATCGATAGAATGTCCAAAGAAAGTATTTATAAAAGTGCTCTTTTTTACGATTAATGTAAAGTAGATAAAAGAATTAGCTTTAGGATTATATTTTTATAAACTTATAAAATATATTTTTCCGCTCCATGACTGAGTGGTTAGACCATTTGGCTCTCACCAAGGAGGCCCGGGTTCGATCCTAGGGACCGCAAAATGAGATTTATGGACATGGCACAGGGACGGGTTTTCTCCGGGTCCTCCGGTTTCGTCCGTAAGCAATCTACCAATTGCACCATTATCTTTCCTAACATTCATCACGTCGTCATATATATCATCCATTTCCTTGTCCTTCACACCATGAATTGGGCTGATCATCTATTCTGGTTCTCTATGGTATCCAAAGCTTTGGCTCCTTAGTTCCAACCTTTAAAGAGACAGAACAAGAATCCATTGTGGATACTCCCCGCAAGAATAAGGGATGAAGTGAAACCATTCAAAGGAAAACGTACGGGGAAGGCCTTTACAGTGTCAGGCTCGAAGATTCGCTCCATTGTTAGTTCCCTAGACAGAGCGGTGGAGGATGATTCAAACCAAGCAGACCTCTGCTATCCGCAAATAATAATCTTTCTGGAGCAAGCACCCGCACCGTTGGTACGGCACCACCCAACGCCACGAAACCTAGAAGCACTCATAAACGATAACAGGAAACGAAATTAAAGGAAAGAAGTGTAAGGAAAATTGTGGTAAATGAGATATCACATTAGATTTCGCCTTACAACCAGGATAAACCACAAAATGTCAAGGTCACAGAGTGCGGTCGAGTAATGGAACTAAAGACTTCATGAACAGAAGCCCTATATATTACTCAGAACCATCTCGTCGGTAGAAAACGTTGGGGTAAGTGCTACAGAAGTTAAGGAATAAATATATATATATGGTATGTATATAGGGTATGCTTTTTTATTTCACTAATTTGCTTTAGAAATATTTTCAAGCTAGTGTTGAATGAAGCCAAGCTAAGCCAAAAAAGAATATGTAATTGCATGAAATAATACGAGTTTTAGTGTTTTTTAATTTTTTTAATTTTTAACTTCCTATTCTATACTCAAAATATTTGGATTGTAACATCTTTTCATTTCAGGAAGTTAAAGTTATGTGTGACATTTTATGATTACGGAGATTTTATTTCCTGAATAGCTAAAGGTCAAAGCCCCAGGAGTTCCAAAATGCCACCAGACTTCGATCGACCTCCTGTGACCTTGACCGCATCGCTGACCTCTTGTGCATTGTATATAATGTATAGAGAGGTTGATAGTATCGATTATATGTATAAGATGCACCGCAAATTACGTTTCCTATCATTGTTGGCAGATAAATAATAGTTTCTATTCTGAATAGAGAATCATGGTGTAACCAATTTACACTTCAAGTGTATCCAAGCAAACAGTCAAAAATTGTCTATTTATGTCTTATTTTATGGAAATATCAAAAGTAAGACTAATTCATCTTACAGTTTTAAGTGCAAATGTAGTGTAAAGGAAGTTACTCACTCGAATTTAAAATATTGTATTATACACTGCAAGATAAATCTGAATTTGGAGTTAATTTAAACACAAAAGCGCTTTTTTAATGTACAAAAATGTAATTATATAATAGACATATGAGGCAAATTCATGGAAAGTAATTGTTCTTTCACACTAGCCGCGACAGGACAAGATTTCGATAGGCAGAGTCAGACTTAAAAATTCAATGCCGTAGCCGGGATTTGAACCAAGAATTTCCACAACTGACCTAATTGTGATCTAAACGTTGACCTAAGTACTTAGGGCATAGTAAGTCGTCACCACAGAAAGTATGTATCTCATTGTATAATGAGATGTCCTAGTGGTTTAGCGGGAATAATACGAGTCACTTGCAGAATTTACTGTCGTGCTACTGCAAGGGCTGTGCAATAAAGAATGATAATTTTTACTTCATAATTTTTTGCACTAAAATTCAAACTTATTATAATATGTTAGCTTAATGAGAAACAAACATGCCGTAGTAGTTTCACTGTTGGTACTCCTAGTTCCCGCCTGTGATAACCAGTTAAGTTCAGATATGTTCAGTATCGCCTACCGCTGCAATGGAGGTAACATGCAGTTAAAGTTGATGTTAGAGGAAGATCCGGAGTTTCTTTCAAACGTAATCACTGTTGATGAAACTTGGGTACATCGTTTTGATCCTGAGAGCAAACAATAAAGCTCAGTGTGGAACTCTCCATCACCAAACCCCCAAAAAGCAAAAGTGGTTGCTTCTGCTGGGAAAGCTCTGCTCATATCATTCTTTGATATTCATGGAGTGGTTTATGTTTATGTTGAACCTGCACACACATCAGTAACTGGACAATACTACAGGGATGTCCTGAAAATATTGCAAGTCCATACAAGGCGCAAAAGATCACATTTCCGTGGAGCAGGTTGGATGCTGCACCACGATAATGTGCGGCCGCATATTGCCAATGTTGTTATGTGAAGTGCATCCCTCACTATCTCTATAATCCGGATTTAGCCCCATGTGACTCTTGTCTACTCATAAACTTGAAGAAACGCCTTTGTGGAAGGCACTATCCATAATCAGAAGCAGTGGTGAAGGCTGCGGAGGCAATTTTAAAGGATCTCTAAAAATGGTTTCCAGCATGTTTTTAAAGACTGCCAGAAACGCTGGGACAAGTGCATCGCATTCAGGGGAGACTATTTTGAAAAGGTTCATCAAAATTATGAAGATGAGTAAAGGTACGTCGTCGAAAAAAAATTTGTGATCATTCTTTATTGAACAGCCCTCGTAGGTTGCCATGGCAGCTCAATGGTTGAGAGCAACCGGTTGTCATTCACTGATGAATAGAGTCCGGATTTGTAAGCACAATCAAATGTGGAATAAGTAAGTAAATAAGCACCAAAAATAAGCAAATAAAAATAAAACTTTAATCATAATCGTATTGTTTGGTAGAAGTTACCTTACTCAAGCTTGCTACAGTACACGAGAGAGTTATCTTGAGATTTTCTTGAGGGATGCTCCTGCGTTTTTAATGAAGACTTTTTATACTGTAAATAGGATCTCTCAACGTCACATGACGTTACTAGAACATGTGAAAAGCACCACAGTTTTTATGAATGAATTTCTCTTCTATGCACGTTTCTGTACCAGAAAGTTTTGAAGAAATTTTTCAGAGTATTTCGTAACCACGATGCTTCCTTAATACCTGAGTTTCTCAAAGGCAGTTTTAACAATACCGCGAATCTCTGAAGATAAAATTACTGAAATTTCATCTATTAAAGATATGAATATTCCAAGGTATTATTTCGAACTTCCAACTGTGTTATAATAGCAGGTATTTTGGAGAAGCATTTATGGATGTACTCTGTTTTATCTTGAATGCCAATATTAGCAAAACATTCTTGTGCTATGGCGATGTTACTTGGATGTTCTGCATATAAGGAGTACAACACTGTTTTATTTCATTCAAATGTTCTGTGTTGAATGACTCAGCCTTTAACCAAGAACCCGATCAAGTTAAAACGGACTGAAGAGTTAAAGACAAATTTGGAAGGATTTCATGAAATTTTGAACTCTAATCGGCGACAGTAAAGTGGCGCGGGTTCGGTCCCACCCATGTGGTGGGGATTTTAAGTCCCGGGTGTAGGGCCAGTGCCCACTCATCATCGTGAGGAAAGTGAGGAGTTTACCTAGGTAAGCGGCCCTGGTCACGAAAACCAACGTTCCGGCTGGGGGATGCCGAGATGCTGACCACATCTCCTCCCCGTATCGGTTGGATGATGGCCTAGCTCTACCTTGCGTAAGTGGATATGAGGCTGGTAGTCGGGTTGGTAGGCCTTGATCCTCTTAGGGCTGTCACGTCAGGGTTTATTTATTTTAATTGGCAACAGTATAAACACTTTCTTTACGCCAGAGACAAGATGATCCACGCTCGCCTCGGTAGCGTGGTGGTAGCGTGTATGTCTCACGTTCAAGAGGTTCCGAGTTCGAATCTCGGTCAGGGTGAGTTACCTGGATAAGGCTTTTTACGGGGTTTCCCTCACCCTGAAAGACGAATGTCGGGTAACTCTAAGCTCTATGGATCCTGGGCTCATTTGAGCATCATTTTGCCCATTCCATTCATCGTCCGATGTGACTTAAAGTTGGAGGACGTAAATTAAAAAAAAAAAAAAAAAAAGAAGATCCACGTTTTTATATCGGCTCCCAACTCTTTCGGTGAGGCGTTGTAACTGTCTAAAGATAAAATGACGGCTAGGAGTGAAAATTTACTTTAAAATTAATATGCTTTGGATAAAATAAGCCATTTTAATTAAAAGCATAAAATAAGCAGGCAAAGACCGTATTTCAGCAAAACAAAGCGTTTATAAGTATTTTGCTTAGAAATCCGGGGTTTACTGATGAAAGAAACCATTCACAATCGTTTTAAAAGCATGGACACATGTACTCTTATACGGTTTTAGTTTTTATAATTTATTTCCTCCATTTGCAGAAAGTTCTAAAATTCCTACTAGTGCTAATTTTGGGATAGATTTGGTTGAATGTTCAAAACATGTGCCTATATTGTCTAACATTTCCTCTGTTAACACTGTACGTTTAGGCCTTTGTATTTTGTTTGTTACAGAATTTCTTAACAATCTTTTGGATTGCAAATCCGGAAGGAGGCCTACACCAGGGAACGTTTGAATATCCTACTCTATACGATCACGGCTTGACGATTCCCATTTATAATAGGTTTTACACACGACAATTCGTTACTCTAGAGTCAAGCATCTGTTCATGTAGACAGCGCTGGCCTCCGCGCACAACAGCAGCCGTTAGTGGGTGATGTGGGAATCCTTGGGTAGAATCCTGGTTCAGGAAAGGGCGTTGAACGTCGTTGGGATGGAGGAGAGGTGGTTGAGAACAGGATCCTTTTGATGTAGGATGCAATCCCGTAATAACAGATGTTCCGGACTAGCAGGTTGTTCTCCGTTGTAGGTAAGGGTGAGCATAAGTATACTATGTCTCAGGGTCCAGCGTTTGAGTTTAAGTACACAATGCTTCCTTGTTGATTTCTCTCACCAGTTTACTGATATAACATTTATATTATAAGATCGCTCGCTATCACACTTGCTCGCCAATCGTCGGTATCACACTTTTATTCAAGCTACCCTCATTTCACTATCCCGCACCTACTTGTAAGTTTTACTCTGCACGGTCCCGTCACTTTATCCATTCACACGCCGAAACGCCCCAAGATGAAGTATTGCCACTTTCCTCGTCTTTTTGCGCCCTTGCCGTACGCGCGCTTATCTATCTCCGCCTCTTTTCTAGTTCATGAATGTCTCTCCCGTATCACGTGATGTATAGAAATTTTGATTGGAAATTTGTTTTCCTTATATATAATCTAATTGATCTTTCACCCCCTCATATATCTAGGCAGCAGTTCAGTTTTGCCCCACCGGGGTTTGACCCTTGCGGTCATGGTAGGATATATATTCCGACTTTTTCTCACGTTTCTCGAACGTCTTGCATTTCTAAGGGAAACTTTGCCCTCTTGTCTCCCTTTCTCACGCGTTTAGCGTTCCTTTACGTGACACACCCCTTAATTTATATACTTTTATTTTCCCTCACTTGCTCATAGCATCGGAAACCTATGGTTTCTCCCTCATGGGGTAATCCAGCTAGGTGTCGGAAGAGCCGGAACACCCTCTGCTCCGTTAGGTTTTAAAAGAAGT
Organism: Mantis religiosa; assembly: GCA_030765055.1. Lineage (NCBI taxonomy): Eukaryota > Metazoa > Arthropoda > Insecta > Mantodea > Mantidae > Mantis > Mantis religiosa. Next base: position 31,193,723 of record CM060953.1, on the reverse strand, counting down.
ATCCTGTAGTAAACTAACCTGTTCTATTAACATAATTCTATTTATCACAGTAAAGTTAATCTAGAACGAAAAATACTAATGCAGAGATATTAAATATCCTTTCAGATATTGGTGACAACTTCGACAGTTACTGTAATGGTATTTTCAATCTTAAATATAGAACGGCCGAGCCGAAAATATGTTTACTTGTCATATCTGAATAGCAGAAGCTTCTGGGCTTCTTGAAAGTTGAGGTACTTCACAAAATGGCCTTCAGAGGCCGCGCAAACAAAATAAGTTATTTTTTCTCCCAGAAGAAAGAACGTCACAGCTGTTCAAATATTTGTTCTAACCGCGACTAGTACAAAATACCACCCGAAGACGTGCACATAAAATGGTTAACCTACATTTTGCCTCACGTTTAAGGAGAACAAGAGTTTTGTAAACGAGATTTAAAAGCATTTTGTCGGGAAACTTCCTAGGCTGCGTTTTTAAATTTGTCCTCCAGCGTTGAACGAATTCATCTTCCAGGATAAGAGAAAATCCTGGAAAAACGTTATCCTGTTAACTAACCCTAACTGAGATTCGAACTCGAGACCTCTTTAACGTGCTACACCTACACTATCTAGGCGGGCTACTTTCAAGGTTGCTGCTCGTATGTTTCACCTTCTGTTGATTATGGAAGATTGTTTGGCAAACAGCCATAATTTCATTGTGATCCAAATTTCTGAATGTGCAGAGTAAGCAACATTGTAGGAATTCACACGAAATGCAGGAGCACATTATCTCAAACAAAAACAAAAAAATTGATATCGATAAAATTGAATTTTCTATTCAGGAATGTCCATTAATGTTTTTCAGAACTAATTTTGGTTCAGTTACAGAATTTCCTGATGAAAATTACTGGAGATGCTTATAGTTTTTAATAAAAACAACACAATTCTTGGCTGGCCTTGTAGCTCAGTTGGCTGCAGTGCCAGGGGTCACGGGTTCGATTTCCAGCGGTGGGGGTGGTGATTTTTCTCCGACCAAGATGATACCTCATCTTCCCCAAAGTCTGAAAGTATGAATGAGAGTGTAAATGTGTACGTGATCTAATGATTAAAACCCAACGAATACGAGCTAACACCTTCGATATGTTCCAAAGGAGAACGACCACTGATATGAAAATTAGTTAAATTCGGGGTATAAATGGAACAAATAGATGAAAAATTCTTGTTTAAAATATATATTTGTTATTCTTTCTGTGTTAATGCAATATATTGCGAGTATTTTGAGTTTTTTTAAGGTTGAATGCAGTTATTTTTTGCAGTGCAAGTAAAGTTCATGTGAAATACTATAATGATTATTTGCTTTATATTTTTTGATTTATTAATAATTTGTATTCAGTTTAGTAAGAAATAATTCGAGGACTATTAACGTATACGCATTATATGTTATGATAGTGCTGTTACTGGCATGCCACAAGAATATGTTCATATTCCTTACAAATATTCCGTTACTAATTCAGGCAGTTTTACCAGAGATGCAACATACATAACATAAAAGACCCAATTATATATTAAATATATTAAAATACAGCTCCTGTTTCAAACGATCTCACAACGCGAATCCTACGTAACACCCATACAACTCGATGAGCGCCTGGTATAGCGGCAACACCTTCGCCTTTGTTGTATAGCGTGTGGTATCTCTCAATAATAGTAGCTATGGATACGCATGCTGCTTTTCCCTAGCGCTATGAGCTCGCAGCCTGTTAAAATTGCAGAAAATATACGAATCATATTAATAAATCAGGAGCATTAGTGGCTGTCATAAAAGCGTGGTTTGTGAATATGGTAACACAATTCAGATGATCTAGCGGATACGCTCACATATTGAACATTCTATAAAAATCGATGGACATAAATAATAGCGATATAGTAATTCATAAACCTAATAATAAGGCACTTAGCGTTCTACTGCTTAAGCCTTGGCTGATCAATACAGCACATTTGGTTTTGGTGAAAGCGTTTTTGCTGGTATTGCTAAAACAAGTTTTCGCGATGTATAATATGGTTATGATTGCCGCATATCCCAGATGTGCGAAAGCAAAAATGCTTTCAACCATAATTTAACATTAAGCATTTTACTTCTTGCATTTTGCACGCCCGTTGATAATTGGAAAAGTTGGTACTGTTGTACGTGTTTTTTTTTCTGCAGAATGTTAACACGTTTGCCCGGTTAGAACGAGAAAAAAGGCTTACAACTATCTAACGATATAGAACACTCGTATAAAATACCTTAAGCTGAATAGTCCTGTGGAAAAGTTCTGAAGGAAGTGTAACTTTGGTCTTAATTTATTATGCAAACATAAAATGTTATCAAATCTCTGAATTTTTTTCTATAGTGTTAGCATTACTAGAGTAATTTTTTTTGGGTAAGTTATTTTTTACTTCTTATTAATTCGGTACAGCCGATATTTCCGTAGGTTAATCTTGCAGTCTGTTCTCAATGTACTATTTACTTACTGGTTTATGACTAATGATTTTTTTATTCATTATTCGGTCTACATCCGTTCTTTCTGAGTGATGGATTTAGTTCCGTTTTTCTTTTATCTGTCGTTATAGGATACCTAAAGCCAATTATTGTGCATTGGCTGGGAATTTTATGCGATATAATACAATCTTAAGTTATGCTAAGATATTTTATTTCTATTGGCCTTCCTCCATGTATTGCATTGCATCCAAATATATATAAAAACGGAAGAGTTTTTCGCTATATTCACAGGAAAAAGCATAAAAATATACAAATTGCTTTTGTATAAACAATATCGGTTTTGCTCTGATAACTGGAATGAAGTAGAGATTAATCTAGTGTTACGAGGGCTGTTCAATAAAGAATGGCCTTAATGTTATCACGGTCACAATTTTTCGTACTAAAATTCAATCTTATTATATTCTATTATCTTAATGTGGAAAAAAAAACGCCGTAGTAGTTTCAGTGTTGGTACTCCTGGTTCCCACCTGTGAGAACGAGGCAAGTTCAGATATGTTAAGTATCGCTGCAATCGAGGTAACTTGCGAGGAACAATTTGCGGCTTTGAAATTCTGCTTTTGTCTTAACAAATCTTCAGTTGAGGTCTATACAATGTTACAGGAGGCCTATGGAGAGTCTGTTCTTTCCTACAGCACAGCTCGAAGGTGGTTTAAAATGTTTAAAGAGGGGAGACAGTCAATTTCAAAGTAAGGTGGACCCGGTGCTCCATTTACTGCCCTTATGGAAGAAAACATAAACACTGCTGCTGCCATTGTGCGAGAGGATCGACGAATTACTCTAAGATCACTTTCTGTAATACTAAACATTTCATTGGGTGCCACCCACACGTTGGTGACAGAAACATTACACATGAGACGTGTTTGTGCGCGATGGGTTCCAAAACTGTTGATTCCCGAACAAAATGACATTCGCATGTAGGTCTGCATGCAGTTAAAGTTGATGTTAGAGGAAGATCCGGAGTTTATTTCAAACGAAATCACTTTTGATGAAACTTGGCTACATCATTTTGATCCTGAGAGCAAACAGCAAAGCTCGGTGTGGAAATCTACTTCATCACCAACCCCCCAAAAAGCAAAAGTTGTTGCTTCTGCTGGGAAAGTTACGGTCAACTAATTCTTTGATATTCATGGAATGTTTTATCAGCATGTTGTACCCGCACACACATCAGTAGCTGGAAAATACTACAGGGATGTCCTGAAAACATTGCAGATCCATATCAGGCGCAAAAGACCACGTTTCCATGAAGCAGGCTGGATACTGCACCACGATAATGCGCGGCCATATTGTCAATGTTGTTGCTGAATATGTTGCAAACATCAACGTGAAGTGCATACCTCACCCACCCTATAGTCCGGATTTAGCTCCATGTGACTTTTTTCTATTCCCTAACTTGAAAAACCGCCTTCGAGGGAGGCATTATCCATCATCAAAAGCAGTGATGAAGGCTGCGGAGGCGATTTTGAAGGATCTCATAAAATTGTTTTACAGCATGTCCTTGAAGACTGGAAGAAACGCTGGGACAGTGCATCGCATTCAGGGGAGACCATTTTGAGAAGGACCATCAAAATTATGAGGGTGAGTAAAGGTACGTTGTCCAAAAAAAAAAAAAAAAAAAAAAAAAAAAAAAAAATGTGACCATTCTTTATTGAACAGCCCTCGTAAAATTAGGGTTGGGATATAAATAACACTTGCTCTATGTACTGGAAGAAGCAAAGAAAGTAACAAGATGTTGATGAAGATGATTATTGTGTAAAGCAGTTATTAGAATTCATGCTATTTTAACCTATGCGTTTTACATCACAGGGATATGGGAGTAGCTTACCCTCACTAAATAAACAGTGGAGCAGCTCAAACCCTTAAAAGCCTAAAGCTGGCTGACCAGCAATTTTCAGCTAGAGTCGAGTGCCAAACTACAGTCTGCTAAGATGGTGTTTGGCCACCGTCCAGGCCATTGTGACACTTGAAGACCCTTCAGTGTTCTGTCGAATAATATTAGCACTTGTTTAACATTACGTACAGACTCGTACTAGAGTTCATTTTTCTCCATGGAACTGCACACAGTAAAGCTTGTTCCAGGCTCTTCAAGTGACATTAAGAAGATAAAATAGTCGTAGTATCAGTTTCAAACAAATTTTTTATATATTAAGTAATTGGTGTATTTTATCGCACTAATAATTCCAGGATTAGAACATTAATTGTAAATAAAATAAATAACCAAACAGAATGAAAAATAATGCAGAATGCAAGTTTTATACCTATTGTAAGTGAAACAATTTCTACTAACAATTGAATGTTGACCGATCAGATATAATTTTCCTCGTGATTGACCTCAGCCGACTGGACTTCTGAACGGTAATAGCGAATATTTTGCCATATATTCCCAGAAAATGAAAGATAAACCCTAACGTCATCTTTCAAACGGGAAGAAGCAGAGGCACAGTGCAGTTCCTATACTACGCTCTCCTTATGGAGGTCTCTATGGATATACCTTCTGCAGTTACCGACATCTGCTTTTTGTCTTTCATGGTTTAGTTTTTACATTTTCATTGGTACTCTGTTTTATCTGATTTTACGATTTTAGTGTGTTGTTTTTAATTGTGTAGACATTTTACCGTTGCCAGGGCACTGATAACCTTAGCAGCTGTGTGCCCTTAATCACCAATTCTGCTACTACTACTCTATTGATACGCGTCTAAACTGCCAACTTTCAGTCACCTGTGGAAGCAGAGGTACAGTTGTCTACAATTAAGGCCTTTGTGGACACGGGATAAAGCAAACAGTGAATGAGACCTAGAAAGGCTAACTATCTACCATAGAGAGAAGCTACGAGATATTTCTTAGAGAACCCTCATAATATGATGATGCAATGAGGACATACAGTAAAGTAGAGCCAGACTGAAAAATTCAACGCCATAGCCGGGATTTAATTTCTCGGTGTCCGTACAGTTGCTCTTAACCGTTGAACTACCATCGCCAACTGCCTGTATGATATTAAATTCTCCAACTGTCTCGCATATTTCCGGGTAAACCACTAGGAATTATCAGTTGACTACATGAAACGACTACCTTCATGGCGACTTACTACATGTAAGTTCAAAACTCGGCTATGTCGTTGAATTTTTCAGTCTCACTTTACGTTCTCAAACTTTGCCCTGCTAGGAGTAGGCCAAAGTAGGCTGTAGTGAAAGAAAAATTAATTTGCAATAATATAAAATAATTTAACATCTCATCGTCATAGCTCTAGGACCGCAGTGCGGTTAACGCGGTCAGTTCATAGGTGAATGGGTTTTGGGGGTTATAAAAACGTTAAATTAAATTTTCTGATTCTCTGTATGTTTGTATGTAGGTAGATGGTTGGGTCTGTGCGTACGTATTACAAACTATTAGAAGACAGTTTTATATCGTTATTCTTGCAACAACAATAAAGCTAATTAATAAAAATGCAATTTTTCTAAATAAATAATAATATTTAAAAAGTTGATTTTACGCAGTTTTGAAGCAAATACGACTTTATCAAGGCTTTTTGCAACTTAATTTTATATCGGAGTACGTCTGGATTGAAGTTTTCGAGGGTTGTTCAATAAAGAATGACCATAATTATTTTTTGACAACGTACCTATACTCCTCCTCATAATTTTGATGGTTCTTCTCTAAATAGTCTCCCCTGAGTGCGATGCACTTGTCCCAGCGTTTCTACCAGTCTTCAAAGACATAATGGAAACCACTTTTTGAGAGATCCTTCAAAATCGCCCCCGCAGCCTTCACCACTGCTTCTGATGATGGATAATGCCTCCCACGAAGGCATTTCTTCAAGTTAGGGAATAGAAAAGTCACATGGGGCTAAATCCGAAATATAGGGAGGGTGAGGGATGCACTTCACGTTGATTTCTGCAAGATATTCAGCAACAACATTGGCAATATGCGGCCGCGCATTATCGTAGTGCAGCATCCAGCCTGCTTCACGGAAATGTGACCTTTTGCGCCTGATATGGACTTGCAATGTTTTCAGGACATCCCTGTAGTATTTTCCAGTTACTGATGTGTGTGCAGGTACAACATGCTGATAAACCATTCCATGAATATCAAAGAATGAGATGACCATAACTTTCCCAGCAGAAGCAACCACTTTTGCTTTTTGGGGTTGGTGATGGAGATTTCTACACTGAGATTTGTTGTTTGCTCTCAGGATCAAAATGATGTAGCCAAGTTTCATCAGCAGTGATTACGTTTGAAAAAATCCCGGATCTTCCTCTAATATCAACTTCAACTGCATGTTACCTCCATTGCAGCGGTAGGCGATACTGAAAATGTCTGAACTTGCCTGGTTCTCACAGGCGGGAACCAGGAGTACCAACAATGAAACTACTATGGCGTGTTTGTTTCACGTTAAACTATTAGAATATAATAAGATAGAATTTTAGTGAGAAAACTTATGACCGTAAAAATTATGATCATTTTTTATTCATCAGCCCTCGTATTTAAGCTCAACAAACGCATTAGAAGTATACAAAAGCTACGACGATGAATGTCAAAATCTAACACTGATGAGTAATCAGTAAAAATCATAAATTTACTGCATAGAACTGTATTTAAACTATGATGTATAAATAAAACATTACTTTACTTTCTCTGGTGGTTTCCTAGATGTACACGTTTTAATTGCGTGATTTGAATAGTATATCTAGGAAACGAATGGCAAGATACGACACGAAAAGTTTCGAGAAATTTCTTCCATTCCAAACTCTGCTTCGCATCGAAACATTTTGTTGTGTTTTATTTTATCAAAAATATTTCTAACGGTTTGATTGAAACACCGTATGTTTGAGTCAGTTGCAAGGCAAATAAAATGCATACCTTGAAATGTTTGGAAATGGTACATGAAGCCCTATTTATTCTGAGAGAAATTTTGTTAGTTGGGTAAATCGTAAGATATAAACAACACGTCACCACATAACATTTTAGAAGTTAAAACTAAATATTTATGCAACTAAAGCTTTTGTGACAAGAACATATGCCCAGTAATATGGAGCACTTTAAGTTATCTGAAGTGAAATTTAATAGTTATTTTGGACATATTGAAATCTTTGTGTATCCAACTCGCTACAGAGCTATTAACATTTATTTTAGCCTTTAATAGTATACAGTTGATGTTTAAATATAAAATATGCAGGTTAAAATTCCTAAAACACAAGATTATAATACACAGGAATTAAAATAGTACCTTATTTATGAATTGGAAGTGGTATGAAGCAATCCTCTGTTATGAAACGGGTTTTATTTCAACAGTATGTAATTGAGTTTTGTGGTCTTATATACAGTGTGATCCATATAAACCTGAACCATTTCAATAGGCCATAACTTTTGAACCAATAATAGGACACACGTACAACTTTTGGAGAATATAATAAACAATTGGGAGATTACATTACACTATTTACATCTCAGAGAAAATATTGGAAGTGTCCTCCACCAACATCTATACAAGTTTGTACTCGCCTCACCATATTCTCTGAAGTTTAACGGAGACTATCCTCGCCAATGTTAGTTATTTCGGTTCGAATGGATTCTATGATAACATCAATTGTCTGTGGCCTAATCTTGTGCACTCTAATTTTAGATACCCCACAAGAAAAAATCCAGTGAGTTTAGGGGATTTGGGGGGCCACAAACCTTTTGAGATTATTCGATTATCAAAGAAACTAGTTACAAGTTACATGGTGCCATTAGATGTATCGCTTGTTGCTCCATCTTCCTGGAAATGACCTTCTCTCAATTCGATATCATCTCCGTAAAACTTCAGAGAATATGGTGAAACGAGTACAAAGATGTATAGATGCTGGTGGAGGACACTTCCTACATTTTCTCTGAGATGTAAATAGTGTAATGTAATCTCCCAATTGTGTATTATATTCTTCCAAAGTTGAACGTTATGGCCTAATGAAATGGTTCAGCTTTATATGGATCACATTTTTTAAAATATTTTGTCTAATGAAGCTATATGAGAGTTAGTTTCATGAGATTCTATATTGCATTAAAATATAAATACTATTTACTTACTTAGTTTTAGGAATGGTGTATGAATATTAAATATTGATACTGCATAAAAGAAGACTGCTTCAGACTTCATAATAATTAAGAAACTTCAGTTTTCCATGCTGCTAAAATTTTATAAAAATTGCACAAAACCATAAAAAACATAGCTACTGACCTCTAGTAAAGTTTTAGTCGTTAGTATCAACGAATCATTGCATAGGACACACACGTATGTCCCAATGGCTGGATAGGATAATATACCAAACCAGTTTCTCTTTAAAATAGATAATAGTGAAGTGAATTTAATAAGTATTACAGCATACTTTAGATTAGTTAATTTTAAAATTTTTCACATCCTGGAAAGCATTTTTGTAACAGAGTTATATTAGCATAACTTAAGAGTATGCTAAGGCAACCAGCCCTATGTAAATTTACTTCCTGATTATGAAGGAATAGGGGACCGTGCCTTGTTGAACTTAAGCTTGATCCAAAACACTGTAATCCGAAGGATCAACAATTACGACAAAAGCTGTCAGTTGTCCTATATACCGGTCGTGCTTTTACCCTCATAAAGGAAAAGGGGTTGAACTTTTTAATCAAGTCACATCTGCCTTCAAATGAATGCTTACCATAAAAAAAGAAAATGTTTCAAGTAGTGAATGGAAAGACATACTTAAAATGAAGTAAAATGTTATCTCCACTTCGATCCTTCCCTGGACGTTCTCCCGACACTGCGGTTAGTTGGAAACTCTCCCCCGTGTGCAGGGAAAATGTCCCCTGGGAAAGTTGTTTCGACAGTTCCATGATTACTACTATTAGCAAATGCTTTAAGATACAAAGACATTGACGTTTTCCAAGAGTATTTCTGTGTAGCGTCAAAGCATATCAATCGAAAATAATTACAATTTTTTATTTAGCTTTAACATTTTCTTTTAGAGGTTTTGTTAAGTAACTTCATGAAATATTTTATCATCAGTAGGGTCAATAATTTCATTTATTATATTTATTTTCATCATATTAGAAAGAATAAGGTCCAACCGTCTACAAACAAAAGAAAAACGAAGCGGAAACTATCGACCTAACTTATTCATTTCGATAAATTATTTATTACATGTTATTTATATATTTTGACTTTCTGGGTTCGTGAAATAAAAAGTCCAGGTTCAAATACAAAAAAAAAAATTTTCACTTTATTTTCGTAGAAATACCCTTCGTACACATACACAATACAACAATAAGGTCAACAAACACAGCTGTTTACCCGCACGCGTTCAATTACCATCTGACTCCTCTTTGGCGGGGGCTGCCTTTTTATAGTTTACTAACATTCCAGAAATTTCTCAAACAATTGAGATCCGGCTAGAACATAGGCAAATTCTCGAGAAATCCGTCTCTTTCCCCCCGCCGTTTCGGCGAGCTTTTATCTACACACTACACTGCGCATCCATTTGAATGCCTTGCCGCCTCGATCAACAATGACCTGGCGACAATATTGTTTAATATTATGATAATTTGTCATCATGGCAAGCTTATGTCGAAGTAAAAAAAATCAAATAAGTAATGAATAAGTCAAGTGTGAATTTCATAGCTTTTCTTAGTTGTTAGCAATTAACTAAACTTTCTCTCACTGTTCAGTTCTAAATCACACTTAAGACGGAGGCCTAAATTTAGCTGGTGATATGCGAACTTTAATAACAATGTAAATATTTGCGAGTGTTTGCTCTCGGAAAAATCCTTTTTTCTTACTTTATCTTAATTGATTTTTGACTGTAGAAGGGACTCAATTCTGTGCCTCTTATTGTCAAAGCGGAGGCTTTGACTGAAACATTTGATGCGATTTTACGCTTTGAATGTTTCAGGTTAGATGATTTAAATACAAAAAATTACCGTGCTCAGAGGGAAGTCGAACCCGAGACCTGCGGGTGAGAGAAGTCATTAGTGTTTTATATTGTTTAGTTTAATAAGTTTGAGGCAGCTAACAGTATCTGTTTGCAGTAAGGATAAATCAATAAAATAATCGAGCATGCGTTTTCTTTATTGTGTTTGTGGCGTTAAGTTAGTGAACGATTTTCATTTTGCTGTGAGAGTGGGTTATCCTTGAGATGAAAAATGCTATCGTTGTAGCAAGCTCCCAAGTGGCACTTTTAATATCCTCACCCCCTGCAGTCATTGTTTTTGGCTATCTGATTGCTGGAGCTCTTCAGCAGAGCATCTCTCCACATCTGAGTACCGACTGGAAAAGGCTGTGATGGGATGGTATCACTGCCGCATATTCTTGCTGTTATAGAAGCGATATTGACTCTTGTGTTCAAGAGATACATTTTCTGAAGAGCTTTCAGTGTTTCTGAATAATCTCATATTAGATGTAATCTTAATGCATATTACTAAGGTATACCTCCCAAAAATGGAAATTCTATTATTATAAACGCGCGCTTCTCTATGTGGTGTAAAGTAATATAAAAAAACAGTAAGTGAAATAATACCCGAAGCTTTCCTGGCAACGAATATACTCAAGTTGTTCTCGGGAAGCAGGCCAGGTGAAAAGAGGATTAGGAATCGACGTTTCTGGAGTGTCATCTCTCCCATCATCAGGATATTTATTATGTTTTTTGTAATTTTCGTCCTTTAACCTTTTAAGTCATATCGGACGATTAATGGAATGGGTTCATGGAGCTTAGTTACCCGTTATTCGTCTTTAGGATAAGGGAAAACCCTAGAAAAAACCTTATCCAGGTAACTCACCCTGAACGAAATTCGAACTCGGGACCTCTTGAACATGAGGCAGACACGCTACCATCTACGCTACCGAGGCGGGCAGGATATTCATTAAATGCTATAACCACAAATGAATTACTGGATGTAACAGAAATATAAACAAAGACAAAATACTATCAAAATTCGCATTACTAAACAAAAGACTGTTTTCAGTAAATTAAATGCTAGGTCAGGAGACGGCGTGAGATCACTGAAGTTTACTGAAAACAGTCTTTTGTTCAGTAATACGAATTTTAATAATGTTTTGTCTTTGTTTATATTTGTGTTATATCCAGCGGGTCATTTGTGGTTATAACATTTAATAAATATCCTGATGGGAGAGATGCACACTCCCGAAACGTCGACTCCAAATCGTCTTTTCACCTGGCTTGCTTCCCAAAAAGAACTTGAGGACCAGTAAGTGATTTTGATAATTCTCTTACCATTTAAAATTCCCAAGTGATTCTGACAAATGTGTCTATAAATACCTAATTCATTTTCAAAATGACTAAAACATTCAAATGAATTTGCACAAACCTTATACTTAGTGCTTGCAGTGACGTCTAAGTTTTAGTTGGGAATACCAAGGAGTATACAAGTTTTGTTAATCTACAGAAAATAAAAGACAAAAGCCACGTATTTTTAATTCCAAGCAGTATGTGTGAAGATGGCCATGCCTTAGCAACAAGGATTCAGTGAAAGAAAATATTTTCGGACCCTTTAGGAGGCATGTATTTTAATAACTCAAATGAGAAAATTTTGCTTTATTTTCTTTGTATATTATAAACAAGATCGTTAAAATGTGAATTAAATACATATTTAAAGAGTAAACATTGTTTCCAGCAAGCTTAGGAAATCATCAAACTATGTTTTGTAATTAACAGCTGGTTAGACTGTGTCTCTTTTGGACAATCCTTATGATCACATTTATTTCGTTATGTTAATAGCTGATGCATAATACAATCACTAGGGCTCCAGATGTTACCTTTATCGCTCGGCCGCTGCGTACTCCAGCCGAGGTTAAGATCATAGAATAGTGCAGGAAGGGAGTGACGGGATGTTCAGCGTACCAACTCCCCCGACCGTAAGGCGACTGCTTGACGTTTTAGGACCGTTACCTTTCCAATGGAATAGTTTCTCAATTACGAGAGCTGATCAACAATGACTGAGACTGATTTTTTCACATGTTTATTACCGCAATTCAATGTTTACATGATATTTTTTAATGCACTTCAATGCACTTTTTATAGCGTCTCTGCCAGTCTTTGAACCGTTCTGCAGACCATTCTTTGTCAGGTCCTTGAGAATCGCCTCACTTTTCTTGAGCACTGCTTCAGAGTTCTCAAATCGAATACCCCTAAGCTTTGCCTTTAGTAATGGGAATAAAAAAAGTCACAGGGTGCAAGATCGGGGCTATAAGGTGGATGTGGTACATAGGAAATTTTGAATCGAGCCAAAACTGCATGACTTGATTTGCGACGTGAGGCCGTGCGTTGTCAGGATGAAGTCGCCAACCAATACGAGAAAGCTCTGGTCGTTTCTTTGCAATGTGCTTCCTCAGTGTAGCCAATACTGACCTGTAGTATGCTGCTGTAACAGTAGTGTGAGGGGGGTCTGCAAGCTGATAAATCATTCCATTACAGTGAAAAATATGATCACTATCACTTTCCCTACAGATGGAACAAATTTTACCTTTTTTGGTGTTGGAGAACCTGGTGATTTTTCCATTGTACGAGGTAGTACATCTTCACTGAACGCTTGCTTCAGATTTTCATAAGTTTCGGTGGCTCGTTTAAACGAAAACATAGTTTGATTGCATATTACTGCTCCCCTAGCGTCACCTCCATTGTCTGGTATGCAAAATGCACGTAGGGTCTACAAAACAGAGCATTACTACCAATCTACCAATACGAGAATGCTGCCGCCTACCGACATTATACATAAAGACCGCTGTTTTCAAATATTTGTTACAAATTCGAAACTATCACGGAAGCTACAGGAGAAAAATCAGGCTGTCTTTGTTGATCTGTATAATCACGAGGCCGAAAGTTCTTACAGCCCATTAAGTCGCCATTAAGGTAGTTGTCTCATCTGTTTATGAGAACTCCTAATAGTCCTAGTAGTTTCACCGGAAAACACGAGTCATCTGGAGAATTTGTCATACTGGGATGGTAGCTCAGCGGTTAAGAGCAGCTGGACGGAAACCGGAAGATCTGAGTTTCAAATCCCAGCTATAGCGTTCAATTCTTCAGTCTGACTACCTTTCCATACTTTGGCCTACACACGGCTAATTTTCAATAACAAAACAATTTGAACCACTAATAACAAATAATTTGTAAATTGCTTGTTGCATAAAAATTATTTGGAATAAATTGTGTGTTTCCTACATCGCTTACGTATACCAGTTATATAAAATTTCAACGAATTTCTTTTAAATTAAACCTACTCCACAAGCCATTTGAAGAAAGTTCAATATATAAATTTGTCATGTGTATATGCCTTCAATATGTGGCATTTCAATCAAAGCGATTAGAGCCCGCCTTGGTAGCGTAGATGGTAGCGTGTCTGCCTCATGTTTAAGAGGTCCCGAGTTCGAATCTCGGTTAGGTTGAGTTATTACCTGGATAATGTTTTATCCGGGTTTTTCCCTTATCCCGAAAGACAAATTTGGGGTAGGTCTAAGCTCCATGAACCCCAGGCTCATTTGAACATCATTTCACCCATGTCATTCATCGTCCGGTATGACTTAACGTTGGAGGACGTAAATTGCGAAACAAATTAGAGAATTTATCATAAACTAAAATTTCGAAAAATATTTTATTATAGGGTAACAGTGGTACAGGAGTTTCTTGAAACTTTTTGTGTCTTATATTTCCTTAAATTTGGAATACAGTGAATTTAATAATTAAATTTGGAGTTTATGCAGTTTTTTGGGTTAGACACATCCACATAAACGGCCAGCTTGGCAGAGATCCTAGCGGATGGCGAGCAAGCAGTGGCCAGAGTTTTAAAATTCTTTTTAAATGTCAATTTTAGGATATAACTGCCAGCCATTTAGGCATTTTAACGTTTTTACGGCTTTTAGGTTTATTTTAGACTTTTGACCTAACAGGGTGTGTTTCTTTTATCTTGTTTTTATTATGACCATGTTTTAGCCCCTTTCAGTGCATTTTAAAATGATTGGCTCCTTAAGGTCGCTGATGACCTTGGCAGTTGAGCACCCTTAAACCCAATTATCATCAGACATCCACATACACCTAAACACAGGGAGTCTCATTTACATTTTTCGTAGAATATTTGTGTGGACCGAAATAGCAATTTTCCCTCCACGTCCGTGATATATGAGAGGTAGTTTTCAAGGTACATTTATTATATTTCAATATGCGTATAATAAAAACCTAACCAACATTTTTACGACTTTAGATGACTAATTGATATTACAACTGTAGCGGACTGGGCTGATCCAAAAAACACGTTTCAATGGGCACGTGTGTTATCTTTTCACGCAAGAATGACTAAACTGGTTGTTAAATTCCATCTCTAAGCCGATTTTACCATTTAGGATCGTTATGACGGCTTTCCCGATGCGTTGTTTCGTTGAATTTTATTACTTTAAATTTTTATTTAAATCCTGAATCAACATTCAGATTCTTGTCCATATTTTCAGACAGTACACAAGGGTAGAAAGTTGTCCTCTTCTATTCTCCAATTAGAAACAGCCAGGAGCTGGTACTTTAACCACTAGAGCACAGAGGCAGGCAAAACGGTATACAATAACTTGAATAGCATAAGCAAAGACGTAGGTTTTAATGGTTTAACCCTTATGAATATAAATTGATACTTACGCAGGATTTTTCTTAGCCTTCTTCGTTTTGCTGGCGGGTTAAAAATCGTGCGATGTAACATCCACACTATTAGTTGGGGTCTCGCAGAACTATTGTCCTGATCGTACTTACAATGGAACTATCACTATCTCACACCAGTAAGGCTTGAGAGTTTGATAGCATCATTGCTATCTGAGGAGCCTGTGTGCCAAAAATCGGGTGTGGAGTATAGCTGGAAGTACCCTAAAATGAGTCCAGAAAACGTAGTAATATATACACACAATGACATAGCACTGTACGGGAAGGATTGGTTACCCCTGATGAATAGCGGTCTATTTATGGCACAGGTAAGGGTCACCGTCCCCCACACCCACACTGAGCTGACGGGGGATCTCAGGTAGCTGCTTGCAAGTGGTCGCACACTGCACTTTCCAGGCTTCAGTTTTCAGTGTTGTGGTTCTGCTCCACAGCAGATTTTTGTTGCACAAGGTTTGTATACAGCAGATATTACACCATCGAATTTGCAGGTGCGTAGTGGTGTGAGTGCAGTGATAGCTCCCTGGTAATGTGTCAATGTATTTATGAAGTGATATAGTTCAAAACGTTTTTAGGGTCAAAATATTCTAAGTTCAGAGTTACTCATAGATTTTGGGCTTGCTATGTATAGTTTATAATACTTTGAAACATAAGATTTGGTGCAAAAGGCGCTAAGGATGGAAGTTGGTTAATTATTCTCATCTTCTGTGTCGATCTTGAAGTATGCCTTGGCGCTGGAGCAATGGGTCTTCTCTCTTTTGGCCATAGTGTCAGAGCGAGAATAATTTGTATAAAACAATAACAAATCTTCCCTTCTTCAAAATATTGGAATTTATTCTACTAAAACCGTAAGTATATCCTATCTCAATGTTAAGATCTGTAGATTGTATCCTTTTACAAAATACTCAATACTGAATCCTTGCAGATTAAGATTCTTTGAATTTACAGATCAGCACTGCAGATAACACATCTTTACACTTTAATGATCTGACGAAAAGTGAAGTCAAAGCTATTTCTTTCTTACACACATGCTATATGTGCATATTAAATACTCAAAATAATTATGCACTACCTCGGAGAGACACAAATGCACATCTTTCTCCTATAATGTTCTTAAGCAGAAAAACGATCTTTATAACTTTTAATAAGTTCCTCTCATTTGAGGTTGTCATGGTTACACATAACTTACCTTACATTTTATCCATTTCATTAAACATTACAATTCCTCTAACTATTCCTCTCAAACAACATAAAATATCTGAAGCAACTGCTTCAACTTGTGATTTTACGTAAATATTAATATATTCTTTATTTAGTCAAAAGGTTATATTGAAATTATGAGGTAGTTAGATTATTGTATTTGAGTACAATGTGTTTAGCATAAACGTTCTCTTCCCTTTTATGCTCATTTCATGGCATTCATTCTGAGCATATATAAAACAATTAACAAATATGCGCCTCTAAATACTCTAAATACTCCAGTCACTTTTTGAATACCATTCTAACTCTTCATTTTCTCATTACTAATGCAATTAAAATATTACATATAGCTCTATTTACAATATATTATTTATGTTGGAAGCTGTTTGCAATGTTTTGGATTACGTAGAAGCTCCTTTTTTGGGGTAATTTACGTCCTCCAACATTGTCATATCGGACGATGAATGGAATGGGTGACATGGGGCTCAAATGAGCCCAGGGTCCATGGAGATTAGAATTACCCGACATTAGTCTTTGAGGATAAGGGAAAACCCCGGAAAAAACTTATCCAGGTAACTCACCCTGACCGAGATTCGAACTCGGGATCTTTTGAACGTGAGGCAGACATGCTACCATCACACTACCGAGGCCGGCGACGTAGAAGCTCTAAGCTTCGGCTCGTCTGTAGATATTTAAGCAGAAAGGAGGTAAGAAAGGTCATAAATCCCATTTTATTTTGTGTTTTATATGTAAGAATGATTAAAAACAAAATACTAACGATATTTTACGGATATTTCTTGGCAAATTACTGATTTAAACAAAATATGAAGTTGTTTTAATTCGACAACTTAGATCTTAGTAAACAACATCTGCTTTGCATGGCATGGCCGCCCTTTAAGCTTACTGCCACTTCCTATATATGTCAAAGCTAGCCTTTGAGACGGCATTTTCTCCCCAAGTTAATTTGAAAGCGACCTTTTCTGGGAATAGGAAATGATTTTTACCTCAGAATGGAACGTTCCGTTAGGCAGTTCACCTGGGAAAATATATTTATAATGCATCTGACAGGTACGGGAAGGCGTATTGATCAAATGGCCACGTCATGTTGATGAACAAGTTAGAAAGTTGTTTCATCTTTAACTGTCTGTCAACTGCCAGCGATAATCGTATATTGCTTTGTGAGTATTCCTGTATTCTGGATATATAAAGTTTTCTCCGCTTTTAGTCAATAAAACTAGTAGAGTTCATTCTTTAAAATATCTAGAGACAGGTTACTTTCTTTAGAAGCATCATGGAAAGTTATTAGTTCAATGAAATAGCGAACTAGTATAATGAACTCAATAGAATGAACTAATATTCAAAGTTATTAGAAAATCCGGTAGACATATTAATAAAGAATGAGAGAAATATAAATAACTTGTAGTGTAACTACCTCATAGAAATTTGAAACTTAACGAAAGTTGATATTGAAAACAAGGAACACAAAAAATTGAATAGGATAGAATTCTACAAAAGCAATTCAGCACGTCGACCAAACGAGACCCGACTCCAAGGAGTCACGACAGTGTAGAGGGAAAGATCCATATAATTTACCAGATTGAAACTCCCGGGCAGTCCAGTAAAACCAGCATCCCTTCTACCATGGACCCGAAACAGTCCAACAGACCAGCATTCGTCCTACCGCGTTCTTGAAAAGGTACACAAGCTAGCTTGGAGATTATCTCACCGGACGGCAAAGGTGTTTAACAGGGACATACCATCCTGCCATGCAGCACCGAGACACCCATTTCTTCTACCCTGAAAGGGACAACCAGATGAGAGATGATGTAAAATGATAATGCAGATGAAATGGCGGGACAGGAAATTCGGGGGATGTAATTAAGCTGCCCAGCATTCGCTTGGCATCCCGGGAAACCCACGAAAAAACCCATGGGTCAGGTAGGCGGCGACAAGAATGGAAACCCTATCTTCCGAATATCGGCCACAGGCGAAACCACTTGAGCGACTGCGCTCTGTAACACAAAACTTAATTTTAGAAAAGAAAGCACAACGAAACAGAAGAGCATAGCAGTTGATAAGAAAAACAAGTGCAGAGATCATAAAATGAAAATTCTGGAAGGAAATTGTATATACTCTCCTGGAAATTCGACTATCTCTGATGGTGTCTTTTTTCAAGCATTAGAACCCTTAACCAGTCCTACTATTACTCATTCAATGATGATCAGAGATGACTAGTTCAAATCTGAATTTGTGAAGTGACGTGTAGAGCAGTACGTGCGTATTTTGTTCTTGTGACGGTCCACAAACAAATTAACTGCCTTTTATTTGGAAATTTTTATCCCACTAAAGTATCTCTAATTTAAAATGGAGAATATAACCACTTCATTTTAGTCTTACTGGAACAAAACGTAAGTGTTGACTTTCCCTTAAACGGCTTTCAGAGTAAGCTACTTAAGTAATTTCATTGAGCATTAGGCGAGAAGTGTCTGCTCGCTAAGATATCTCCTTCAACTTGAAAGAAATGGTGAATGATTCGGGGAAGGCAATATCAGATGATATAGTTAATGGTTTGTGTGAGGATGTGGAAGAAGAGTTTGAGCTTAAAGAAGCTTTTCTTGGAAGAAGAACCTTCATATAATATCTTATTCAATAAGTTGTTACTTGGTAGTAATCATTCTATACTTCGTAGCGAAAAACGGTTGTACAAGATTCCGTAAGTTATCTAGTACAACGGATACCTTCTTATAAATGTTGACAGTTCTGAAATATATAAACCTCTTTAGATCCGGTCGTACTGTCATATGATTGATACAGCCAGCTATAAACTTTTATTCTTTGCCCTTACTCCTTAACCTACAGATATTAATACTTCTAGAATTATTTGTTGAAATATCCTGATCTCATTAGTGCCATCATTTCGGTTAAATATTTTAAGATTAATGAATGTTAACTACGAAAATTAAAGTTGATACCTGCATTCTTGTATGGCTAAGTAAAACTAACGTGCATAATCTTTAAGTACAGTGGGTCATGGTCACTAATATATGGTTAGTGCCATAGTTTCAAATGAATTTACCCTTTTTGAGTTCGCTGCTGAAAAGGCAGTGTTGCATTTCCTACTAGGTAAATCTGTCAGAATATATGTTTGATGCGCAGTATTCCCTAATGAATAATAATGGTAACACACTTAGGTACCAAGGTATAACTGAAAAATAATTATAAACGTTGTGTGTAAAAGTAATCTTATTTTATTACGAGGGCTGTTCAATAAATAATGATCATATTTTTTACGGTCATAATTTTTCGCACTAAAATTCAATATTATTATATTCTCTTAGCTTAATGTGAAACAAACACACTGTAGTAGTTTCATTGTTGGTACTGCTGGTTCCCGTCTGTGAGAATAAGGCAAGTTCAGACATGTTCAGTATCGCCTACTGCTGTAATGGAGGTAACACGCAGTTAAAGTTGATGTTAGAGGAAGATCCGGAGTTTCTTTCAAACGTAATCACTGCTGATGAAACTTGGCTACAACATTTTGATCCTGAGAGCAAACAGCAAAGCTCAGTGTGGAAATATCCTTCATCACAAACCTCCAAAAAAGCAAACATGGTTGCTTCTGCTGGGAAAGTTATGGTCATCTCATTCTTTGATATTCATGGAATGGTTTATCAGCATGTTGTACCTGCACACACATCAGTAACTGGACAATACTACAGGGATGTCGTAAAAACATTGCAAGTCCATATCAGGCACAAAGGACCACATTTCCATGAAGCAAGCTGGATGCTGCACCACGATAATGCGCGGCTGCATATTAATGTTGTTGCTAAATATCTTACAAAAATCAACGTGAAGTACATCCCTCACCCTCCCTATAGTCCGGATTTAGCCCCATGTGACTTTTTCTATTTCCTAACTTGAAGAAACGCCTTCGTGGGAGGCATTATCAATCATCAGAAGCAGTGGTGAAGGCTGCTGAGGCGATTTTAAAGGATCTCTGAAAAACGGTTTCCAGCATGTCTTTGGAGACTGGCAGAAGCGCTGGGACAAGTGCATCGCAAGTAGGGGAGACTATTTTGAGAAGGACCATCAAAATTATGAGGATGAGTAAAGGTACGTTGTCAAAAAAAGAAGAAGTGATCATTATTTATTGAACAGCCCTCGTACATTATTACATGTTTAGTGTGTCTCAACTGCATAGTTGCCCGCCTCGGTAGCGTAGATGGTAGCGTGTCTACGTCACGTTCAAGAGTTCCCGAGTTCGAATCTCGGTTAGGGTGAGTTATCTAGATAAGGTTTTTCCGGGGTTTTTCCTTATCCTGATAGACGAATGTCAGGTAACTCTAAGCTTTATGGACCCCGGACTCATTTGAGCAATAAAATATGATTACGTGGATATAAAGCTCCAGCTCTCCTATTTTGATTTTGTAAATAGTATTTATATTACAAAATGTGATGTGTACAATTTGTATCACTTTATTTACTCTCTATATTTAGAGAAATTTACATTTTTCCTTCTTGTTAATATAGATAAAGCTTCGTTCCAAATTTCCTTACAGATTTATGAAATATAAGGGAGAGAAGGTGATAGTCAAATGTTTTAACAGCAATTTTTAAGAAAACAAAATACTTCCTATATGAGATATACATTTAGATCTACATAAGACAAATCTACAATTTTGTGCAGTAAGGTTTTTTCTATCTCTTACGTTTTACCAGTTATGCATCATTTACATTGAGAACATTAGACTATTCATAAGGAGTTAAAGATACACATTTAATTTCTCATGAAACTATCTTAAACAATGAACATTTAATCAAAACGTTAAAACCATTTTTGAGAAAATATACTTTTTATAAAAATGTTCATGCCAGGTGCACTTGAATGGTAGCTGGGATGGAGAATTTTGTAGAAGTTTCGTACAGAATTCCTTTAGGATAAAAAGTATACACATATACAAAATTTTATGTAAAATACTTCGCTGTAGTTCACGGAAGTTTTCAGTGAAATATTTGTATCGAAGTTTTAGAAAAATGCAATATTCCTCTACTTCAAGTATCTGGCAGAAAAAGTAAAAATAAAGAAAGTGAGAAAGACATAGCGGTGGTATCGCTTGTAGCTTGCATACCAAAATGAATGTAATCTCACGACAGTAAACAAAAAAGGAATTCCGATCTTTTTCTGACGTCGGTTTATTTTCAGATACTCAATAAAATCTGCGAAAATCCCTAGACTCATATAAGATGTCACGAAATTTATAGACGATAAGGGGACTTGACTCTTTTATGTAACGAATCGAATTCTTCATAATGTTTGTAACATCCCGCCATGCTCGTATATCTAAAACGTCGGGAGAAAATGTCGACCATAGAACAGTAATATATTGGACTCACCTGACTCTCTAGATCATTGGCTCTACGAAAACGTGTCAGATTTGCATTTTGTAAGTGTGCTATTCCACATCCCGTCAGGTCCATTCTTCCTCACAGGTTATTTTCCAGCTTTGTCCCAATCCTCACAACTGGGAATGCCTGGAACGTATGCTAAACCATCGAGGGTTTCCTTTCCAAATTCTCATTTTATTTAATGTATTGTGACTTTGTGGGTTTGTAGAATTAAAAGTCCCAATTGCCGAAATTCTAAATGTTCTTTATTTCCGTAGGAATTCACTGTTCAATTTTCACGTAACAACATTACATCACCAATACGACACAATCTACAGCACCAAGGTCGAATACAATAACTTCAGCTCTCGTTACAACAACACTCTTGTTACACAACTACAACTGTCCGCTCGCGTGTCACAGTCTCTTATATATCTCGTTGAATCATTTCTAGATCATTCTAAAATAAACTAGAAATCGACTATCAGTCCGGAAGTCAGCAGAAATTTCCATTTATCTCAGTTTGTTTATCGCCGGACGGTAATTCCCGGCCTTGCCATCAGCGGTTCCATGTGCACCACCGAGCAGGACATAGCTGAAGCCCTAGCTACCACATTTGCTGCTACTAGCCAAACTGCCCGCTATGACGCTCTCTTCCTGCCTATTAAGGAAAAGGCGGAGCGGGTACCACTTAATTTTAATAGTGACTGCACCGAGCCGTACAACCAAGCTTTTACAGCAGCCGAGCTCGCCCATTCTCTGGCGTTAGCAAAGGATTCTTCTCCAGGTCCCGATGATGTACACCGACAGATGCTGCTACATCTTCCATCTGAGGCGCTAAGTTTCCTCTTAAACATCTATAACCGCATTTGGCATGAGAGGGTTTTCCCTTCCTCCTGGCGAGAGGGTATTGTCATCCCCATCCCTCGACCCGGAAAGGACCGCAAGCTACCATCTAGCTACCGCCCCATTTGCCTGACGAGTGTCATCTGTAAGACGTTGGAGCGAATGATAAGCGCTCGGTTAAATTGGTGGCTAGAAAAACATAACCATCTGTCCAACTTACAATGCGGTTTTCGTCGCCATCGCTCAAGTGTCGATAATCTAACACGCCTAGAGGGGTATATTTCCGATGCCTTTCTGCTGAAACAGCACGCCGTGGGCGTGTTCCTCGACTTAGAGAAGGCCTATGACACCACCTGGCGGTACGGCATACTCCGTAACCTTCATGGTTACGGTATGCGTGGTCATCTACCAGATTTCCTATGCAATTTTTTAAGACTTCGCCGTTTTCGTGTGCGCATAGGAAACACGGTATCCTCGGAGCGGATACAGGAGAACGGCGTACCTCAAGGGTCGATTTTAAGCGTCGCACTTTTTGCCGTAGCTATCAATGGCATCACTAGTGCCGTTCGAAGCGGAATTCCAACATCACTCTATGTTGACGACCTCGCACTTTATTATAGGTCAGCCAACATAGACCACATTGAGCGCCAACTGCAGCTGACCATCACCCAGCTAGCAGCTTGGGCGCTACAAAACGGTTTCCGCTTTTCAGCTGCGAAGACCCAGTGTATCCACTTTCACCGCCTACGAGGTATTCACCCGCCTCCTGATCTTCATTTGAACGGCACACCCCTGCCATTTGTCTCGCACCTGAAGTTCTTGGGCCTCTACTTGGACCGACAACTAAATTGGGAGCACCACATTCGTCACCTTCGAGCCTCTTGCGATCGTTCTCTTCGGGTGCTGAAGGTATTATCTGGAGCATCTTGGGGGGGCGATCCCACGGTAATGTTGAGGCTGTACCGCTCTCTGGTTCGGTCCAAGCTGGACTATGGCAGTTTTATTTATGGCGCAGCGACCGCCTCTAAACTTCGCCTTTTAGACACCGTGCATCATACTGGCATCCGCCTTGCCACAGGAGCTTTCCGCACCAGTCGAGTCGACTGCCTGTATGCGGACTCAGGCAAACCTCCACTCCATATTCGTCGCTCACTGTTACTCTGCTCATACGTTTCGAAGTTGGCAAGTTATCACAATCATCCTTGTTTTAAACCAGTTCTGTGTCCAGATTTAGTCCACCGTTATATGCGCCCTGGTTCTCAGACACGCCCCGTGGGAATAAGATTTCGGGATCTACTACACTCGCATGGCCTCCGAATGCCTCGCGTGGAGAGGTCGTCCATCTGCCCCTATCCTGCATGGCAGCTCAATCGTGCGCAGTTCGATCTCGCTCTTTCAAACAATTCTAGACTCGCTACTCCACATTCAGTGTTCCAACAACTTTTTGCCGAATTACTGGGCCGTTACCCTAACTATGTTCCGGTCTTTACAGACGGTTCTCAGTTAGGTAACGCTACGGGTTGCGCGTTCTTCGTTAACGGTGAGGCTCACAAATTTCGACTTCTGGACTCAACTTCGGTCTTCTCAGCAGAGTTATATGCCATCTACTATATGCTCCTTTTTATTTTCAAGTTAGGCCCTGGCTCTTTTATTGTTTGTACCGACTCCCGCAGTGCTCTTCAGGCCTTGAAACAGCACACTGCCGCTCACTCTCTAGTTTTAAAAATACAGGCCCAGATCTCGCAAATGCTCGGTCGAGGATACCATTTTGTTTTTACTTGGACCCCTGGGCATATGGGCATTTCCGGGAACGAGGAGGCGGACGCGGCTGCTAAGTCTGCTTGCCGTTTGCCCCGGAGTTTAACAACTACGGTGCCATACCAGGATGTGCAACGTTTTTTCCGTCGCCAGCTTCTATCTGCTTGGCAGCAATCCTGGACTGCTTTAGAAGGCACACAACTCCGGGCAATAAAGGAAAGCGTACAACCCTGGCTGACTTCCTGCAGGGATAACCGGCGAGCCGAGGTGATACTCACCCGGCTGAGAATTGGGCACACACGAGCAACACATGGCCATCTGCTAAGAGGGGAACCGGCCCCTGTGTGTGCTCCATGTGCAGTACGCTTTACTGTGCGGCATGTACTGCTTGACTGCCCGCAGTACGCCCGCGTTCGCCAGTCTTTGGGCTTGGGGACTAACTTGCACAGTGTTTTAGGAAACGACCCAGTGGCCGTGGACAAGGCACTGCGGTTTATATCAGAAATAGGTTTTAATAAACAAGTGTAACTTGTATTTTATATTTATCAATTTTAGAGGTTTTAAATTATTAGTTTTTAGATGGCTTTTATGTGCTTTTAAAGGTTGAGTGTTTTATTTCTTTGTACTTTTTAACTAAATATGTGTAGGTTTTAGTATTGACTTAGGGCCCAAATGACCTTGCTGTCGACGGGCCCTAAAACTCCACACTCACTCACTCACTCACTCACTCACTCTCAGTTTGTTTGTTTTGGCAGACATTTATCTTCATGTTATCTTTGTGTACACTAGTCGCGCGATCGTAAACTGATTACGCAAGTTCTTTATTACCGTGAAACAATAGCCGCCGTCTGTTTTGTATTTGTGCCGAAATTTTTATGTCCGTTGCCGTGACACTGCTCCCTCCTCAATCGTCCCGAACAGCACCATCGCAGCGGGCCAGAGGATCCAGGTGTACCACCAACATCTTCCCTCGGGGCACCTTCTGTATGCGGTAGACCACGTCGTTAATCCCCTTCACCACCCGGTACGGTCCTTGCCATTGTTGCTAGAGCTTCGGGCATCGTCCCTTGGTCCGGGTAGGGCGGTACAACCAGACCAGGTCACCTTGCTGGAACCCTTAGCTGTTGGCTTGCCTGTCGTATCGGGTCTGCATGCGGTCGCTCGCCTTCTGGATGTTCTAACAAGCCATCTCATGCGCGTCGTGGAGACGGTCCACCAGGTTCTCCACATGTTTGGTTGCTGGCTGTTTCGCGTCCGGAGGGGTTCCAAAAGCCAGAGCGTAACTCTCGGCCGAACGTTAAGCTGGCTGGCGTCATCCCAGTGGCGTCATTTTAGACGAGCGGTAGGCGAGCAAGAACAGTGGCACCTTGACGTCCCAGTCTCGCTGATGGCTGGCCACGACCTTCCTCAGGTGCTCTTCTAATGTCTTGATGTATCTCTCAACCATGCCGTCCGACTGTGGATACAGGGGTGTGGTGCGGGTCTTGTTCACCCCAAGTCTTTCTAGTGCCTCCTTCATCAGGTTGGATTCAAAATTGGTGCCCTGGTCGCTGTGAAGCTCTAACGGAACCCCAAATCGGCAGAACACTTGCTCCACAAGACAGTTCGTGTTTGTCTTCGCCTCCTGGTTCGGAATGGCAAACACCTCCGTCCACTTGGTGAAGTAGTCCACGACCACCATCAGGTACTTGTTGCCTCGGTTGGACACGGGGAATGGTCCAGCTATGTTGACGGCGAACCTTTCGAATGGCGCTCCGACCTTGTAGTGCTATATGCGACCCCAGCTCCTAGTCTGGGGGCCGCGAATCGCCGCGCACACGTAACATTGATGGCAACATCTCTCAGCACCTACTCGGAGCCTCAGCCAGTAGTAGCGCTCTCGGAGTTTGTCGATCATCCGGTTTGCTTCCAGGTGTCCTGAAGTACCGGGTACACTTCCTCCAAGATTTCCGGGACCTTACTTCGGGGAAGTATCAACTGCTCCCTCTGCGTCTTCGCATCAGGCGATTCACATACCCAGAACAACACGCCCTCTCTTTTCTTCAGTGAGTCCCATTGGGCCCAGTACGACTTGTAGGTGGCGCTCCTCGGTGCGATGTCCTTCCAGGTTTGTCCCTGCCTCCACTTCTCTCAAGTGTGGTCCCATGTCTGCGTCCGCCAGTTGCTCCCTCCTCAGGCCTGCGCTATCCCAGCCATCCGCAGGCACTGCCGTGACTACTCGGACTGCTGCGGCAGGCTCCTTCTCTTCCACTCTTGTACATTGGCCGCACACCTCTAGGCAGGATCTTCGGGACGTGGCGTCTGCATTACCGTGGCTCTTCCCTCTACGATGTTCAGAGGTGAAGTCGTACTCCTGCAGCCTCTGTACCCAGCGTGCTGTCTGGCCATCCACATTCTTAAAGCTCAATAGGCAGGTTAGGGCGGAATGGTCAGTCCTCAGGTGGAATGGCTGACCGTACAGGTACTTGTGGAAGTTCTCCAAGGTCTTTATTACCGCCAGTAATTCTCGCCAGGTGACGCAGTAGTTCTCTGCCTTGGATAGCCTCTTGCTGTAGTAGGCTATCACCCGCTTATGGCCGTCCTGGAATTGCGATAGTACTTGCGTTAGTTGAGATAGTACTTAAATAATTAGTGTATGGTACAAAGATTCACCTTAAAATGTCGGGAGGTTGCACCATATGGATAAGTTTTAGTCTCTTAGAATATCTTTTGGTCAAATTAGCTAGATTTGTACATCCCCATAAATACCCCTACTCGTACCCTAACAAAACGATTCCGTTCTGCACCTAATAGTAAGTGGTAGCGTGTCTGACTCATGTTCAAGGTGAGTTATCTGGATACATTTTTCTGGTGTTCTTCTTTGTTCTGAAAGATTATGTGTGGTAACTCTAAGCTCTATGGATCCTGGTTCATTTGGGCATCATTTCATTCATTGTCAAATATGACTTAACTTTGGAGCACATATATTAAATTAAATTAAAAATTCCACATTTCATCCATGTAACAGCAGGAAGCTGATTTATTAATGACGTATATTGGAGATACAAATAGTGCCGTACAGATGGAAGGATACTCCGGTACTCCTAATCTCAAAATGGTTACTTTGTTACTGCATTTTTATTCTGAATTATCTGTATATTGTGTTTTGGCACTTTAAAACCAAACTTTTTATCTGAGAATCCATCTTACGATGTAATTATTTTCAATCTCTTAAGCTCCAATTTGAAGCACGTAACCTAATATATAATACAAAGAATAGTAATCTATTAAAGACAACCATAAAACGTAGACGCACATGTCTCATGCAAAAGCGTATAAACAATAAAGGTGTCTTGTGTAACCGTATCTCTCCATTCGTACCCCATATACATTGTTTTAACAACATTCTCGCCACTACATACATACTATTGACTAATTGATGTTGCCTATCGCTGCGGTGATATTGCAGCTTTCATGGCTTCGATATCGACAAGAGAAACAGGGAGGTTCACGCTTTCCGAGTGAACGCCTAGCTCCTTAGGCAACTTCTTCAGCGCGCGAGATATACGCTTCTGCAGATAAATCAGGCGAACTGAATTTTAGCATCAGCGGCACAGCCAGTGTCATTTCATGGCACACTGTATATTATACATGAAATGGCCTACCTTATATCGAGAACCTAAAACAGCAATAAAGGTAGTAATTGATTCTGTGGATGATAAAATGTTAATAAATGTATTTATAAACATTAAAATATCTTTATAACGGAAATGAGAGGCTTTATTTTAAATTCTGATTTATTATTTTTTTAAACGTTGTCGCATAAAAGCCATTTATAGTTGACGACCATGAGATATTCTTGTCGGCGTGGATGACTGACGGTTAAGTGTTGGTCTACTGATAATAAAGTGGCGTATTCAAAACCGGCTCAGGTGGATAGCTTTAAAATGGGCTAAAAGTGACAGCTTCGTGTCAGCAGCTTTACTGACAGTTACATTTACAATTACAGTTACATTAATTCCTGTGCAACGAAATACCGGTACACTGGCAAAGCAATTGGAGCGCTATTCAACAAATGTAACCTTTTTAATTAAAAAAATTCAAGAAAGAACATTTTATATTGGAAATTAGTTCTTTCACACTAGCCGTGTGTAGGACGCACTATGAAAGGGTAGAGCCGGAATGGGAACTTCTAGTGGTTTACCGGGAGAAACACGAGTCAGTTGGAGAATTTAATGTCATGTTGGCACGTTGGCCATAGAAGCTCAAATGGTTAGAGCGGCTGGACGGCAACCAGAAGATCCGTGGTTCAAATCCCGGCTATGGCATTAAATTTTTCATTCCGGCTCTACCCTTTACATTTTATATTGTAATACTGTTGCTACCAATGAGTCCTAAGGGATAGCAACCAGGAACTGTATATTTCCAGTTATCCTTTATGGTTATCACTTCAATCTGAAAAAAAGACTTAAAATATCCTTCAAGGAATACACAGGGGCTGGTGGCGTAAAAGCAGAGATACGACACGAACTGCAAAAATCTTATTCATTTGAGAAAAAAATATGCATGCTACATTCACCTAATTCTCTCTCCATTATGTAAGAAAATATTCTTAAAAATGTTCACTCTCCCTACATCACGGTAATCAAGATAAACATTTGCAGAAGTGTTTTTATTATGTAATCTTGTAGATATAGTCGCGAACGTATTGTTGAGATAAGGCGGCGCGAGGGACGAGTTCAAAGATACGGGCAATGCAGTGTGGAAATAAAAGCTCGTCGACACGGTGGGGGGAAGGAGACGGACTTCTGGAGAGTTTTTCTTTCTTCTAGCGCCATCTTGATTGGTTGAGAACATTCCGGATAGTGAGTAAGCTATAAAAGGAGCTGCCGCCCGTCACTGTCAGTCAGTCGGTAATTGGACGCGTGTGCGTGAACAGCTGTAAAAGTGAACTTTGTTTGTGGTCGATGACCTCGCAAGTTGTATTGTGTATGTGACGTAATTATGGACTGTGAGGTTGATCAAAGTGTTTTTACGGAAATAAAGAGCAGTTTTTAGTGTTTGTAATCTGGACCTTTAATTTCACGAACCCACAAAGTCACAATATAATCAGATTAGGCAAGTACAGTAGATTTAGAAATTTTAAAATTCATTTTAAAATTGAACTCTAAGAACGGCTTTAGGTTCTCCGCTGAGAAAACAGTCTGCGTCAACTTCTGGCGCCGCAAGAGTCGGTTACCACCCGTCCTCGCGACTTGGTTGGCATGTTTTGCTCTTTGCCGATGAAGCTAGGTTCCTCGGACTGGTTTTCGACAGAAAGCTTAGCTGGTCGTCGCATATAGCGCAGTTGAAAGCCCGATGTGAGCGTTCTTTTATTCTCTTACGGATACTTAGTGGGAAATCGTGGGGAGCGGATCGCACAGTGCTGCTTCGCTTGTATCGCACACTAATTCGATCCAAGCTGGACTATGGGTGCATCGTTTATGCTTCAGCTCGTCCATCCCTGCTGAAAAAGCTGAACACGGTACATTACTCTGGCCTTCGCCTAGCAATTGGGGCCTTTTCAACTAGCCCAGTTGTGAGCCTCTACGCGGAAGCGGCTGAGCCTCTTCTGAAGTGTCGCCGGGAAGTTCTGTTAGGCAATTCCGGCTGTGGGTTATATAGTATGCCTTCGCATCCAACGCATGGACCGTTTTTAGACACCTCTTTCGACGTGCGCTACCGCAACGCACGTCTTAGTCCCAAGCCGCCAGGTTTTCGTTTCCGGGAACTCTTTAGGAGACATGCCTTTGACATGCCTAGGATGTTCCCTAAGGGCGAAAGTTTGTATCCCCCTTGGTTGCGTGCAGCACCTGATGTAGATTATGGTATGACGCAGCACAGCAAGGCAACGGCACCTATGAGTAGCATCCGCAGTTTCGTTTTTGGAATTTTTATCGGGCTATAAGGATTTTAACTTAATTTTTACGTTCCAAGAGCTCTGCCGGTTTGGATGTGCATAAGTCCATGGAGCCAAACCCTTTACATTCGGTCTCCATGGCAGCACTTCTATAATTAATGCAGAGCTCTATGCAATTTACCGAGCCATTTTACATGTTCGCAGGAGAGGTTTGGGTAATTGCCTTGTCCTGAGTGATTCCCTTAGCGCACTCCATAGCCTACGTGCGCTGTACAACGACCATCTTATTGTGCAGCGTATCCAGGACGCCATCCATACCTTACACGCCTCAGGTGTTAGCGTGGTTTGCGCATGGGTCCCTGGTCACGTGGGCTTGCAGGGGGAATGGGCTTGCAGATTTGGCAGCCAAGACGGCAGCCACACAGCCCCAGGTTTTTATCCGACAAGCCATCGCGGAAGATTTTAGCCTTCAGTTGCGGAGAGCTGCGTACTCCTCCTGGGTAGAAGAATGAACCCATCTTTGCAGCAACAAACTGAGATCTTTGAAGGCCCTTCCGATTCCCTGAGTGACCTCCTGTCGTTCCTCTCGTTGGGAGGAAGTTAGTCTGGCTCGGTTAAGAATTGGCTACTGCTTTTTATACATAGTTTTAAATTCACAGGGGACCCTGCTCCTGTTTGCTCATTCTGCGGTGGAGCTCTTTCAGTCGGTCATGTACTTTTAACCTATTTTAACATAGCGGATCTCCGCCGGTCTCTCCAGCTGCCTGCCAGCATGCTAGACGTACTGGCAGACGACGAGCAAGCAGTGGTCAAAGTTTTTAAGCTGGTTTTAAAAGCTAGTTTTAGAATTTAGATTTCATGTTTTCTTAACGCTTTTATGATTTTAGCTTCTTTTACACACGCTTGTGTTTTGTCATTTTATCTGTGATTTTATTTAGAATGGTTGTTTCTTTTGGTTCTTTTATCCCGTTTGTAAGTTGATTTGGATTTTTACGGGCACTGACGACCGCGCTGTCGAGCGCCCATAAACAACATTGAAACCAATAGCAAATATATATTCGTAAGTGGTTACCTATAGCCTCCAAAAATATGTGAGATACAGTAGTACAGTAGAACCTCGTTTACCCGGATCAACCGGGACCAGGGCGGAGTAAATGAAATATTGCTGTTTCTGCTATCGCAGGTTTCTTCTAACCTGGTCCCAAGCAGATGGGGTGAAAGCAATGAATTCGCCCACTGACAAGAGAATTCGAGTATTACACCTACCACCTGAAAAAAAATCTTCATTTACTAGGCTAAAGATATTTTTTTTCTGATAAAATTTGTCCGGGTTATCCAGATGTACGAGTTAGAGACATACATTAACGGGGTTTTACTGTATATGCGTTTACAAGTACTGAAACTTTTATAATACAATTTTGATTATCTTTTACGGTTTTCCAGTTATCAATGTAAGTTAGACTGAAGAGAAATTTATAGGCTATTCCCACAATTTAAGTATATATAGGGGTGTCCAGAAAGTAAGCTGTTTCAATTTATCTCGGCTGCAGCGCTGCGATCGCAGTTCCGCAAGTGCGCGTTAGGCGCTCTGTAACAAGGAGAAAAAACGTACGCTATTGTCAGATCGCTGTCAGCAACGTACGCTATGTTGTGATTGTTTACAATGTCGGTGTTGATTGAAAATCCGGCCGCTTGTGAAAACAGATCTGTGAATGCTATGAAAGTGAAACCAATTGAAATTTATCGGCAAATTTAAGATGTCAAAAGGTGTTGTGTTTCTTCACGACAACGCACGATCACACTGCAAATGCGACGAAAAGCATCCTACAGGGATTTGGCTGGGTTTTGTTTGACCACCCCCTGTACAGCCCTGACCTCACTCCTGGCGACTTTCATCTGTTTTTGCATCTCAAATATTTCCTTGGCTGTCAACACTTCAACAATAACGAAGAGCTGAAAGAAAATGTTTCCAACTGGTTGAAGACTCAGGCGGCAAACTTCTATGAAGAAGGTATGCAAAAACTAGTGCCCCGCTATGACAAATGCCTGCAAAATTTTGGCAGTTATATGGAAAAGTAGTTTGAGTTGTAGAATTTTGTGCAATCAATAATTGTTCTGTATCTGCACACCATTTAATTTTATTACCACACAGAATTTACTTTCTGGACGTTTTATTTGTCACGCAAAGGTTTTAAACATATATTTTAACAAATATGGAGTCATTTTTTAGAAATTTGCAATTATAGAATAATGTTGCATGTAGGAGATTGTTTGGACCTGGGAAAGTTCCTTGAAACTTTGTGTCATACCTTTGGAATGATGAACTGAAAGCGAAGGTCGATATTAAATGACTTTCTTTTGTGAGCTATATGCTTCACGGACATACTTGTGCGCGAACGAGCGGGCGCACGCACATACAGAAGCACAAACGGGCCTTTGTGTAAAAATGCTTTTTTTTTGTATTTATAAGTCCTCAAAATGCGGATTTCCAATCAATGAAAGTAACAAGTGACACCTGAAAGCTACTGTATAACTGTGAACACTCCCTTTTTCGAAAATCAAGTTTTTACCGCCCGCCGCATAGCGTAGATGGTAGCATGTCTGCCTTATCCCTTATCCTAAAAGATGAATGTCGGGTAACTCTAAGCTCCGTGGACACTGGACCCATTTGAGTATCATTTTACTCATTCCATTCATCGTCCGGTGTGACCTAAAAGGTTAAGAGAACGTAAATTACAAAAAACAGTTTCTCCCAATGGAGAAGTTGAACTATCTTAACACGAGCTTTAACCTGCACAGTTGAACACCACTTGATGATGGAAGTATTACAATCTACGATTGCCAATCCAAAAAATCCAATACATTTTCCAAAACACCAAAATAAAGAAACCGACATTATTCATGAGACAACCAAATATTAAAGCTCTGTTTAGTGCCAGTTATCTAAGGAAATATATGAAGTCTTATCCGCTATGACCATGTTGGAGGTCTTGTTTGCGGTAGGTTTTTATGACAACTTTTTATAAAAGCCGTAATTAACACTAGAATTTAATTTGCCCCAAGGCGTTTTTATTGATGTATGGCTTTAATGAGACTACCAGGCATTGCATAAACGTGCTGTGAATGTTATAATCCAAAATTAATTTAGAGAGTCCAATAGTAATAAAAAGTTAACCGAAAATGCAGATTTGAAACAATTTTTCATTGATAATTGCTGGTTTTGCTGTCCCTGTAACCTCGTTTTTATAACGTAGCTGTGCAGAAATTCAACTAATGAAGGTAATTGGCTCCGCAAAAAGAAAAAAAGTTAATGAGGCGAGGCGCCAAATTGCATTGAAAAGTATGAAAGCAATAATTATTCAGAGATACACCACTTCCTGTATGAATGCGCACGCAGACTTAATGGCAGAGGAGAATGTGTTCATTAAAGACAAGCCACATTACTTTGACATGAATACGGGCAACATTTAACGAAGCAAATTATTCTTGATCACTCAAGCCCAACAAATAATCACTCCTTTACTGAAAGACACAGCTGGAATTTAGGATACCTGCATAAGGGGACGAAATTTCTGAATAATTTATATCTCACATTTACACTCCGTTCATGTATCTAACACTGCATGCATTCGTACAGTAGAACCCAGGTTATTCCAGCTCAGGTTAACTGTGGCACCAACTTATCCGAGAAAAGTCTGTGAAACGGGAAATTTATTTTCAATACAGTAATTTCAGTCTTTGCTGTTAATACGGTGCCTCTGTATGTATGTATGTATGTATGTATGTATGTATGTATGTATGTATGTATGTATGTATGTATGTATGTATGTATGTATGTATGTATGTATGTATGTATGTATGTATGTATGTATGTATGTATGTATGTATGTATGTATGTATGTATGTATGTATGTATGTATGTATGTATGTATGTATGTATGTATGTATGTATGTATGTATGTATGTATGTATGTATGTATGTATGTATGTATGTATGTATGTATGTATGTATATTTATTCACCATGTGGTTACTTAGCAGAAAAGGAATTCCATTCCATCCAAAATTTGTACACCAAGATTTCATATTTGTGTTCCAATGAATCCAAAATATTACAAAATGTCCCGTGTATGTTTGAACAGTTTAACTGAAAAAGGGTCATTAAACACAAGTTAGGATTCAACTCGAAGATTCTTAAAAGTTCTCCATTACTAAACTACTCCTTGCATGATTTTTTTTTTTTCGAAAATTTAAATATTTACAGAAATAGCGCTTAAGTTTGGGATCAAAATATCACAAAATATTGATACAATGTGTATACTGAATTTTCTGAGAATACCCTATCAAATCTTCCTCATTCTTGATAACTTTCGCATATCAGAGTGAGAGACAGGAAAAATAAAAATGTATATCTCGTTAAAGCACGCAATTTTTACCAACCTTTTTGTAGTTACAATTTGTGAGATATTCCATTACATTAGTTTGAATTTTCCAGACCCAAATGAGCTAGCTGTTGACGAGCCCTCAAATCCCTCTCTCTCTCACTCACTCACTCACTCACTCACTCACTCACTCACTCACTCACTCACTCACTCACTCACTCACTCACTCACTCACTCACTCACTCACTCACTCACTCACTCACTCACTCACTCACTCACTCACTCACTCACTCACTCACTCACTCACTCACTCACTCACTCACTCACTCACTCGCCCACGTACCCTATACTTTTCTCAAATGCGAAGTCGATATTGCTTTCTCTCTCTTGGTCATGTGAGGAACGAATTCCAAAGCAGTCACATTATGACAAGCTTCTAAATTGACTTGCTTAAGACTATCGTATTCCCCTACTTATATCTTTAGGACATACAGAGAGTGATTGACTAGAGAAAGTTACTTGAATGGAGGACATTTGCATGGCTCAGCAGTTTAGGGACCGTTCTATTAATTCCAAGGTCCAAAATGATTAAGGACCTGTATTACGATCTCCGGTTAAGGTGTTGGTTAACAGTTAACTTGGAGTTACACGCAGTGGTCGGTATTACGACATTCGGTTAAGGGCTAACTGAGGGTTATTTCTGGAGTTAACTAACCCTCACCTCGAGTAGCGGTTAGTGACATAACTTGGAGTTTACCTTCATACACAAAAAAGAAAATGGCGTACCTCCAGGCCAGATTGAATGTTGACAGCGATTCTGAGGAGGAAATGTTGGCACAGTATTTATTTAATAAAAGAAGAGCTAAAAGAATTAGAATGTGGAACGATAAATTCATATATACATGTATGTGACATGTTGAAAATGAAATAAAATAAACCACATGATTATTAGGTGTCTTGACGTAATAGGTTATGAAATGATAATTTCTAGTGTCCCATGGTGTCAGTGACATGTTGAATGAAACAAATTTTTTTGGTTATGCAATTTGTATCGATATCCAAACCGTTATTGCATACACTATTGACACATGTAATGTAGCTAATTACATGTACAATACCATAATGGTTTTGTCCTACAATGTGCCTTAATGAATACAATTTGCTAATTATATTGCGATTTATGCAGTGTGTGCGCTGTCTCAATACAAGTTAAAGTATTACTTATGATTCTTGCCGTACCTACTATAGATTGTGCAAATGCAGTACATAAATATATTTGCTGCGAATTGCACACGCAAAGAGATGTTAAAACCTTCCCATCTTGTATCCCGTGGTATTTAAATGAAGCCGTTTATTTGTTGAATTACATTTTTCAATCAAGGACACAATGCTGTGACTCAAATGTGGCGTTTGATTATAAAGTGCCAATAAGAAATGTAAGTTTGCTACAACCCGTTTCCTTAAAAGAAAACCATAGTTATTGCTTCATAGCTAGCCAAATATATTATGTTTAAAAAATCAGGTACCAAGTTACTGGTCCCAGAATGCATATTTTATAACCTTGCTTTTATTCATGGATGACTCGTAATTTGTGGACCTTCCCTCTTTGGATATACCTCCGTGAAATGATAATTTATATAAGAGGTGATCTATTCATGAGGATAAACTGCTAACCAAATTATTTTAGCCAAATTATATTTGTGCAATACTATTATCAGAATTAATAAGTTATGTTGCCTTATTTTTAAAATATTTTGACTACAAATCTCTTGGTGTTTATAAATTAACAAGGCATTTAATATATTCTCCATATATCTCACCTAATCTATAATAACACTAACCTAACGCAACGTATATAACCTATAACACTGACCTAACGCTATGAAAATTAATAAAACGCTATGGAAAAATCTAAACTGTAAACGAACTATCCTAGAACTTATTACGAATAAACTATTAATGAAAATATCACGAAAACATATAGAGAACAGCTAATAAAAAGTTAAAACAAGACATCTGATGCTACTACATATGTTTTGTATTCGCGCTAATTCACATTCTAAACACAAGAGAGCGTTGCAAACAAGTTAAAATCCTAGTGGAAAATATTGCCAACCGTTCACATTCCACCATAATGCATAGGGTAATAAACCTACAGGTAACTTGAGTTCGTAATACGAGGCACTGAACCTAACCAATAGTTATTGATAAAAGAAAGGTAACAAACTTCCGCTAGTAACCAGAGATCGTAATACAGGCCCTTTGTGTGCTTAAAAGTGACGGCCCCATAATAGTAGATTTTCTTGCATGTAAAAGCTTCCTCGGGGCGAAACTCCAGCACACTTGCGGCGTTGATAGAATCCTGGTAATTAAGACAGTCGTTTTATTTAGCACATAATTTTTCAAAGTCTTAAAAACATTAAGTTTTGCACTTCATTGGGTATTGTATTCCCTTTTTATTCTCTGAATAGGCCTGGCAGTGTAAATGCTGATATGAACCACTTGGAGGGCTTGTTTGTAGGTATTTTCTAGAAATTTAGAAGGATAATATGTGAGAAATTGGAATGCATTTGATTCCTGGAAACACCACAACTCTCCACGTGCCTGTGAGCTATGTATCTTTATCGAAAACCAACAAAATCTGCAGACAGATCAACAGTTACTACAGCTGCTTTTGTGCTCATAAAAGGTAATGCACTCGCACACCCGACGGATAATCGGAGCTCTACTCTATTTTGTAGGACCGTAATTGTCTGCTTCATATCTTTTACCCGTTTTCGTTTGTAATAGCTTGTGGCCGTATCATTTTCGGTCATTTCACTGCATTTTCCTGGAGCCACAGTACATGACTTTTGCTTAATTCATGTTCGCATATATGTTTGATTTATTACTCCTTGGACTAGAATTTATTCCTATCTCTTGAAACCTTCAGCCACTTTTATATAGCTCCATATTTAATCCCCATATTTCATGAACAAGATTGCATTCAGTGAATAAAAGTTCGCAAAGTCCTATATTAAAAATATAAAATATATTGGGTTTAACCCACAATCAGGTGAATAAACTATTAAAATAGACACAAAGTAAAAAAAAAAAAAAAAAAAAAAAAAAAAAAAAAAAAAAAAACCACGAGCTCTATTGCATATATAATATTGCTTGTATATGAATGGGGTATTTTGCATTTATCCATCCTAAATTTGTTTTACGTATTTATAAACATTCTTTTCATGCCACTTAAATGAAAGAGGTACAATTATTTGATGAAAAAGTGCTCTAATGAAACTTTATTGTAATTCTGATTTTGAATAATAATCCGTTTTATTAGTACTAAATAAATGACATTTTAGGAGTTGAATTCCTCTATTAGAAAATAAACTCTTAAGATAATCGTAAAATTTGAAATATTTTGAAGAATGTCTTGAATTTTAGCAGTTTACCGCTGATAATATGAGGCATGTTTTTTTAAGTCAGTACCGTTTTGGAATTAAAAAAAGACGTGCATAGATATCGAAATAATTTTATTTTTACATGAAAGCCTGTACCTTAATCTACTTTTCTACATAATTTCCGTGAATATTGAGGCACTTGTCATAAAATGGCACCAGTTTTTGAATACCCTCCTCATAAAATTCTACCGCCTGACGTGTTAACCACTGTATCACAACTGTTTTGACTTCCTTATCGTCTTGAAGACGCTGGCGGCCCAGATGTTTCTTCAAGTGCAGGAACAAATGGTAGTCGCTGGGCGCCAGATCAGGGCTGTATGGAGGATGATCTAGAGTTTCCCATTGAAAATATTTGATGAGATCTTTGGTCCGATTAGCTCCATGTGGACGGGCATTGTCATGCAGCAAAACGATACCCTTACTCAACTTGCCACGTCTTTTGTTCTGGATTGCACGGCGCAGTTTGTTCAATGTCTCACAATAAGGCGCTGAAGTGATTGTCTCATTACGAGGCAGAAACTCCACTAGCAATACTCCTTTTCTGTCCCAAAAACTGTGCACATGATTTTCCGGGCAGAAATTGTTTGCTTAAACTTCACTTTTGTGGGTGATGATGAATGTCACCAATCCATGGATTGTTTCGATTCTGGTGTGACGTAGGCCACCCATATTTCGTCACCAGTAACAATTTGATCTAAAAAATCTTCACCTTCATTGCGGTACCGCTCAAGGAATGTCAATATACTGCCTAAACGTTGGGTTTTGTGCAAATCCGTCAACATGAACACAATTTCCGGTACTTCAAGTTCTCGGTCACAATGCGATTCAAAACACTACGAGAATATTGAGGAAAATAGTCGCACAATGATGAAATTGTCAAGCGCCTGTTTTCTCTCACCGTTTCGTCCACTTTCTGCACCAAATCTTCAGTAACGACCGAAGGACGCCTAATCCGTTCTTCATCATGCACATTTTTGCGGCCATCTTTAAATGCTCTTATCCATTTCCTTAAAATTCCATCACTCATAATGTTTTGTCCGTAAACTTCACAGATCTCATGATGAATATCGATCGGTTTTACGCCTTTAACACTAAGAAATCGTATAAGAGCCCTACTTCACAATCGGCAGGACTCACGATTGTCGCAGGCATCTTAAACACTCATTAACCAGGTATACAATGAAGAATCAGACTAATGGCGTCAGAGGGTAGACAAGAGATGTAGGTAACTAGCGCGCATGCGCTGAACGCCGACCGTAGCGCTGCGGCGGCGGAATCGCAAAACAGTACTGACTTAAAAAACATGCCTCGTAGGTTGCAAGGGTTGAAAGAAGACGAATAATATTGTGACTCTGTGGGATCGTGAAATTAAAAGTCCAGGTTGCAAACACCAGAAATTGCTCTTTATTTCTGTAGAAGCATACTTTGTCAACCCTTACAGTCGCTGAATTACGTCAGATACACGTGCAGCTTGCAAGGTCAACGACCACAACACAGCTGTTCACGCACGTGAGTTCAATTAACAACTGACTCAATGACAGGCGGCGGCTCCTTTTACGGCTACTCGCTATTCCAGAAATTCCTGGAATGTTCTCAATCAAGACGACGCTAGAAGAAAGACGAACTCTCCAGAAGTCCGTCTCCTTCCCCCCACCGTTTCGGCGAGCTTTTATCTCCGCACTGCCATGCCCGTCTCTTTCAACTCGTCGCCCACGCCGCCTCGAATTAACTGCGTTCGCGACAATTTTAAATTACACGAGAATATATTGTTTATTTACTGGTCAATCACTCATCAGTACATTCAATAGAATGTGTGCTTACCAAAAACGGTTTATCCTTCAACTTTTTAAATAAAAATAAATTACGCTTCGATCTCTTAAAAAAACTGTAATGCATTCTGACTTTGACAGATTATTGAAAGCATGACATTTTTTACAGGTAAATTAGCTTAGTATCACTTTAGGAGGCAGTGCCCATGGAATAATTGTGTAAGATGATTCTACTGCTATTTTATTTCTATGTGGGCCATTTGTTTGGCATTTGTAAATGTTATTCTTTCTCTGTTCTGATAAAATTGTGCTAATCCTGATTTTACTATCACCTGTTAAATATTATATTAGTTTATGGAGCTTTATTTTAATATCTAGAATAAATATTTATAATTATACTAAATAAATCGCAAGGGAAACTGGTTTTTATTCAGTTTTAGGTGGCTTTTGATTCATGGAGTTCTAAGTTCTCTCTCTTTGGTTTGTTTTCTACATGCTGATGGATGATGTCATGAGTGTTGCATATTAGATGATTCAGTGAACCGAAGCATTTTCACCACAGTCACCACTACCGGAAATTGGAGACATAAACTTGTAGTAGAGTATAAAGTATCGATATCCCCCAAATACAAGGATTACTCTAAATAATGTTTGCTTTCCGGCATATTAGCGAAGAACCTGGTAATTACGGTCACAAAACTTTGAGATTATTTATCTTATTGTTGAAGTTTTACTTCTGGCTAGTGCATTAGTTGGTGTAGAATCATTTTTATTATTTCTTACTTATATTCTAAAATGCATTAAAATATGAAATAATCTAAAATAAAATAAGTACAAAATAAAATGTACGCAGTACAAGAGGGCCCATTATATGACACAAATTTACACATTTATAACTTTACCTATATCTATACATTTTTAAATCTAATATTGGATAATGTGGACTGTTTTACAAAAGCCAAAGAAGGAGTATTCTATGGATATCTTCACAACCTCTACAATGAAGATTCCAAAATGCTGGAAGATAACCAAACATTACTTCAACTACTATTATCCGAAAATAATATTAGTGGACACAATTTTGTGCCCATCTCCTTAAATGAAACAAAACACGGCTCAGTTATACTTAATAGAAGATCCTTTTATTTTATTTTCAAGTCAGTGGACCCTTTAAAATATGTAAGAAATATTCAAAGAAAAATTGAAACGAAAGAGGCATTGGAAAATATATATTTTCAAAATTATCTAACTATTGTTTTATTGAAAGTCATTGGGTAGGATGAAAGGTTGTATGACGAAAGATTTCGTTCGAAATGAAAATGTTTGGGAAGAAGTATGTATAGATAAAGTATGTGGAACAATGAAAGAAGGCTACTATGAGAAAGGTTATACAATACGATGTAGATTTTTGGATGCCCCAAGTAAAACTAGGCTAAATTTAGGTAGCTTGGGCTGGTGATCTAATTAATAAAGTGAATAGTAATGGCAATAATTCATAATAATTAATAATTATAGAAATGATTCTTCCTAACCTATACGCCATGGACGATAACCGATGCCTGAGTATCTCAATGGACACTGAAAACCTAACAACACTTCGGTATTATACAAGAGGAAGATATAAAGACAACATTGCTGACCTGCACGATATTAGTCAGGCATCAATAAGCTTCACTATCAGAAAACTTGCTATAAATTTCTCTCCATGCCTCCTCCTTTCTCACATTTGTATTCGTCGACACGGACTTACTTTCTATAATGTTCATTCTATTTTGGACTATAGAAAATATTGGTTTTACTCTGACCAATTGACACAACGCTTCTTTATGTTATCCACATTCACAGCACACCAAACTTTGTTACCTAACCTCAAACAGCAGCAGTAACCGTAAGAATGATTAAGAAACAGCTGTGAAACTACCACAGAGATTTATAATCTTGTAGGTACACTTTGGTTTGTTTAGCACTCTGTGGGACTTGCGCATGCGCAGAACAACCTTTCCACGTTGTGTAACATTTGCTTCGTACTTGTCCACGGCTTTACTTGGTCCGAGGATTTTTATCGTCTATGATTAGACCATCTTTGGTCCGGATCAAGTTAGTCTGGACCAAAGTGATAACTATCAATACTAGTACTAATACTAATAATAATAATGTCCATCGAAGAGCTAT
This sequence comes from Mantis religiosa, assembly GCA_030765055.1. Classification (NCBI taxonomy): domain Eukaryota; kingdom Metazoa; phylum Arthropoda; class Insecta; order Mantodea; family Mantidae; genus Mantis; species Mantis religiosa. The sequence continues at coordinate 31,151,721 of CM060953.1, read as the reverse complement.
GGACAACTAAACAATAAGGTTAAAAGTTAAAGATGAGATAAGTTAAATATAAAATATTTCCATCTAATATAGCGAGTCTGTATGTACCTAATCGAATACCGGTTGAGTCAATTTTCTTGTTTGAGGAGTTTTTCCTCAGTCCTTATAATGAATATGGACAGTTTTAGCGGTTTAGAACTCTTGAGCTCTTTTGCACAGTAATTTCATACTGTCAGTCAAGTAACATTAGCTCTTGGTACAAGTGGAGTGATGGGGAGGGGGAAGGAAGGGGGTGAGAACTTTGTCAGTAAGGAGACGCATATACACAGCCTAGTTTACTCTTCCGTGCTGCTGGATTTTCAGTTAGTTTTCAGTAACATTAAGGGTTAAAAATAAAATTCCATTAAGGTTTGTTTTTTTGTGTGACGGGGGTTGGTGGTTGTTCTACGTCACATTCAAGCTGGCAAGAGCTCCACTACATGCACCTGGCAGCATTGTGTGCTACCCCTCCCTCTTCTCCAAATCGACTTTCTTATGTAAAGCGGAGCAAAGTGCTCGATTAATATAATCTGAGGTAGATTAGCGTCATTCCTTATTTACGGATTTGTCGCGGGAAAGGTTATTTATCGACTTTCACAAATTGCGCTTATAATACTAATGCCAAAAGTCACAGCTTCTTATCATACAAACGAGCAATTCATGGAAAATTTTATACATTAGCTTTACGTCTACCTTCCAAGTATGGAAATGCTGCTGAGTCTGCAAATATTCTTTAGCAGTGGAGCGTTTGAGCACTTGATTACACCATAAGAACAAGGAAAACAAAGGAGAGCTTTCTAAATTTAAAATATTTTTGCAATAACATCGATATCGCATGCGTAAACAGAGCTTCGAGGTTGTTGAAGGCCGAATCAGGCTTCGACTACTGTCATACCGGGGTATTGTCCCTTACTTTACTTTAATTGTAGTATGAATATATTCTTTTATTTATTAATTTTATTTTGAAATTTCTTTTACTTGTTTTATGGTGGACCTAATTCAAACCTAGCGCGCTTGTAGGTTTCTCTGTTTTCAATGTCTTACTCTGCAAGTCCACTATAAATTGCTTAAAGCTAGAGGATAATTTAGCATAGAAGTTATGTGATAAGTGTTAGATGTACGAGAGGGGCCCAAAAGATACCGTACTCCGAGGGCGCTGCCACTCGTAGACGTAGTGCAGGGTTCTCACGCTAGATGGTGTTAGTAGAGACCTTCATGAAACAGCTGTGCAGACGGCGTCAGTGTAGAGCTGAACATGCAAGTGTGGTATTGTGTTTCTCTGACTGTTGGCGGGTTACCTCTGCAAAGTTGTTATGACAACTTTAGAACAGCAAAGAGTATGTGTGAAATTTTGTTTCCTGCTTAAAAGAACTGCAACGAAGACACACCAAATGCTTCAGGAAGCTTTCCAGGAGGACGCTATAAGCCGCACACAGGTTTTCGAGTGGTTTGGGCGCTTTAAACGTGGTGAGATGTATGTTGAAGAGAGACGTGTGTTTGGCGAAAGTATCAATCAACTTAGCCGATATTGTCTATTATTACAGTATATCCTGAGAGAGAGAGAGAGAGAGAGAGAGAGAGAGAGAGAGAGAGAGAGAGAGAGAGAGAGAGAGAGAGAGAGAGAGAGAGAGAGAGAGAGAGAGAGAGAGAGAGAGAGAGAGAGAGAGAGAGAGGGGGAGGGGGAGGGGGAGGGGGAGGGGGAGGGGGAGGGGGAGAGGGGGAGAAGAGGGGGGGAGAGGGGGGAGGGGGGAGGGGGGAGGAGGGGGGGGGAGGGGGGGAAGAGGGGGGGGGGGGAAGAGGGGGGAAGAGGGGGGAAGAGGGGGTGTGAGGGGGGTAGAGGGAGGGGGAAGAGGGGGGGTAGAGGGGGGGTAGAGGGGGGGGGGAGGGGGGAGATAGATCCGTTTGTTCACCACTTGAGCAGCTGAAGGGAGATCCATCAATTTTGCATGACCTCACAAAGTGATAATAGATATAACTGATTGAAAATTGTTTCTTTCATTTTATTTGTTATAGTAACAAACATTCAATTAAGATTAAACAATTTACCACAGGACAACGACCGTTTAATACAATTTTAGAGTATGGAAATGGTATAATTGTAATAGGTGCGTAATGAGGTAACAAGAGGAATGACGCAATGTGTGACAGAGAGGGGACGCTGATTGCATATCGTAACTCCTGATCACAGCAGGGTAGCAGGCTGATTGGAACTCTGCCTTAGCTTTGAATTAATAAAGCGCCTCACTGCAGGAGGACAGAATTACGAACACTTTCATTACAGGCTGAGATTCTGCAGAGTTACAGCAACTTGGCAAATTGACAACGAACACTGATCACTACTTACGAACACAACATTATCTTACTTGGTATCTCATCAATTGTTAATCTGTTGAAAAATTAAGAATTTTAAGCTGAAACAGGACTTATAAATTTTTTAATATCGCTTTGACTTTCTATTCTTGTACCAAAATAGCAAATTCTTCATTTGAGTAAAGTATAAATGTTGGAAAATACAAACCAATAAGAGGGCATACATTGGAAATGATCTACTCCAAATAATAGTTTGACATAAATTATATTCTTTAAAGAGATGCAAAATTTTTATGTAGTAAGTTTTTGGCTTATTTGTTACCAATTAAGCAAAAGCCATTTATTTATTGCATCTATTCGTAGATATAGATTTAATGTCTTATTAAAATATCTTAAATTCTGTAGAATTGTTTTTGAAGAATAAAAAATTCCATGTGAGAATAACTTGAGATGAAGGGCATTTTTTAAAATTCTTTGTGGCAACCCTGGATTATTTGTACTTAAGTATCCAGTTTGGTGTTTATCTGACTTCATTTCTGAGTTATGCTGTTGAAAACAGAGACGACACTTTCCTTTCTGTATTCAAGATGTATCAACATTTTATATCCGGTGTCCATCTATTTATTGTATGCAGCAGAGAAGTAAAAATATGACACTTTTTAAGCAGTCTGTTTTAGTGGGACGTTCCAGATTTTAAACCACTACAACTTCGTGACCTTAGGTGACAAGGAAAATGTATGAACTTACATGCAAGTGTATTGAAGCCAGGAGTTTCGATTGTTAACATCGATTCGCCTTCTCGTGCATTGATAGTTGTGACTTAAACATTGTTGTAGAGTATATGGTTCAAAAGTGCTTATTACAAAGTGTACTAAACTGGTGGACACGGAGAAGAGCGGATGTGTAACAGAGTGGTTCCTGCAGAAGTGCGGAAAAAGGAACTAAGCAACGTGACTACCACAAGGGAGGAAGTTACAACAAATGGCAATGACTTAGTAACAAGATTTAAACAAGAAAGGAGGAAGTTGAACATAGAACTACAGATTAAATAAATAAGACTTGAAGAAAAAGACAGATGACAAAATGGAAAGAAGAATGGGAAGTATAGAAGACATGACAAAATACAACGTTATAATTTCGGCGAAAAAAGATCGGAGTTTTCAGAAAACACGGAATCATTATTGTGAATGAATGTGAGAGACTTTGAATTAACGAAGGCATTTAGAATTGGAAAACTGAACGGCAAAATTCATTATTAAAGAAATGACAATAGAAATATTATATAAAAAGAAAATTTTCAGAGGAACGTATATTTATCTCAACAGAGTGTTATCATACAAACAAAGGGAACAAAGAAAGACACTGAATAAATAAAGAAGTAAAGCGAGGAAGCAAGGATACAATGCACTCATAAGAACCTGCAAACTGTGGATTAATGCTGGAGTGGAAGTGGAAAAATGTGATCAAACAACACGAGGCGAAGGACAGGAATGCAAATATCAACAGAAAACACAACCGTTAGGGCAGGAAACTGCGAGTATTGCAACAATATTGCAGTAATACGCGTGGAGCAGAAAAAGTTGACATCAGTTAACTGCAGTGCTTTGTCATCGAGAACAGAGATACAGAAAGAATGGGCAGCGTAGGTAGGTGATTGTTTATTTTAAATTTATGACCTCCAATGCTAAGCCCTACCGGATAATGAATGAAATGAGGATTAAATGAGCCCAGGGTTAATGGAACTTAGTTATAATTCAACTTTCGTAAGGAAACCCCCCGGTAAAAGCCTTATGTAGATATCTGAGCGAGATTCAAACGTGAGGCAGATACGCTACCATCCACGCCTCAGAATCGGGCATAGGTGAAGATAGTGCTATCGGTAGAGCAGGGGCGCGAATTTCATAAATGCTGTTCAGTGCTACAAAAAGTATTTAAGTAAGGCATCTAAGTAGGAATTACTTAGCGTAAATAGCACGAAGAAAGAACAGGAAATAGCCAAGGAAAAGAAACTGAATTTTTGAAAGATATTTTCAATGTGATGGTGGCCATGATTAAAGCTAGAATTCACTTAATAAGAATATTTACTACAAATAAGCAAATTACAAAGGTGGCCATAGCGGTCGTTTACCTGACTATAAAGAGGTTGTGTATAGATGCATCTATTAACACCTCCCCGAAAGCTATCGTCCTATATGTCTGTTGCTGACCCTCTCCAAGCTGTTTGAAAAAGTAATTCATCGCCGCCTTCTGTCTTACCTTGATCATAACCATGTTCTTCTACCTTATCAATTTGGATTTCGTCACAAACATTCCACTACCCATCAGCTTTTACGATTAACTCAGTCAACTGTTCACGGCTTCGAGGCTCATCAGTATACCACGGATGTCTTCCTTGATGTGGGACAGGCATTCGACAGGGTTTGGCATGATGGTTTGCTCCTTAAGCTCTACCGCATCGGTCTTTCTAATTACTTATCACATCTAATCCACAGTTTCCACTACGACCGCAGCTTTTCAGTACGCATTGGTGGAAAGCTTTCATCCCCACGTAATATTACCGTAGGTGTCCCACAGGGTTCTATCTTGACCCCGGCTCTATTTAATACATACATTTCTGATATTCCTGACTTAGCTCCGACTTCTTTAGCTCTTTACGCTGATGACACAGTACTATATAATTCTCATGTTAATCTCCAGCAAGCGCAACAAATAGTACAGCTCTCTTTAGATCGCCTAACTCATTGGTTCAGCACTTGGCGGATCTCATTGTACCCTCAGAAAACTGAAGCTAAAATCTGCACTCTTCGCCGATATACTCCGCTTACTCCGTTGTGTCTCTACAGGAACAATGTCCCTTGGCTCCCCACTACAACTCCCGTTAAATACCTTGGAGTGATTTTGGACTCTCGACTGACCTGGCGTGCTCATATCGATCGTCTTATATCACTGACCTCCGGGCGACTTTCGAAACTCTCACCTCTGTTACATCGCCGTTCCAGCCTCGGCCTACAGTCTTCATTGCTACTCTACAAATCACTCGTTCGTCCGCTTATTATATATGCCTGCCAAGTGTGGGAGGCCACACACATGTCATTTGCGTCGTCTTCAGGTCATACAGAATCGCTTCATGCGCATCGCTACCAACGTTCCATGGTTCATCCGTAATCAGCAGCTCCATCACGAACTAGGACTGTTACCTCTTCACGACTACATTCGCAGGATCGCTCGTCGTTTCTTTTCCACGCTGCAAGAAGTTCCAGGAGCTGTGCATTATAACATCGGCGTCCGCACGCGCCAGCCCTCACGCTTGAAGAGGAGACTACCACAGGACCTGCTTCTAAGTGATACATCTGATTCGAGTGATTCTAGTGCTTGATGTCTGTCTTACATCTTCAATATTGACATAATTTCTCAGAGAGTATTATTGGAGTTCTAACTTAATGTAGTTAGGGGGCGGCATGTTAGCCTACCCCTGAGTGTTATTGTTCTTATTGTACTGTTACCTTCTTTTCACTCTGATCTGTAAAGCATTGTGCTGCTGATCGATCAATAAAAAATATAAAAAAATATGCATCTATCCGAACCAAAAAGCTAGTCCAAGAGAGAGGTCGAGCAACCACCTGACACAAACTTTTAACCAACAAGTCATGGAGTGGGGTGAGTGACGTCACACGTAGTGCTGAAGTCGCATCAACTATTAGTATTAATTAATACAGTCACTTGTGACATCTCTCCCTTGCCTCCCCGAAGATGAATGTTTAATTGATCGTAAAAGAATTTTACATTAATCTTGAAAGTGTTATATTACAATTTCCACAAAGACAATTTTTTCTTCTTGTTTGTCATAAAGTTTCTTTTGTTCACAATACAAGATATGCAAATTCAATGAAAAGCTGTTTTGTCTCTGAAAGAATATGAGAAATCATGCTGCCTCCTTCAATCTAAGATTAAAATTTGAATTAATGTTTTCATGTGCATTAGCTGGTTCATACAAATTTTTAAATGTAAAAATTCTACAGAACTGAATAGGAGATCGCAGTAGATCTTAAAAAATAACACTAACCGATTATAGCGCTGGAGTCCCCAGTGCTAAACTTTTAGTTTGATAATTCAGCCACAAGTAAAAATAAAAATCACTATCTCAACACAACTCCACTTAAATGCAACACCCAAGTTGTTTTTGTTCTTTGAAGCACTGCTCACTCTAGATGTCTGTTGACTGAAATAGACTACTGATTTTGCTGGTTTCTACAGTTAGTCTGCTGTAGTAATGGGGACCATTTCCTCATGGAGTGGGCTGAGTGACGTCACGCGTACTACTGAAGTTACATAAGCTATTATTAGTATCAATCCAGTAACTTTTGACAATATCACAGATGAAAAAAATAAACTAACAGAGAGATGTTAGGAGGTGTATCCGACAGCGTGATGAAACAGGCAAGAATTTGTGTTTGAGAAGGGAGATTTCAGCATATTTTGCAAATAGTCTACACTTTCCCCCAGAAATAAGCTCTCTTTTTCATTTGGTTTTGTTACTGCATTGTTACTTGCGATTTTAAATGTGGAACGCCCCACTGAAACAACCCGTACATGCTTTGTAAGGTAAAATCAAAACTTATCTGTTCACTTCTATATTATCAACTTAAACTTGATTAGCATTTATTCTTTCAACAGTCAGTGAGTGAGATTGTTTAACAGTGGACTATATCTCAAAATATGGTTCACTAGCTTGAAAAATAAATGATTATATATAACCAAAAGGTGACAGAAAATGTATAACGACTTACCCTTTGAGAAAAGTATAGGTTTTGGACTATCTATGCTATCTGCATTTAATATAAATCTACACTTTAGAAAGACTTACGTGGTTTTCTGGACAAAAGATGTTATCCATCTCCTAAGACTTAAAAATTATGCTAATGATACACAATAAGAAGGACTTCAAAGTCTATTTTCAGAAAGTTTGGGTTCATATCTATACGTACATTTAATTTGTCAAGAACATTTCTTAAAATTACAGTAATTACAGGAACCATTTTTGTTAAAATAAAATATTTCAACAAATGTCACTTGTAGAAGTGATTTGAATGAGGGATTTAAAGAATTTTTGTGTAGCAAACCTGAAGATGTTGAATTTTAAACATTAAGCTGGTTATTGAACTGAGTTTTCAGTTCTGTGTTACAGTATTATACTAGGGTCGTTCAATAAAGAATGATGATAATTTTTTTACTGTCATAATTTTTCGCACTAAAATTCACTCTTAAAATATTCTGTTAACTTAATGTGAAACAAACACGCCGTAGTTTTCATTATTGGTACCCGCCTGTGAGAACGAGCCAAGTTCAGACATGTTCAGTATCGCCTACCGCTGCAGTGGAGCTAACATGCAGTTAAAGTTGATGTTAGAGGAAGATCTGGAGTTTCTTTCAAACGTAATCACTGCTGATGGAACTTGGCTACATCATTTTGATCCTGAGAGCAAACAGCAAAGCTCAGTGTGGAAATCTACATCACCAACCCCCAAAATGGCAAAAGTGGTTGCTTCTGCTTGGAAAGTTACGGTCATCTCATTGTTTGATATTCATGGAATGGTTCATCATCATGCTGTACCTGCACACACATTAGTAACTGGACAATACTACAGCGATGTCCTGAAAACATTGCAAGTCCATATCAGGCGCAAAAGACCACATTTCCGTGAAGCAGGCTGGATATTGCACCACGATAATGCACGGCCGCATATTGCCAATGTTTCTGAATATCTTGCAAAAATCAACGCGAAGTACATCTCTAAGCCTCCCTATAGTCCGGATTTAGCGCCATGTGACCTTTTTTCTCTTCCGTAACTTGAAGAAACGGATTATCCATCATGCGAAGCAGTGGTGAAGGCTGCGGAGGCGATTTTGAAGGATCTCTCAAAAATGGTTTCCAGCATGTTTTTGAAGACTGGCAGAAACGCTGGGACAAGTGCATCGCATTCAGGGGAGACTATTTTGAGAAGCACCATCAAAATTATGAGGATGAGTAAAGGCACATTGTCAAAAAAGTTGTGATCATTCTTTATTGAACAGCCCTCGTAGTATAGCAGGCACACTGACTTTTTGTGCATATTTTGGATTCAAGGAGTTTACAACACGAGTTTCCATTACAAACTCGACATCAAAGTTTTGGGTGGAACACAATATTTCCTATACTTCTATCAATATGTAGTTTAGAAACTAAAAATGAGCTGCTCTTTTATATTACGTCATCTTGAAATGAAATTGGAATCCTTAATGTGACATTAGCGCGGCTGGACATCCCTGCAGGAGAGCTCCATGCTCGGTACACTGCAATCAGCTGACAAAGCCACCGAGCTGAGAATTTCACAGCGTGTGTTTCCAAGCTCGCAGTTGGAGATTGTTAAATGGTTCAAAATAAACTGCTAGAATACAAAAACATTAAAGCACAAAGGATACTACTTTATGGGGCGACAGTGAGACCAAAATTACTTGTGATAGAATTTACTAGAAACACAAATATTTGACGCCACGTATAACGATTACAAAAACTGCTTCTGTTATATTTTATTTGTCATGCCAGACAATTTTGTGACATAAGTTTATTGGGAGATTGGAACCTGGCAGTCGGAAACACAAACAGATAAGCCGCTCGCTATGAGTTTCGCCTTCTCAAAGGTTCTGGAACTGTGTGAAAGTTTCCAACGGCTACGTGAGCAAGAGCTTTCGCGAAGCGAACAATTAACGAGTGCATTCTACTGCGATGAAAATAGCTGTGTTATTTTATGACTGTGACGAAGTCACTACAACTGCTGCTGCAAGCAACTGCAGAAATTTTGTGTTCGACTTTCTAGAGAAGAAGAGGCTACTTTGGGCGAGTTTCTTTATACTTCGATTTATTCTAACGTTTTCAAAAACAAGTGTTGAAGAGCTTTCTAGATTTTAACATTGAGAGAAGTTTACCTTAGCAATACCATAGCAACGAATGTTTGTTATCAAAACATTAATTATTTATTCCAGTTGTCCAAGTCTCAGTGTGAGGTGATAATCTCTGAACTAGCCCACCTCGATAGCGTAGATGGTAGCGTGTCTGCCTCAAGTTCAAGAGGTCCCGAGTTTGAATCTCGGTTAGGGTGAGCTACCTGGATAAGGCTTTCCCTTATCCTTAAAGACAAATGTCGGCTAGCTCTAAGCTCCATGGACCCTGAACACATTTGAACATCATTTCACCCATATAATTCACCGTCCGATACGACAGCGATGGAGGACGTAAAATTACCCAGAAAAATCTCTGAACTCTATGAGCAATTGTTTTTAGCACTTGATGAGTATAACAGTCGGAATAGATATAAATACAGGGATACAGAGCCACCCTTGATTTTTTTCTCACGTTACCTATCCCTCCCGGGGGACCCCGATCACAAAAATTTCAGATGTCTAGGTGGCAACTTTGGTGCTAACCGATATACATGGGTTCCTATGCTCTTATTCTTCTACAAAAGCTTCTTATTCCTGCTTATTTCTTATTAGTTCGTAAAACATTTAAATTGACATTTACACATGCTGCTATGCGATAAGGTATCGTAGATAAAGAGAGAATAAGATTGTCACAAAGCATTGTTGCTATGTGGTGTTCTTGAAGTTCCGTGATCTTTTCCTGAACCGAGGAAAAGGTGATACGAACAAACAAATAGCGACTTCTCATTTGATAAATGCACAATACCATAAAGCATAAAACTAACAAGGAATGTCTCAGAAATAAAGTGAACAAAAGGTTTATTTGAATATACTACTTGTTTTAACATACAGTATGTTTATGTTTAGTCTATTATTTTATAATGTACTAGTTACGTAAAGGTCAGTGTCACAGAGCTATTTCCAGAAAATTCAAAATATTCCTATCATTTGTCATCAAAACTCTTAAAAATACGATGTTTTATAAAAATTATAAAATCAATTCTCGGGGTTAAAATGCCTACACTTGGAGCATTTTTAAAATCTTTTTTTCATCCAAGGAAATTATAAATGTTGAAATGTTAGTATTTGATTATTTTAATGGAATACAATGGTTTATCTACTAAATGATAATAATAAAATTAGAAAAAAAGAGGAATATACATACATTTTTTTCTTCTGTGACGTGTTGTAGAACCAGGCGTTATTCATCTGTCAAATAGCTATGCATTTTTATTTCTCTAACGTTTACACATTAGAACCTCATTTGTTTTCAACATTGATATGTAACTTTGTTCATATTGTCTTTAACTTATCTTTAAAGGAAATCACAATACTCTGTTGGGTAAATTAAATAACCAATTGGTTTTTGCAAACATAACGTTAATACCATATGTTCACAATACGCAATTTTCTTTCTACAGCTTTCAATTACGTCGGTAATTCAGTCGACCGTGCACTACGAGTTTTCAAGTGCTTGGTGTGTTGAAATACCCACGTTACACATCTTCAGCAAGTGTGATTGTGGCGAGCTGTAACAACATTGAGGGACGAACCTCAAACCTTCCCTTCTGTACATTCCAGCAACACTATGAGTACAAAACTGATGCATATCCATCAACGGGCAGATATTTCAAAGTTAAGATAATACATCAGTGTGTCACATTCTAAAATATAAAGAGTTTAATTGTGATAAACATTATGTGTATAATTTAAAGCAACAAAATTATTCGTTTAGTTAACTTAGGTTTTTGGTTTTACTTATGTTTGTAAATAAACCTAAATACGGGCATTAACTGTCAGAATGTAATCAAATGGAATCTCTGAACCATAATCACCGCTGAAATCGTGGAAACATATAGTGGCGTAATAAACAAATTCCAGATATACAGATCATATCTTCGTTCATAAGAGAAACACTGCATATAACATGACAAATCGAGAAGGATATCGGAAAAAATTCCTAATAGAGCGATGTTTACCTCAGCTTATCGCCCATACACGGCGAGTCCAGTGTATGTATACTCTGTTCAGATATAATAATGTCTTCTGGACAGCAACGTGTCATACATGGCAGGCGCGAGAAATCATATAGACACACGCAGCTTTCAATCGCTCTGTTTGGGTTTCGTAACTTACTGTACGTCAACTTACAAATATTTCACTCTTCTAATCGACCAGACAAGGCCTAATAAGAAACGATCGCAGCGCTGGTTACCTGAAGGTCAATACGCGCTCAACGCTGTGTCGGGTAATACTTGGGCAGTCTTTAAATAGAATATACTCCATCTAGACTGCTGTAGCAGTCCCAGTTGAGTTTTCTGGTTAGGGCTGAAATATCTTCGGTATTTTCTCCGCCATATCCATTCACAAGCTTGTTGTTTAGAAGCTGCCATCTACTTCCGTATCTCGTGTTATGGCAATTAAGAGACATCGGTACGATTTATAGTGATGGATTGAGGTGGCTATGAAAAAGTGTCAACAAATGACTATCCTTGCTTTTAGATTTTATACTGTACTTAAATTACAATAATTTATCTATTACTAAGAGAGCTTTTACTGTAACTGTTATATGTTCAACCTACACAGAAGATTTTTGTACATGATACACAAATGGATATTAAGTATGACAGTGATTGTCCAGTACATTTTCGTTGTCTAATATAGTTTAAAACGCTCTTGACTTAAAATATGTTTTATAAGTTTGGTTTGCAATAATAGAATAACTAAACCACGAATTCATCCAATAATAAAAGAAACTCGACTTTTTCCCCCCAGGGTTTTCTCTTGTCCTGAAAGATGAATGTCGGTTAACTCTAAGTTCTATGAATCCTGAGTTCATTTGAGCATAGCTCCACCATTTCATTCATCTTTTGATATGACATAACGTTGGAGAGTTCTGCCATATTGAGAAGGTACGATTCAAAGCCTTTTGTGCCCGCCTCGGTAGCGTAGATGGTAGCGTGTTTGCCTCACGTTCAAGAGGCCCCTTGTTCGAATCTCGGTTAGGGTGAGTTACCTGGATAAGTTTCTTTCCCGCGGTTTTCGCTTATCCTTATGGAGGAATGTAAGATAACTCTAAGCTCCATGTACCCCGGACTTATTCGAGCATAATTTCACTCATTTCATTCATCATCCGATATGACTTAACGTTGGAGGACGTGAATTACAAAAAAAAAAAAAAAAAAAAAAAAAAAAAAAAAAAAAAAAAAAAAACTTTTTGCTTAGATGAAAGAAGGTCTGCTGGACAAAAGCAGTTGCTTTTGTTCTATTCATATCCCGATTTTAACCTCAGTGGTCTATCATGACCTTGAGGAAAGGCCTTATTAAATAAAAACTTCCTGCCTCCTGTAGGGAATCGCACCTGGCACAGCAGGTAGGTGCTCTACTTATTGAGCTACGGGGCCAGGGCAAAAGGCAGTGTAATGACTGCTTACGTAAACTTGCATTATTCCACCTGAAATTCATACTTGCTGAGTAAGGCATTCTCATTAAACATGTAGGTGATACATATATCTTTTTTGTATTTTTCTGTCGCTTCTTTGCTCCCTCTCTAGTCATTTTCTTTTCCTAATGCATTGACCAAGTTTCTGAAAATTCACTTTCATCTACTCATCTGTTTTCCTATTCCTTTTTATTTGTATTTTCCCAAATTCTCTAATTAATGTTCTCATTTCCTAGTATTTCTTAAGGGTTTTCTTTTCTGGTATCCGTTATTTAAAATGTGCCACGCTAGGATCCTTTATTCCAGCTCACAGCGCTCTTAGGATTCACTGACATTTCCTGGAAGAACCTTAACAAGTTTTCGTGGTATGCAGGTGACGCAATGTTGTATCGATCGTAACTTTAAATAAAAAAGCAGCAAGAGGGTGGTTTCATACTTTTCTCGTTGTATCAACAGATTCCTGGGACAGAGACGCATCTAACATGTTGGGAGAAACTTCAGAACACGAGAGCATGCTTCAAAGAGGACGTGGGAGGAGTTATTTATCATTACGTGCTTACAGAGGAAACTGGGTGAATGAAATCCAGGAACCTTTCTTTGAGTGCTTTCCATTAATTTATTTATCTAGATTGTTACTGTCTTTAAAAATAAATGTTATGAATGAGAGTTTTTAAGGTTTAGCTTTCCAGAGATATATAATTTTGTTTTAAAGGTCTTTTGTAACACTTCATAAACCATAAAGAGCTGTAGAAGGAAACCACTATATTTATATCAACCAAGAAAGAAACTTAAACTAAGGTATTGTGAATGAATGGAGACTTTGGCCCCCTTCGGGGCTGCCCCAGGAGTAAGGAATGAGGCGAAAGGAGACACGGTGGCCTGTTCAAGAGCCTCAAATTGCATGGGGGATGAGAGTTTTCAGAGCTCAAATTTCCTGTAAGAAATTGTTTTTTACTGGGAGGTGAAATGAGAATAGAGGGAAAGAATATTCTAAGTATATAGAGAATCCTACTATTCCCCTAACAATCCGTAGAAATCCTCGAAGAAACCAATGGGTCAGTAAATTTGTCATGGAATTCGAACACAACCAAGGATATCAACTAAGGAAAAAAGAAAACAAATGACGGTGTTAGACAAGGTGGCCCCATCTCCTGTGTTTTGTTTAAAATGTATTAAACTAAACCATCTGCGATTGTTAAGGTGATAAATTTTTCAGGAGAATACGCAGTTGTTAAAGGTTGATCTTCGTAGGAAACCAATTCATATTAAGAAAAATCAAAGTTATTAATACTGACTACTTTAGATGCAGCCTTTAATTTTAAATAATAGGGCTATAACATAAGCGGTTGCGAGTAGTTTAAAATAGAGATAGCACTGTATCAAGTATTATTGGAACGTTCAGAGGAATCCTTCTTCGCAAAGCAAGAAAACAATAAAAATAAAAATTTAAAATTTATTGGCTCATTCAATGCTGCTTTAGGGATTCAAATGTTGGACGCTAACAAACTCTACTGCGATCCATACAAACCTGAACTATTTCAATATTCCTCAAATTTGAACCAACAATAGGACACACGTGCAACTTTGGGAGAATATAATACACAATTGGGAGATTACATTACACTATTTACATCTCAGAGGAAATGTTGGATCATCTATACATGTTTGCAATCGTCTCACCATATTCTCTGAAGTTTTACGGAGAGGATCCTCGCCAATGTTACTTATTTCGGTTCGAATGGATTCCTTGAGAACATCAATTGTTCGTGGCCTATTGTTGTACACTCTATTTTTTAGATACCCCTACAAGAAAAAATCTGGTGAAGTTAGGTCAGGGGATCTGGGAAGCTACATACCTTTATCGATTATTAGATTATCAAAGAAACTGGTTACAACTTCCATGGTGTCATTAGTTGTATGACACGCTGCTCCATCTTGCTGGAAATAACCTTCTGTCAACTCGATGTCATCTACGTAGATGAGTGCAAACATGCATAGGTGCTGGTGGAGCACACTTACAACCAGGGGCGGCTTCTCAATGGGGTAGCATGTTTGCGCTACAACCAAAATGCTGGGTCTCCCTTAAGTGCAAGGGCATGTTCCATTTGGAGTTAAGTTCGACCTTGTCTAGTGCAGTGGCCCTCTGCGCGCTGCATTGTTTGCAGGTGCCAAATAGTTCACTCTGTTGCAAACTCCTGGTATACAATGGGGAAGTATAGGGCAGGAAGAACCTATGGAGTACCGAGGCAAGTAGGGGGGAAGGGCGGGGCTTATGGCTGCATAAGGTTGCTTAACCTAGCAGCCAGAGAATAGTGGATGCCAAGCCTTCTCCTTCTGTTTTCAGCGCCACCTATTATTCTCATATTTAATGTTCGTATCGGTCAACTATTACCACAGATCACTACTACCTATCAGAGCATAGCCACATGTTTTGTGCCGTGTTTTGTTAGCTGTGCCGTGCTTTGAGTAGTGAATAAGAGTGATTTATTTAAATACAAGTATATTGTGTTATATAAGGAGAAAAAATGAATTCCATAAAGTGTCTATTAGCACATGCTTTTTAAAAATGAGCTTAGAAGAAAAACCGAAAATAAACGACTTGGAAGTCCCACGCCAAATATAAACATCACATAGGTAGTCAAAACAAAAACAAGATATTTGAACAGAAACTTTAACAACAATGCATATGAGAAATATAATTTGATGTGTGGTTGTAATATTAAAAATAGCCTGTTTTGCTTTCCTTGCGTTCTCTTTGGCGGTGAAGATCCGTGAACAAAACATGCTTTGCAGCATCTTCATGATCACGCTAAAAACACGTAACTTAACAACTGCACATGAAAAACACAGTTTTGCTATACTTGACAATGTAAATAGGGCAAAGCAGATGGACAGTGCATATCGGAGAACAATTGAAGAACACAACCAGAAAGTGGCTCAAAATAGGTATGTTTTAAACATTATTGTTAACTGCATTAGGTTTTGTGGAGCCTTTGAGTTAACTCTACGAGGATGCGATGAGTCAGCTACGTCAAACAATCCTGGTATTATTCGAGGACTGATAAACTTCAGTGCAGAGCTAGACTGTGTTCTGAAAAACCTATTTGAAGAATGCTACAGTGTTTAAGGGAACCTCCAAGACAATCCAGAACGAAATCTTGCAATGTACACTTGAAGTCTGTCATGCTAAAACAACCGTTTGTTACTTTAAAAAGTTAAATTGCATGGATAAATTTGTGAACCACCGATTTTCAGAGCCACCAGCCGCCCCTGCTTACAACATTTTCTCTCTTTTTTATTTATTATTTGGCTGATCAGCAGTATTGCTGTACAAGCCATTGGTAAATCACATAAGTACTACATACAAATTAACAACTGAGTAGTTACTGTCGTCCAACGTATACAATAGGTGATAAATTTATAATATAAACAAACAGAAACAATTAAGAACACATTTAAATGAAAGATAATAAAAGACAAAGTTTATAACAAGATAACTAACACATACAATAACATTAAATAAAATGGATAATGATTGAAAAGAGAGGTTAGATATGCGAGACTAGATTATGATCAGTGGTGTTATGAGAAAAATAGAAGAGTATACTTTTAATTAGTGAGAAACGTCGCTATCTTCTGAATCAGTTAGTAGGATGTCTTAGTTTTCTTTTCAATCTGGTTCTTTCGAAGTTTCGTAGTCCAATGTGATAGGTTACAGCGCCTGGTACTTCGGATAATCTAACGAAGAATGTCTTTGATATCAGTTTCAAATACAGATGTATGGGAAGAATGCCAAGTTCCTGATGGAGTTGATCATTTCTAATGAACCATGGGGCCTTTGTAATATTGCGGAGAAATTTGTTTTGTATAACCTGAAGTCAATGAATGTGGGTTTTGCTGGCTGCACCCTATACAGGAGCAACGTAAGAAATTATGGGGCGTATAAGAGACTTGTAGATCAATATTGAGCACTCCAGACCAGACTGTGATTTCTTCTGTAGCAATGGATACAGCTTTTTAATTCTAGAAATGGCTATTGTGGAAATGTAAGACACGTGGCAATTGCGGGTTAATTTAGAGTCAAGCATTACGCCTAAATATTTGACTGATGTTTCCAGAGGATTCCATGTTAGTTGTTTTCCCTGCAGATCCAGTGGGGGTGGATTTTGATAAGATCTTATGGAGAATATTTTTGTATCGGTTTTGATAGTATTTAATACTAACCATTGAACCATTAGGTAACATATTTAATAATATTTATAGCCTGTTGATTGCAGTACTTAAGTCTGGATATAAATAGGAAATAACGGTGTCATCGGCATGCATAGCTATTGATATGGGATTTGTATTTGGAAGATCGTGCATGAATATATTGAATAATAGTGGTGCCAGAATTGATCCTTGTGGAACTCCTGCTGCTATTGGTCGAAGATCGGATTTGTAACTGTCTATTCGCACTACAAATTGGCGCTGTGAGATAAAACTTTCAATTATTCTGATCAGATAATCTGGGAAACATTTTCTCTGAGATGTAAATAGTGTAATGTAATCTCCAAATTCTGTATTATATTCTCCCAAAGTTGCACGTGTGTCCTATTATTGGTTCAAAAGTTATGACTTATTGAAATAGTTCAGGCTTATATGGATCGCGCTGTACAAGAAATAATCCAAGTTGTTGAACTAAAATAAGTGTTACGCTTAGTTGAGACAAAATAATGTAACAAATGAAAACAGTTGCTGATAAACGTAGTGCGTCACTTAGACGTTAAACTGTAAACGTTTAACTTTATTGGAAATTAATTTCCATTTAATTGACCTAATAGTGGTTAACTAGAAAGTCCGGGCCTTGAAGTACCTACATGCAGTAAGTCGCCATTAAGGTAGTTGTCTCATGTGTTTATGAGGACTCCTAAGTGGTTTACCGGGAAAATACGAGTCAGTTGGATAATTTAATGTCATATCGGCACGTTGGCCATAGTAGCTCAATGGTAGAGCGGCTGGACGGAAACCAGAAGATCCGTGGTTCAAATCCCGGGTATAGCATTGAACTTTTCATTCTGACTCTACGTTTCCACAGTTTAAATTTATATTTACACGTAGAAAATAGTAAGAACACATCAGTCATGGTTTCTGGAACATCTGTCACTGAGGTACGTATGCTTTTCCTTAGGCCGAAGGGAATAAAATTGGGGCATTATTCAGAATATGAATCTAAATTTAAACTAGTGTCAAATACAGCAAATTTTCAGTGAGAATTGACTTATATTCTTCATTATTCCTGGAAGCTGGAACTGTTACAGGTTGGTACCAATTTTACAGTTATAAGAAGGGGTCTATATCTATCATTCGTTCATATTACGGGACTCAAATTTCAACAGAAGGTTTGTTCGCCCCTGGATCCAGTTTCCTTTTTTTGTAAAGACGAATTTCGTTCTTTGTGTCCGTGCCATTGTTTGGAGGCTGTAAGGAGGCAGTCAGCGGGATGGTAAACTCGGTAACCCGCCTCTTGAGCTCTCTTCACTTAGCAGATCAATGTTCTCTCTCTCTCTCTCCAATCACGTCGCCCAAGTGTCGCCTATCCCACATGATGGTATAAAAAGTTACATACTACTTCTTCCGCGTCGCGTCTTGGGGAAAGCCTTTCATGTATCCATTACAGCGTGATGGTAATGAGGCGACAAAACTCCAACTATGGAAATAATTCGAAACTACAGCTTATGAAATAAAAAACCCTGTTACTCTAAATGCATAACAGAATCCACATAACAATAAGCCAAACTCTTAAAGGAGAAACTTCCTAACCAGCTGGAAAAGTCAAGCCAAGTCCTGAGTACAGAAATAATCATTATGCATAGACAACCTAGTGACAATATTTCTACTACATATGACTGATTTTGAACGGTGGAGTAAGGACATGTAAAAATAAAACAAACAAATCCCTGGCGCAACAACCTTCAGAGGGCCAAGGCCTACCAACCCGACTGCCGGCCTCACGCCCACTTACGCAAGGCAGAGATGGCCGATCATCCAACCGATACGGGGAGGAGATGTGGCCAACATCTCGGCATACCCCAGTCGGAATGTTGGGTTTCGTGACCAGGGCCGCTTAAAGTCTATCTAGTCAACGGGTGTGCAGTTCGGAGTCAAAGGAACCTGCCCCGTCATAAATCTATCTCCACACTTCAGAAATGGAACACTGTCGTTGAGGACCAATACCAACCCTGATTTTCTCGAAGTGACAGTCGTGTGTCTACTCCACGTGGAGTCTCAGTTGCCGAAGTTCCAACTTTCAGTTGATCTGTTTCATTACGTGCAGGAATTCGTTGTGTGTCACGATGTGGAGACCGTAGCAGGGAAATGCAGTGATAAATGCAAATGAAGTAGTAGATTACTTTCAGGCAAGTGAAAATAATCAAAGTGATGACAATAGTGTGAATAACTGGGCCGAGCTATATTACTGGAAAAACCTCAAAAAACAAAGTTATAACGGGAACTGTTTCTAAGCAAATTCAAGCGCTTGTTTTGAACACATATAAATATGTGCTGACAAATAATCTTGGTAAGGAGTCGCGCAATGAACCTGATGATAAATTCTAGGTATTCACAGAAATACAGTGAGAAATATTGTGACGAAAGGAATACCAAAGACGCCGATCAAGTGCGAAAACAAAAGGAAACGTTTCTCTAAAGTAGATAATTACACATGCGATTTAATTCGTCGAGAAATTTATAGATTCTATGCAAAAGGGAGAGCGCCCACCTTAGACGAATTGGTTGCACATTTGCAAGTAATTTGTGATTTCCCTTATGGACGCTTCACTTTGCGCGGTCTCCTAAAGGAGCTGGGTTTCAAATACCGCACTTTGAATAAGATAAGGGTTACTATGGAAACCGGTAGAATTGTAGCTTGGCAATATGTGTATATATGTCAAAACTAAGGAAGAGTAGCAGTAATGGATATAAGATAATTTATTTAGACGAAACCTCGTACGATACCCATGACGTATCGAGAAGGGTGGCAACCTTGCAGAAAGGCCTGCGAGAAGGAGGGCCTGTCTTGTAAAATGATTGTAAGAGTTCGTCAAAGGCAGAGACCAACGTTCATACGCGTTAAGTAAACAGACTCTACCTAGCGTAAGCTCCTCACTTTCCTCAGGATGCTGGGTGGGCACCGGTCCTATACCCGGGACCTAAAATACGCAGCCCATGGATGGGATCGAACCCGGGCCGCTTTGCGTGGACAGGGACCAAGGCATGCTGCCAGCTACACCACAGCGCAGGACAAGGACATGTAAACTTGGAGCTAAGCACTTATCAAGCTAGATGACTGCAGAAATAAGCTTTATGAAAGGTAATACGATGTTTCATTAGCTTATTTAAGTAGTGTTAATAGGTTTCTCTTACTGAGAGAGATACCACAGATGGTGACTCTGCTGGAAGGAAAATTAGGGAAGGACAAAGGAAATTAGGGCAGGAATATTTCCAGGTACCACCTTGAGGAGAATCTGCAGTAAACGTTGAATATACGGAGAAATTAGCACAAATCCAGTATCAATATCATGCTTATAATGCCAAGCACCTTGTCCATGTTTCCTTCCCATTTGTTCTAACTGCTTAACGGACAGGTTTGAATGGGATACAGTGCCAAATCAGGTTATAAAATAATTAAGATGCTTTTATAATTGATACTTTGTGTATTTCAACATCCTCAGAGGCAGGCTTGAACCGAAGGATCATCTGTCTAAGATAATTTGCAAGCAGTTCTAGATGCAATAAGTCGATTGTTTGGCACGGTTATAAACATGTAAATTTTACAGTACTTACGATAGCTAATTATGTTAAATTCAAAAGCTGTTTTTATCACTTAAGAGGATATTTATAAGGAACAAGATGTTTGCTTTATTCTTGGAGGTTGCTGAGATACTGTGTGTATTAGTTCAGTTCTAGAAAAATAAACATCCCTGTTTATCTATTACTTAATCGTTAGACTTCTGTTATCTTAAGCAAGCCTACTACTTCAATTTCCCACCTTAGGTAGCAGTTTCAATTCTGAGTAACACTTAATGTGACAGGAAACATCCTCCAAATTTTTTAAATAGTCTCGGGAACTTTTGTTGGTTACCACGAATATCACGGCAACATGAATTGAGGCACAGACATCAGGATTAAGTCATGTATTTTCCAAGACTACGAGAGGATAGATTGCAAAAGAAACAAATCAGCAAATAAATGGGATTATATATGAACCAGTATTTTGGAATAAAATAACTCTGTCATGAGATTATTCAAGGCAACACTAAGTCTTCCATGTTCAACTCTCGGGAGATTTTGATTAACCAAACGAACTATATTTTCTAATTCTTTTTACTGTAGAAAAATAAATAACTTTTATTTTTTCTTGACGTCTGTGAACAATTTTTTTTTTTTTTTTTTTGTAATTTACGTCCTCCAACATTAAGTCATATCGGACGATGAACGGGATGGGTGAAATGATGCTCAAATGAGTCCGGGATCCATGGAGCTTAGAGTTACCTGACATTCGTCATACAGGATAAGGGAAAACCCGGAAAAAACCTTATCCAGGTAACTCACCCTGACCGAGATTCGAACTCGGGACCTCTTGAACGTGAGGCAGACATGCTACCACCACGCTACCGAGGCGGGCACTCTGTGAACAAATTTTCCATGTTCTACTTTCAGGAGATTTTGATTAAACAAACGAACTATATTTTCTAATTCTTTTTACTGTAGAAAAAATAAATAACTTTTATTTTTTCTTGACGTCTGTCAACAAATTTTCCATGTTCTACTTTCAGGAGATTTTGATTAACCAAACCAACTATATTTTCTAATTCTTTTTGCTGTAGACAAATTAAAGAACTTCTATTTTTTCTTGACGTCTGTCAACAAATTTTCCATGTTCTACTTTCAGGAGATTTTGATTAACCAAACCAACTATATTTTCTAATTCTTTTTGCTGTAGACAAATTAAAGAACTTCTATTTTTTCTTGACGTCTGTCAACAAATTTTCCATGTTCTACTTTCAGGAGATTTTGATTAACCAAACCAACTATATTTTCTAATTCTTTTTGCTGTAGACAAATTAAAGAACTTCTATTTTTTCTTGACGTCTGTCAACAAATTTTCCATGTTATACTTTCAGGAGATTTTGATTAACCAAACCAACTATATTTTCTAATTCTTTTTGCTGTAGACAAATTAAAGAACTTCTATTTTTTCTTGACGTCTGTCAACAAATTTTCCATGTTCTACTTTCAGGAGATTTTGATTAACCAAACCAACTATATTTTCTAATTGTTTTTGCTGTAGACAAATTAAAGAACTTCTATTTTTTCTTGACGTCTGTCAACAAATTTTCCATGTTATACTTTCAGGAGATTTTGATTAACCAAACGAACTATATTTTCTAATTATTTTTGCTGTAGACAAATTAAAGAACTTCTATTTTTTCTTGACGTCTGTCAACAAATTTTCCATGTTCTACTTTCAGGAGATTTTGATTAACCAAACCAACTATATTTTCTAGGTGTTCTTACCATAGATATTATAAATAACTTCTAATTCTTCCAGACGTCTGTCGCAGCAATCAAAAAGCAGGTGGAATAATCATGAGATATAAAAGAAGTCTGTGCGAACAAAAACCGAACATTTTTGGTGATAAAACGTTTACGCAGTAAACACTGGGGAGATATTGATATGTATAAAACAACTGTTGAAGTAATAGTATTTCATTGTGCAAAGAAGCGTTCTTATCCTATAGTACGATCCATATAAACCTGAACCATTTCAATAATAGGACACAAGTGCAACTTTGGGAGAATATAATACACAAGTGGGATATTACATTACACTATTTACATCTCAGAGAAAATGTTGGACGTGTCCTCCACTAGCATCTATGTATCGTTGGTCGCATTTTCTTTGATACGACTGCAGACACTGAAGTTTATATGAGTATCTTCAAGACATGTGTGGAGCAACTGGATGATATTAAATTGAGAGAAGGTTATTTCCAGCAAGATGGAGCAACGTGCCATACATCTAATGACACCATGGAACTTGTAACCAGTTTCTTTGATAATCGAATAATCTCGAAAGGTCTGTGACACCCCAGATACTCTGACCTAACCTCACCGGATGTTTTTCCTGTGGGGGTATCTAAAAATAGAGTGTACAAGAATAGGTCACGGACAATTGATGTTCTCGAGGAATCCATTCAAACCGAAATAAGTAAGTAATTTATTTCCTTTTACATCAACAAATGGAAGTACAAAATCAAGATTATAATTATAAAATCCATACTGAAATATGCCATATATTCCTAAATCCTGAAAATCCTATCATGTTATCATGTTGCCCACCATTGAATAGAAATTCTGCCCCCATACACCTAACCCTAGGTTTTTGTGTATTGGAGGCCCTCTGCTCCTTTTTACACTTTCTGCCATTTCACCTATCTCACTCTACATTTTTCTCTTAATTGTTCTTAGCCATCTCTCTTTAACTTTCCCTAAATAATTCCCTATATTTCTCCTGTTCTTTTCTCCTTTTACTGACAACATTTTTCTAATTACTACTTCACCCCCCAAACTGTCCCATTTACGTAGCCACGCCAGCTCTCTCCATATCCTTGTTTGACTACAATTTAATATACAATGGAAATCTGCATTCTCTTCTCCACACAATGGACATTTATCTAGCTCCCTCTCTTGACCTATACCTTTCAAGTTTCTCACTCCTGTTCTCGCCCAACCAAAACCTTCTCGCCCTAACTTACTACATATATCTATATATCCTTCCCTCCCCCAGGTTATTTTTATTTCTCTATACAATCTTAGTGAGCTTTTGTCACTTATATTGGAAAAAATATCTTGTCTGTCAATGTCTTCTAATCTTAGCTTAACCTCTTTCCAGAAGCCTCTATACCCATACTCTGCATTTATCCAAGAATGACCCATACCTATCTGCTTCAACAAGTCATACATTTTATGTGCCCAAGACCCTCCCCAGTTACTTCTCTTTTGAATATGAAAACATCCGAAATAAGTAACATTGTCGAGGATATTCTCCGTAAAACTTCAGAGAATATGGTGAGACGCGTGCAAACATGTATAGATGATGGTGGAGGACATTTCCAACATTTTCTCTGAGATGTAAATAGTGTAATGTAATCTTCCAATTGTGTGTTATATTCTCCCAAAGTTGTACGTGTGTCCTATATTTGGTTCAAAACTTATGGCCTTTGGAAATGGTTCACCTTTATATGGATCGCGCTATAGAAGCAAAATATTGGCACTTACAACGTTGGAAAAATGTTGAGCTCATTTTGACACTATAACTTCATTTACGGTTCCATTAGAAGCGGGGTTCACACGAGTCCATCTTCAAGCTTTCCAATAATGTCTGAAACTTAGCGGTAAAAATAATGTCCATGATGTTTATCTCTGTCAGGGCATAAAGAGGTGGAATTTATTCCCTTCATTTTGTTGTGTCAGTGAAAGACGAGCGGTAAAGTAGATCGATTCACTTCCCCTCATTCTCGGTAAGCCAATGTTTCATTGGAATACAGACGTGCCAATGTTTTATGATATCATTCCCGTATTGGTGATTACAGAGAAGCAATCAAAACTCGTTTGACGAATATGGCTTGCCTGTATTCGTGTAAGCCATCGAGTTACCGTAATATAATCAATATTACCTAATCAGGTAATCCTTGGCTAGTATAATTGCCCCGTTTGTTAATTGAACGTGGAAACAGAACAATTGAAAGCTATCCACTAGTAATTGTAAATCATACGCATCGCGTAAGGTCAACACAGGTTTATAATTTGGTAGTGAACTTTTATTTAAATTAAGATATACGTGGGCTGTTCAATAAAGAATGAATAATAACTTTTTACGGTCATAATTTTTCGCACTAAAATTCAGTCTTATTATATTCTGTTAGCTTAATGTGAAACAAACACGTCGTGGTAGTTTCACTGTTGGTACTCCTGGTTACCACTTGTGAGAACCCGGCAAGTTCAGACATGTTCAGTATCACCTACCGCTGCAATGGAGGCAATATGTAGTTAAAGTTGATGTTAGAGGAAGATCCGGAGTTTCTTTCAAACGTAATCACTGCTGATGTAACTTGGCTACAACATTTTGATCCTGAGAGCAAACAGCAAAGCTCAGTGTGGAAATCTCCTTCATCAACAGCCCCCCCCCCAAAAAGCAAAAATGATTGCTTCTGCTGGGAAAGTTTTGGTTATCTCATTCTTTGATATTCATGGAATGGTTTATCATATTGTACCTGCACACACATCAGTAACTGGAAATACTAAAGCAAAGTCCTGAAAACATTGCAAGTCCATATCAGGTGCAAAAGACCACATTTCCATGAAGTAGGTTGGATGCTGCACCATGATAATGCGCGGCCGCATATTGATAAAGTTGTTGCTGAATATCTTGTAAACATCAACGTGAAGTGCATCCCTCACCCTCCCTATAATCCGGATTTAGCCCAATGTGTCTTTTTTCTATTCCCTAAGTTCAAGAAGCGCTTTCGTGGGAGCATTATCCATCATCAGAAGCAGTGATAAAGGCTGCAGAGGTAATTTTGAAGGATCTCTCAAAAATGGTTTCCAGCATGTCTTTGAAGACTGGCAGAAACGCTGGGATAAGTGCATCGCATTCAGGGGAGGCTATTCTGAGAAGGACCATCAAAATTATGAGGATGAGTACAGGTACGTTGCCAGAAAAATTGTGACCATTCTTTATTGAATGATCATTCTTTATAATATTATACGTAAAATTATTTTATAAATTTTGCCACAATCTTTTTCATAACTACTTTATGGTATGAAAGTATTTATATGTATTTATAAAGCAATGCATAGCCTTCTATATACTACTTTTAAAAAGCTAAATACACGTGAATTTTCCAACCTCTGTAACGCAGGTGGTAGCGTGTCTGCCTCATGCTCAAAAGTTTCTGGATAAGGTTTTCTCCGGAGTTTACCTTTATCCTAAAGATGAATGTTGGATAGCTACTGACATCCAGGAGCTACACTCGGAAGTGCTGAACATAGCTCCTCGACTGGTTCCCCTAGAGGAAACGGTCACCACCAAAATCACCGAAAACCACAGCCACCAGCAGCAACTAACTTGATTATCCACATTGTCCGAAGACGTGCTTTCCTCCATAAAGGAACACGAGGACATACTTGCCTCTCTGCAACGAAAGATGCACCGAGTGGAGACCCAACTCAGTGACATACTCCCCTGCCAGCCACAGGACCCTTTCAGCCTCAACAGCAAACTTGACCAGCTCCACTCTCAACTCTCAGAAATGGATACCAGCCTACACATACGCCTCAACGAAATGAAGTCAGCAGAACAAGTCATCACCGAATACGACTTAGAAGTAGAAAGAGGATCCAGCCATACTACCCTAATGCCTGGAAGCCACCTCGACCGCATACTCATACTCAATACATCACCAACACTTCCCACCCGGCGCTAGACGCCGGAACTTATGCCCTCCAATATTGATTATTTTTCAATAAAAACTTCTCATTCAACTCCTCACCTTCGAACAGCTTCACCTTTACTGCGTAGTGCCTTGTTCAGGGCCCTTCGGTCATA
Organism: Mantis religiosa; assembly: GCA_030765055.1. Taxonomy (NCBI): domain Eukaryota; kingdom Metazoa; phylum Arthropoda; class Insecta; order Mantodea; family Mantidae; genus Mantis; species Mantis religiosa. The sequence continues at coordinate 31,125,343 of CM060953.1, read as the reverse complement.
TTCGGTGCCTAGTATAGCAACTGTCACCCGTCCGCCGATATTGACGACCAGCTCTGCATTTGCACCAAGAATAATACGGGTTGCTCTTAACTGAACCCCAGAAGGCTGAGATAAAGTCGCTTCCACTTCCTTTCCAATCGTCACCTCCTAACTATTGTTAGTACTTAGTTAAGAAAAAAGCTATGCTCTATCAAATTTGCGCTCATTTGGACATTTCATCCGTTTCATTAATCGAAAACATAAGAATTTAGGTAATTTGTCATTTTTACATACTTCAGTCAAAAATTTAAGCTCTGGTTATCAATAGATAGTTAATATTGCTGAAAGTTTCTCTGACTAAACTCCAGGTCAAATTTGGGTAACTGCCCAAGCTTTCAGCGACTGACTACCGCTAGATAGGTATAAATATTGCCTCATCATTAGTCTAGCTTCAGTTCTCTGAAGATGGCGACAGAGTCGCCAAAACCTTGGGCAGTTACACAAATTAGACCTAGATGTTAGCGCAGAAGCTATCATTTGTAACTAACGTTGGGGGATCTTTAAATGTTACTATTGGAGCACTTTAGTTTTCTCCCTCATTTTCTTCTGCTAAGAATTTTTTGTTAACTTCATCACGTTCATGCGATCTTCTCGTGCAAAGTAATGCAAACTAGGTATCATATCTTGATGAGGAATATTTCAGAGCTTCAAATAGAAATAGTCCATCCTTTTTTAATGCAAGCTCTTAGGGGCGGAGTTTGTTTGCATGCTAGCTCTCATTTTAATTGCAGCTGTGAAATCCAAACACATCAGTAATTCAGCAAGCAATTTATATCCTTTCAGCTACAGCTGTAGAAGAGGGTAGCAAACGGCGAAAGAGAAATATGCCGTACTGACCGAAGTGTTAAAAGTACGCCCCCATTGCAGCAGTTTTCTGACCATTTCAGTCCTAGAAACACACATTGTTAGCATTGGAAACGCCCATAAATCTTCCACTGTGCCTTTTGTACGCAGTTTACTAACTACACATGTGTGGTCGTGCCCTTAACCACATCATGTTTAATTTCAGAAAGTAGAGTCGAAGTACAGGCATAAAGTCATTGATTATATCAACAAATTATGAAAACTGGAATACGGAAGCTTAAATGTATATATTTTTTCCTGCAATCCCTGTAAATGTTAATCCGAATGCCTATGGTAATCAGGACCATGGATCTACAAGAAGCCCAGTTCCTAGAATTTAAAATTCTGGGACACCCTCTCTGCAGAGGTTATAAATAAAGGCCCAAGCTGAGGGTTGAAACACAGAAGACTCGACAGCCCAGCGGAGGTAGCTTCTAGAAGGGAGAAAACCGTAATTAAAAGACCTATAAATCTTCAGGCACTAAGATAACAGTCCCACTATCAGACTGTACTTGTATGTCTCTATTAAGCAAGGTTTCCATTATTGAAAAGCTTTAGGATGGCTGTATTTACCTTCTTAATAGATCTATAACGCTAGGATTAACTGTACCAACAAAAAGAAGATACAGGCTCCCAAAATGAAATTCCTAAGTTTTGTAAAAACTCTTCTATAATATCTCGCCTGAAATTAGAAAGTTAGATATAATTTCTCTGGGAAACATGTTACATATTACATAAATGAATGTAGACACCATATGAACAGAAGGTCACCAAGAAAATGCTATGCTATACAAACCTAAAGGTGTAAAAGTTCAAGGAAACAATGGTCAGACACATTTTCAAGCCGTAATAGGTATTATTGCCTAGCAACTGAAGAGCAGAAGAAGAAAAAGATCCATTAAGTTTGGCAGAAAGTAAAGCCACAAACTCCTTAGCTTGATGAATTCTTCGAAAAGTCTTATGACGTCTTAAGTAGAGGGGAATGTGTATCCTACATAGAATGACCAGCATGGCATCTCAATTAATCGTGGGGCAGAGAAGGTGTATGTTGGTTCCTGGAGTGTTATTGTATTGAATTACCTTAATAGAGTTTCAAACATTCTAGCTAAATACAGTTATTAACCATGGCATCCTTATCATAAAATAATATTCACATAAGCTGACTAAAAGTCTTTGATAACAGGCAGCACGAATTGAAATAAAGTTAATTGTTAATCCACAGGAAGTGACAGCTTCCTCTTAAGTGCTATTTAATCAACATTAACATCTGACACTTCACTCAGAAAAACTGAGAGATCTGCATTGCCACATTGTATTAGAGCATGTCAGTTGTTTAGAAGCGCCCCGAAAGCAAACCGCTCGCATAGGTGTAATATTTACAATAAACAAGTGACAAGTCTGTAGTGGTTATAGTTTGAATTAAACTAAACTGCGGGCTATTAAATGTACAAAAAAGCTAAATTGTTCTAATATGTTTCAATCAAAATACTATATTTTGATGCTATTTTCATGTTTCGCACTACAAGAATTAGGCATAAATATCTGTTACAGCTTCAAAATGTATCAGAGCATCATTTCCTTGTTTTACCGAATCTTTTATGTTATTAATTTATACGGCTCGTCTTTTTCCTTATCTTTCCTATTTGTGTTCAACCAGAGATCATACAGCGACCTTTTCTGTAAACATTTGACTATCGCTTTAGCTTTCTTTGTTCTTTTGTTTGTACCATGTATAAATCACCAAATAAGATTTGTTTCTATTATAAAAGGTAGATAAATGATAGGCTTTCGTGAAAATACTTTGTAAAAACTGAGCAAGGAACGTTAAGTGAATTAATTGAGCAACGAATGTTCCACCTCCACGATGAAAACCTTTACGTGCTTCTAGATGGCGTATATTATAGCTCCGAAAACAAAATGCGTGGACAAAATATAATAAGTGAAGCAGAAATAATATAGCATAAATATTTTTCTCGTTTATCGGCATTTTTATACACAGTATTATACGTTGTATTTTGTAAAGAAAGAGGTGGGGGTAACAGGGATATAAAATGGGTCGAAACCAGCAAATAACGAAAACGCGAGTGAAGTTATATCCAAATCAATAAGCTCTCTGGAACCAATCTAGCTCCTAGTTACTTTATTTTAACCCACATCACAAATACGGTTCTCTAAAACATAAAAGAGAAGATCGAATGATATGTTTATATTGCATGTAAAAGCTTTCAGCTCTTTTCAACCTTTCGACACTGCTTTCCAAAGAGTAAATATTGAACTTGTCATATCATCGTAAAGCAAGTTTGTCTCCTGAAGGGCTAATATTGCTCCCTTAGCTGCGGTTAAAGCGATCAGTTTTCTCTCGGTTGGGTTAAGGGCGTATGATGAAGGGCTTTGTCCCAGAGGGAAACTAGAGAAAAAGCTGGTAATATTACATGTGATTACATTTTCTCTCCCCCAAGAAAATCTGAAGCGAGACAGTCTACACGGAAAAGTGATTACAGGGCATAAAGAAATAAAACCTCAATGTAAACGAATCACTACACAGGAAATGCATGCTTTGGTAGAAAATGGAATGACAGAATACCAACGATAAAATCTAATTTAAATGGATAGCATTACTGTCTGTTGAAAATAGGCAATTTCGTTTTGTTCACTGTTTTGAATATTAATGTTTCATTGATATACTGCCAGTTGCCCCATTAGTTTATAAATTAAAGTTATTTTGCTGCATACATCCTAAATAAACAGAATATTTGATATTATCGCATCCAAAGTTAGATTATTTATTTCTGTTGAGGTTTATTAACCAATATCAAATTCAATGATGATAATGCTGATGATATTCCCTTAAACACCCATCTAACTCCGTGATATATGTTAAATATGCCATGTAAATTTAAAAATGATTTCTCTGACAAAGAAGATTGATCTTAGATCTCCTCGATGTAAGTATAACCCGACGCAGTATTCAGGTGCTAAATACTATGGGCTGTGGATCACAGTAAATCACTTCAGTAAGACTACGGCAACAAAGGAAATGCACAAGTTTGTAAATATGCATGGCCATTGACCCGAAAAATGTAGTTTATGCAGCTGCTTTGATATGCTGAGAAAAAAAAGAGGACACAAAGAGTAATTTATAAGTATACAATTTAATAAATTCATGTAAATTTTAAAGGAATCCATTAAACGGAAACACTACTACACAAAACTCGTGTTCCCTCTTATTCGCATGTAAAACACAATTTTTGCTCTGCGGTTTGCTTATATTCTAAAAGCTATGTTCCTTTTTAAATTTTTAATACTGGTCTATATTTGCAAGTTACTGATTAACCAGATCTTGAGCTACTTATTTTCTTACTGACTTAGCAAAACTGGTTTAACTAATTGCCTTTTCTTAACACGAAACTTGCCTAGCTAATAATCTTTATTCCCTGACAAATTCTGAACTTGTGGTTCTTGCATTATTGTGTCTTCGTGGGTTGGTAGGATCAAAAGTCTTGCTTGTATAAATTTAAAACAGTTTTATTGCAATAAACAGAAGCTTTGGACAAACCTTTGCAGCAGCAGTAAGACATGACATAGACAATTAACTGTCTTCAAGGTCGACTCGGTGCTCCGCTGCACGTAAACAAACAAAAGAAATCGCTGCGGTCCACTGTCACAATAACCCTCACACCACTCAGCTCCACTAAACAACTGCACAACTCACACTTTACCGCTATTTATACCTCCCAGTCATTGTTATAGAATGCAATAGGCCATTCATAACAATCGCGACATCAAAAAAGTGGAAAATTCCAGACTTCTCTCTGTCTCTTTCTGTCTCTTTCTCGGCAAGCGTCCAGCTCTGCGCGCTACTCTGTCTCTTTCTTTCCTCCCCACGCACACAGCTCTCGCTTTGCAACGGCTCCAATACAACAATGCGATCGGTGACATTATGGTATAGCTACAGTTTATTGCAATTATCCATTCATTTGCGTATCACTTGTTTAACTTTTGATACAAGATATGTGTGAGGGAATATGAAATCTCCCAGCCTGTGCTATCTGATGTTGAAGTAAGACATTGTTTAATTATTTAACTGTTTAATTTATGGACACTTTTAACTACTATGGTCCACAGCGTGAACTGTGTATCAGGTTTAGGGTTCCCTTATATGGCGCAAGTCTTCGTCACGGGGACGACCGGCTTTACTTTCCTTTCGGAGAAAGCCATGCTATGGATTTTTACCCTTTAAAGGATTAACTTTCTTTCATCAGTTTTGAGCTCTTTTCAATATGATAGCTTAAGTTTTATTGAGTCCATAAGATTTGACTGAAAGCCTTGACCAGCCGGAACAAAGGCTGGTTGCAGGTTTGTGAAAGCATACCATATATTTAACTGATACCCCCACCGCCGCCTCCACCCTCACCCTTAGCCCCACCCCCACCACACCCCCACGCTCTCTTTGGTTTGCAGTAAGAATTTAATTACTGAGAAGAGCTTTACTTGATTAATTAAATCATGAATTACCATGATTAAACTTCCAGTCCCTTTCGGTTTCTACAAAATTGCTCGTACCATGTGTTTAGTGGTTTCCCATGTTTATTTAACATTCTGGGCTATAGTTACATTTTATTACACCATTATTTATATGTATTTTGCCCATACTTGTTTGTGTCTTGTAATAATTTCATTTATACTTACAACATTTAATTTTCGCCTTGATTTTTCACCTCTAATATGGTGTAGAAATGCCTATCCAGCTGAAATCATCACGTATTACTCTCTTTGATGATTATCTAACATTCGCTGTAACCAGAAACACTTGTAGTACATTAGTAAGTTAAATTATTTGTTATAAATTAAAATTTGGAAAGAAATTCAAAATCGGAATACATTTTCTAGATTTACATAGCAACCTATCTTTTCTCTAACTCGCTTTTGTTTAAATAAGCCTTCAAGAAACGAGTTAAACTAAACAGGAGATGAAAAGTGACTAAATGGCACAAGGGTAGAAGTGGTAAATGAATTTGAATACTTAGGAGTAAGGTTGAATAACAATGGAAAGTCGGGGGCATACAGGAGAAAAATTGAAACAAAGGAAGGGTGGCAATGAATGGGATAAGATTATGCAAATATAAACTAGAAATGACATCCAAGTGGTTAGAAAGAATGTATGAACCACTAGTAGAATCCAAAATGTTGTATGCAGTGGAGATCTGGGGGGGCACAGAGGTAAACAAAACGGTGGACCAAAACTACAGAAGGTTTTGTAAAGAGCTACTAGACTTACCAAGATCAGCAGCAAGGGAAGTAGCTCTAGTAGAATTGGGAAAGGCAAAAAGAAATGAAATAAGAATGGAAAGAATAAGAAGGGAAAAGAAGGAGAAGTATGTAATTATGCATGAGACAGCTAAAAAGATTAGAGAACTCGAAGTTGGTGGGCAGATATATGAGGAATTATGTAAAAAAGTAGGAATGGGAGATACGACGCTGTTCAATGAAAAATGATCATTTTTTTTGACAACGCACCTTTACTCATCCTCATAATATTGATGGTCCTTATCATAATAGTCTCCCCTGAATGCGATGCACTTGTCCCAGCGTTTCTGCCAGTCTTCAAAGACATGCTGGAAACCATTTTTGAGAGTTCCTTCAAAATCGCCTCCGCAGCCTTCACCACTGCTTCTGATGATGGATAATGCCTCCTACGAAGGCGTTTCTTCAAGTTAGGGAATAGAAAAATGTATCATGCGGCTAAATCCGGACAATAGGGAGGGTGAGAGATGCACTTCACCTTGATTTTTGCAAGATATTCAACAACAACATTGGCAATATGCGGCCACGCATTATCGTGGTGCTGCATCCAGCCTGCTTCACGGAAATGTAATCTTTTGCGCCTGATGTGGACTTACAATGTTTTCAGGACATCCCTGTAGTATTGTCCAGTTACTGATGTGTGTGTGCAGGTACAACATGCTGATAAACCATTCCATGAATATCAAAGAATGAGTTTACCAAAAATTTCCCAGCAGAAGAAACCACTTTTGCTTATATGGCGGTGGGTGATGAAGCAGATTTCCACACTGAGCTTTGCTGTTTGCTCTCAGAATCAAAATGATATAGCCAAGTTTCATTAGCAGTGATTACGTTTGATAGAAACTCCAGATCTTCCTCTAACATCAACTTTAACTGCATGTTACCTCCATTACAGCGGTAGGCGATACTGAACATGTCTGAGCTTGCCTGGTTCTCACAGGCGGGAACCAGGAGTACCAACAATGAAACTACTACGGTGTGTTTTACATTAAGCTAACAGAATATAATAAGTTTGAATTTTAGTGCAAGAAATCATGACCGCGTATGTGGAGATTAGGGGAAAGGAATACAAACGATGTGGGTAAATAATTGGTAAAATGCAGAATGGAAGAAATAGAAAGGCAGAAAATATGGGTAAGTCTAGAAAATATGAAATCATTACAATTTTACAAACAAATAAAAAGAAATTGGGGACGAGAAGGATATGTAGATTACTGCAATAGGCAAGAGAGAAGGGTTAGCTTGGATAAGAACAGGAACAATATTCCTAAGTGTAATAAGAGGTAGGATAAATGGAATTTGTGATTAATGTGGGGGAAAAGAAAGCACAGAACACTATGTAACAGAATACGAGGAGGTTGCAATATGGAGAAAAATAGGTTTGGGAGGTAAAATGGGAAAAAGTAGAGAAGAGGATGTAGCTATAAAAATGTTAACGGGAAAGGAGGAAAAGAAGGTAAGAAGTATTGGTGAGTTCTTACAGAAAGTAAAAGAAAAATGTGCAAGAAATGTAAAGAATATAAGAAAGGAAGATGGGGGGGGGGGGAGGAAGGCCGCAGGCTAATTAAGTAACAAGGAGGCATGGAGGTTAAGAGTTACCTGTCAGAGCAGAAGACCAGGGTGTCATGTAAGCCAAGGTAGCAGCAAGGTAAAGACAAATAAATGTAGCCAAAGTTTAATGCATACAAAAACGTTACTTATGTACAAAACCTTCAAAGGATTTGTCACATTTTAGTATATGAGAATGATGAAATTCTCATCTGATAAAATATTCTTCTCAGATGCTTATAGTTTTGTGTTTGAAATGGCAGTATATCTTGGAAGTGATTATCTTACTTTATTATTTTTCTCCAAGGTTTCATTTACCTTATAGTAGGGTTTCCTTGGGCAGTAAATCAAAGTAAGAATGTTGGATGCAGCGCTGTGGGTGTTAAAACTCTTCATTTGGCAGCGTCCAGTTTGGCGCGGATTTTCTGGCACATCCAGTACGGTTTTGCTCCCAGTTAAGCTTCGGTTAGCCCACCACATAAGGCGAAAAAAAGGACGGAGCTTTGTGACATATTGTTGGCGAATGGGCTCTGGGACTTGTACCTACTTCTAAGAAAAGCAAACAATGAGAGTGCGGTCTTGCCAAATCTAGAATGAATAATTGCTTCCACATGTATGAGAGACACTCAGGATTGGTGTTCTTTATAAACTAATCAGTTAAAAGGGAGGAGTATTATTCTACAATCATAGAATCATTTGTGTAACACGAAGCTGTATTCAGCAACTAGTCACTAATTACTCTCTATTCGGTTCTATTCATTGCTTATCAACAGTAGTGGCGTGTGGTAACAAACTGTGGAATGGAAGCAATAAGACTGAAAAGAGTAGTCATGCTCCATAAAACAACTTTGCTCTGCATCTAAAACATTATACGCCATAAACGTCTTATAAAAATTCAAACACAGGTTTTGATATTACACAAGTACAACTATTTGCAACAAAAACCTCACTTATCTTAAGAAAATGATGTAAACTTTCCTTATTAATTTATGAGATCGATTTCGTGAACATTCGTCCACATCCTCAATCATCAAATTTCGTCGCCAAGGATACTATCACAGGTTACTATGTTTTTTGTTTCCAGTATTACCAAAATCTGAAAGCAAAACAAACATAAAAACAGAATAAGCTGCTGGTATTTCAAAATTTATTACGCGATGTTCATTTTTTAAAATAAATATATTTTCCCAAACCATTAAATATATCGGATCATTGAATTGTTTAACTTATGTATTTATTTCATGGTTAAATGAGCGAAAATGATCCGCTAAGGCGGATTTATCAGTTTGTTTATACTTAATGTTACTAAAATGTTCTTTCGTTCTGGTTTCCAAATTACGTTTCGTCTTTCCAATATAAACTTTATCACAATCTAAAAAATTAAATCGATAAATACCAGATTTTTTATTTTTAGTAATTTTAACTTTTTAGAGAACTGTAGTAAAATTTTAATACTATATTTAGAGGAACTAAAGTTATGCCAAACACTTTAAACATTTTTTTAAAAGGTTTATTAACCCCAGGATGGTATGTGAGTTTTTTAAAATTATAATAATCTTTTATACTTTTAAAGGTAGAAATGTCATTAACAGTTATTTAATGTTCAAAATTTTTAAACTATTTTGAATAAAGTGTTTATTAAAACTATTAGTTAAAGCAGTATTAATAATGTTTATATTCTTTATTAAATTACTCTTTATTCAGGGGTATATTTATTAATCCATAAATCAAACTATTAAAACAGCAAATTTATGTGAAAAAGGGTTATATCTAATTAATAAAAGCATAAAATTCAATATTTAGACATCGAATTTGTCAAATCCTTCATTAAAAAATCCGTAACACCCACAGTACTAAAGCACTACTTCCATAAAGAAGGCATTAATTTATTTGCTTTTCTTTGCTTTCTACAAAACGAGATAATAATGACTGTGTGTTGAAATATGACATTCTATTAATGAGAGTTAATTATTTGATAGAAATATTGGAACACTCATACCAATAATGAGGTATACTATAGAAATGATTAACACCACATAAATGTATTTAACATGGATTGTGTATTTTAAAGAGGTGTAATTTTTTGTACAGTAAAATTTCATCTATCCCTTTTGATTTACCAGTTATTTAAAAATGAAGATCTCTTTAGAATCTTATTCCTAGAATATTCAGGATACACCTGAATATTTCGTTTGTAATGAAAATGCTTTTAAATATATGATAATGTAATCCAGTTCGTTAGAACAATTTTTAAGAAAATAAAACTTTGAAACACTTTCCATGTAAAGTTTAGTTTGGGATAGGCGAATTTTTAAACTTGAGTTGCAGCTCAGTGATTACTTGTTTGCGGATGACAGTATCTGCAGGCTGGCTCGACATTGGTGCCTCACAAAGAAACTATCACTGTACTCTCACCGCTACGCACCTAAAAATTTGATGGTATAATGCCTGCAGTATTTAAACCGTGTGTACCAAAAATGAGGTGCAGAGTAGAACCGCAACACCTAACACTGAAGCCTGGAAAGTGCCGCATGCCACCACTTGCAAGTACCTGCTGGACATCCCTCGCCAGTTGTGTGGCGTGTGTGGGTGATGGCGCTCCTTACGAATGTCATGTGTACACACTCTAACCATCAGGGGTAAACAAGCCCTTCCGTACAATGCTGTGTTATTATGCCTTTCCCGTAGGGGAGGGGATCCGTCCCCTTCAGCTACTTTAGTGCGAGCGCTGAGGACCCTTAGCACTCGTGGTACCTCTGACTATACCAGAGGAACCTCGGGCCGAACATTCGAGCTCCTACCTGAATGGGAACTGTTCGGATTGGGTTAGACTCGAGGGTGTAATGTGTTCTCAAAACCCGCGGGAAATCGGATACCTCCGGCCAGACCTCGGCCGCCCGGAATGGGTAGAAGGTTGCCTAAAAGTCCCGGGTACTAGCCTGCAGGGCTAGGTGTGCTAGAGCACCAGGCGGCCCCACCGAGGTTTACGATAGTCTTCCCTGCGGGGTTGACGAGCATAAGTGGCATATCCACTTCCACCCATCGCCTACATGTCCCGTACTTCCAACTATACTCCGAACCCGATTTTTGGTACGCAGGTCCCACATAGAGCAAAGATCAAACACTCAAGCGAATACAGTTATGAGTGTAGTGATAGTTCACTTTTAAAGTTCGAAGCTCATTCACTGCGTCTCTTCGGTTCCGGATGGCTGTACCGTTAGATTGTCCTCTGCGTTATTTTACGCTGGCTAGGGTTCTCTCTGTCCTGGCCGCGCATTTTACACCTAAACACTTCCTAAACAGTCTAAACTAAACTGAGGAATTTAGGCCCTATAAACCCTAAAGCTAAGAGGTCCAGGTTAGGGTACACGGCATACAAAGAACTGACTCGATGTTGCCCCCAATAAACAATTAAAATGCTTTCATTCATTACTACAATGCTTGATTGTAGCAAATATCTTCATTATAACAAGATGTGCTCCCTTTAAAATAACACAAGAAAACAAAGTGCATCACAATCTTTAACCAAAATTACTCTAGCACAAGCAATTTTGCTGAAACAATAATAAAGTATGAGAGTAACAGGGGTCCCGGGAAGCATTTAAATTAACGGTGATGCTAGCCAGTAACTAACTACACAGTAGGAATTTATCAAAGCAAAGTAATTGTGCAGAAAAATTACACGGGTAACACCTCTAAACCTTCGAATACATATATAGCTTTAGGGTAAGCCGACAGTTAAATTTCGTCTCCCATTTAACGATGTAAAAAAGCCAAGCTAGCTAGCAGTCATTTCTTTAAAACCCAGAAACATGAAAGGGGGGCAATAAAGCTTCTCGTCCCGGAACTGAGGGGAATAGCTTATTAAACAAAATCACGGCTCACCAAAAGCGGTCAGGAAAATTCAAAGAAATTTTACCAAAAACCCCAAACTTGGAGCACTTACCCCTGACTTACTCGCGTCGACACCAAGAACCCACTACTTTCCCGATTCAAAGCAGTACATCTAGGAAGGCTTTGGGAAATCGCAGCGCTCAAAGAAAGCAGCGGTGGGAATCCGAAGCGATCCCACGAGTAGACAGCGCCTTGTATCGCGAAGATAAGGAAATAAGTGACAGAGGGGGGAAGAAACCGGTACAACTGGAAGGCAAGAATCTTAGATTATGGTGTTAAGCGATTTTGGAGATTTCGGGTCGAGTGAAAAGGAGCTGGTAATAATGACAATCTTCCCAATGTATTTCTTATATTTTCTTTTTTACTTTCAATTATCACACGAATATGTGGAACATATTCTTGGTGATTCGGCTTACCGAAATACTGGATTTAGCAGAATTGAAAAATACACTACTTACCCTCTGTAAGCCACAAATTGTTAAATACAGTAGTTTTATATTTCTTGGTGAGGTCCCTTAACTGAGGCCGGAATCACTTACAGCACGCAGACTTTTCGCGGAGCACAAATATAACTTTCGCTTGAATACACTTCCTCAATTATTGGATTTTACTGGCTGACCCTTTAGACTGGGCGAAAGACTGGCCTCTGACGAAGTCTCAAAATTTACTTATATAGGGTATCTACTCCAAGCAGAGTTCAATGCCTTCTTCCCGATTGGTTATATTTTACCGACGTTGTAAGCGTCTTTCTGCCATAATGTCACTTTGATCTATTCTTATTGGTTTTACTGATACGTCACACTTCTCCCCTTATCACGTGACACGAGATATTCCCTCACTATGCGAGATTTCTATTCCGCCGTCTCCTACACACATTATCTGAATATATAGCAATAGGACAATACATTTTTATTCCTCGCAGAAAGACGGTCTTTCGCCAAATGCAAAACATCGAGCCTTGAAGCTTTCAAAGACAATTTTGAGCTTTCGTAAACCACGGAACCAGAAACTTTTTGTGGTTATGCTGCTCACACAGATACAGAATTAGATGATTTCTAAATTTCTTTTGTAATAACATTCTGAAAAGCCATTTCTTAAGAGATCTCGATTTAGGAATTTGGGTAAAAGACAATGTCTTCTCTACACACTACATACCTTACAGAGAAAGCAAAAGGTAGAAAGGTGCCACCGAAGGTGCTTTAATAAAGCCCAGGGAAAGAAAAAAAGTGTTGGGCCCGGTTGAAATACTTGATCACATGAAGATACTGAACAAATGGGCGTAGACGACACAAACACCACTTGGCACAGCAGACTCCGATTGATTCCAAAGCAACCTCTCGAGCAGGAGATCCAGTCATGCGAAGAGATAGGAGCCGTATCACAATAAAGAAGGCAATGGGCTTGCACTTCGCGAAAAAGTCTGCCAAGGCACTTCATCTTCAGATGACAATCTACTAACACATTGCAGCTCTAGTTTCTGTCATTGTGTTTTCAAAGAGAAACACAGCAGAATGTACTTAATCAATTTATATTCAAGTAAAGGGATTATTCTGATATAGTAAATTTTTTTGGTAAATTTTATTTTTATTTTATTTTATATTGTTTAGTAAGATCAATGTTTTCGTACATATATTCAATGTAGTAGCTTTTCTATTAATCCATTAGGAATATATTGCTGAAAAGTTTTCAGGAATAAGACTATGCCTTTGGATGCACCTTAACATGTGTGTTTGAGGATATTTTATTTTTATAATTAAACATATTTTTTATTAATATGTATTTTTCCCAACATTTTAAATATATTTTTATGCAATCCAGGAAATATTTTATAATTCATAAAACTCTTGTGTTAGAATATGCATAATATTAAAATAAACATATACTGGAAGTTTCAAAGCTATCTCTTCTTGAAGTTGAGAACATTAATATTAAATTTTTCTAACAGAGAAGGCCTCTAAAGTTTTCAGTGCATTCCTGAAACCTGCTGTGTCATCGCCTTGTTTCCCCTTGCATCCGCTTCTGTGCTGCAATGCCCTTACCTACACTGTTCTAAATACTCTATTGGAGACCCTAATCTTTTCTCGTTTAATAAACTACTGTAATCGCTCTTTATTATCTTTAAGTTTATTAGCAGAGGTACTTACGGTAGCTGTAATTGCGTCATCTGAGTTGATGTAGATTGGAGGTTAGGATTTACGTTATTTGTTTGGGGCAGCTATTTTAGGTTTACCAACATTTTTCATTTTCGTAAACACTTTAAAATTACTTCTTCTATGCATTTTAACACATAAATGTCACTTATATGATACAAGCGTAAGATAAACGTTCACTAGTTGAATCCCAAAAAAAGCAGGAGTAATAAACAACATTAAACTGAAAAACAGCAGCCTGCTGCTATCTGTAGTCAAATCATTGAACTAATAGGCTCGACAGGCTGACCAGAGCTAAAATGTCCCGTCTGAACACTAATTATCCCACAATACTGCAAATTTTGATTGTTTTTTCACAGTAAATGGTTTAAAGTGCTGGATTATATTATTTACATTACCCGCGTATCCACAAGTTCTAATATGGTGAAATGAAATCTCGCTCCAGGAGCAGATAACTATTTATTACAATAAACAGTACAGTCACTCAACTCTTTGAACATAAGAATCCGTGTTTCGTTTTTTACTTGTGACCAAAGAGTATACATAAAATAGCAAAACAAAATAATATCATAAACCTCACGAAAGATTTTCATTAAGAAGTGCCACGCCCATTTAGATTAATTTTAAACAAATAGCTTTACAATTAAAACCTGAAGCTTTCCTGGCAACAAATAAGATCACTTTCTTCTCGGGGAGCCAGCCAGGTGAAAAGATGATTAGATATAGGACAAACCGGAAGGACCATCGCTACTAGAATAATCGAACGTGAACGGAACATTCGTTTAAAGCAACCTGAAGAAGTCTGGGCTGGCAGAGCATTGTTTTGATAACGACCATAGAGCCAATTTTTGGGAGACGACCAACTTGGCAATATGCAACAGTTACTGGGAGCGGAGAATTAAGGAGGCTTTGGGTATTTCCTCTGAAAGGAGCACGCTTAACCGTGATGCTGGATTTCAGTTCAACTCCTCTTGCAGACCGGCATTAAAGTGGAAATCCGTCGAATTAAGAAGAAAAGATCAGTGCAGCTTGATAGTCAAGTTAAGAAGTTACGTTTCTTTGACACAATTTTCTATACTCACGCCATCTGCTTACCCGGCATTTAATTAATTGAAAACAGTCTTTTGTTCAGTAATGCAAATTTTGACAGTGTTTTGTCTTTGTCAGTAGGTCAGCGCGTATCCAACTATGACACACGAATTACAAAAGAAGATAATATGACTGAAATATTTCATGGGAAGCAGAGTGGAGAGTGAGTATAGATAAACATGTTTTGTTGAAAGAATGGATTGAGAAATTCCTGTGAAATTAACTAAGGTGTCTTTGAAATACACTCAAGGAAAAACTAGTAAAAATATTACTTGGTGTTTAAAGTTGTAAATGCTATTGGAAGGCGATATTTACACAAAGCTAGGGAAATAGATCTTAAAAGAATAAAAGAAGGTAAGCTTCGTGAATAGAGAAATAAACGAAACGGAAACATGAAGCACAGTTTCTATGTTAAGCGCCATTCATAACTTTTATTTTATGAGCTATTATTACTGTAGCAAATGACGTCGTTGCGGTAGTCCATAAAGTTGGTTTTTTTGTTACTTCTTTGAGTGCATACATTTTAGCTTCAATGAGCACGGTAACTGTCGAGCTGTAAATATAATTGACAAGGGGATACAAAAGCTGCACGAAAGTGTTTGTTAACACGAAGGTGTTGGTTTTATCACTACATTGATGCACTGACGTGTAATGTGATCATACCATAAATTGTTTTTATTTAAGAGAGAATTTGATTACGCGAGCTGGACATTCCAGTTATAACGAGTGCACATTTTAATGCAAAAACAACCTAAAGGTAACAATAAAAGTATATCCTTCCTGTATTATTCTAAGCCCTTCAAAACAATACAACGAATATTTATGTAGTTTTTTCGGGGTGCACTCAGCCTCGTTATTACCTTAGAGCAATTGAGGAGCTACTTGATCGAGAAGTAATGGCACATACTGATCGAGAGGGACTGGGGCGTTCACCATAGCACATCTTTCAGGACTGCAACCCACTCGTGACGCCGGTCTGGGCAGAGGTGGAGCACGCAGCAGCCAGGTGGTTGGTATTAGCCTGGAAATGGCAGATTTACGTTATATAGCCGTCTCTGATAAAAGTTTATATTTATTACAGTTAGAAGACATCTCTACTGTTACAGAAGCTCTGCGACATTTCACCTGAATAAAAAATTATAACAAATACCTGTGTGATCGTAAAATAAAAAATGAAACACCAATAAAATAATGAACTTAGTAGTTATGTTCAGCATTTCAGAAGGATGGTGTTTGAGGATCAGCCCTTACGCTACTCTTATAAAATGTTGTTCTTTTATCTAACTTAGCTAAACCAGATAAAATATTAATTCGGACTTACAAATATCGTTAAGGGCATAAGAACAACTGAATAGATATATCGATAGAGCGTACAAGGGGGGGACCCAAAAGAAACCAGATTGTCATAAAAACTTTATAGATGAACCTTTATACAAAAATTATATGCAATGCACTTGTCAAGTCTCTTTTCCCACTGTTGGAAGCATCTTTGGAACTCTTCAAGTTTGATATTGTCCAGTGCCCATTTGCGAAGCTGTTTTTACCGCCTCCACATCGTCATAGCGCTTCCCTTTTAGCGTTATTTCATTCATGAAAATAGGAAAAAGTCGCACGGGGCTAGGTTCAGCGAATACGAAGCGTGGGGAACGACAGACCACCTCTGAGATGCCAAATAGTGGGTCACTCGTAAGGCCGTGTGTGCTGGAGTGTTGGCGTGGTGCAGAAACCAGTCACCTAATCGCCAAAGTTTCGGGCATTTCCTCCTATCCTCGCGCAGACGCCTTAAAACATCCAAGTAAAAGTGCTGGTTAACAGTCTGGCCAGGGGTACGAATTCCCGATGCACAATTCCACGAACATAAAAAAAGACAGTTATCATCTTCACATTTGAGCTCACTTGTCTTGCTTTTTCTGGTCTGGGAGAGGTGGGAGTCCTCCACTGGCTTGACGCTTGCTTGGCTTCTGGGTCATACCCGTAACTCCAACTCTCATCCCCTGTAATGACTTTGTTCAAGAAGTTTGGATCACGTGCAGTCTCTGTTTTCAAGTTCTGACACATTCATGCGGATGGTTTTGTGCTCCTGTGTGAGAAGGCGCGGATTAAATTTAGCAGCAACACGTCTCATGTGCAAATCCTCCCTCAAAATCCGCTGGCACGAGCTCAAACTGATTCCTGTCGCTGCTGAAATTTTGTCGATCGTTTGGCGACGATCCTCGTTGATCTTTTGGCGAACCTTTTCAATGTTCTCCTCATTTCGCGATGTTGAAGGGTGTCCAGAACGAACTTGGTCTTCAAAACATATCTTACCACGTTTAAAGCGACCAAACCACTCGAAAACCTCTGTGCGGCTCATAGCGTCCTCCTGGAAAGCTTTCTGAAGCATTTGGTGTATCCGTTGCAGGTTTTAAGCAAGAAACAAAATTTCACACACACTCTTTGTCTTTTAAAGTTGCCATAACGACTTCGCAGAGGTAACCCATCAACAGAGAAACACAATACCACACTTGCACGTTCAACTCTACACTGACGCCGTCTGCACAGCTGTTTCATGAAGGTCTCTACTAACACTCTCTAGCGTGAGAACCCTGCACTACGTCTACGAGTGGCAACGTCCTCGTAATCCGGTTTCTTTCGCCCCCCCCCCCTCGTATCATGATGCGATATGTTTGAAACTCGAGGCTCTTTGCACTATCACTAGAAAAAACCCAAGAAGTTTCCAGTTGAGAAAAACATAACTATTTGAAAGTTCAAATTAACAACAACAAATAGCTTAGAAATGGTTAAAAAAACAAGAAAAGTTTTCCTTTCAAGATTCCTACATACGTCACACATTTCCTCATACATTTGCCAATATAAATATTGTAATGAAAATGTATCAAACGTATTGTAACCATAACCACATTATTTTTGAAAGAGTCAAAATAAAAACAAATTTTCACGTAAATGACGGTTTAAGACGGCTGGACTGCTTCAGTTCATGTCGCTCTGAACTTGGTATATTTTGGTATTCAACAGAATTGTTATTTTTAGTTATGGACATCCTAAAAAGGAGCTTTTTATTTTATTTATCTGTTTACTTATTTTTCAGAATATTTTCAGTGTATTTCCTATGAAATTTCAGTATTCGATTTTTTTTTGTGAAATGACGCACTTTGTCTTCTTACTAAAGACAAGTGGAGAGAAATAAATACATTAGATAGTGAAGCCAAGCATCTAATAATTAATTTTTTATGCCTGGTTCCAAAAAAGACAAAACTTTACCGTATAGTTACTGTATAAATGTTAAGGACTCAAGAAAATTTACTACTGGAGTTGAGAGATCCTGCCATCAAAGGGACCATAAATCTTCAATCCCTTACATTTAAGGAACTACAGCTACTTTATCAAAATTGTTTTGAGTTGGCCGACTTGTCTTCAGTTTAATAAAGTAGGCCAGTTTGTCTTCACCTTAATAAAGTAGGCCAGTTTATCTTCAGCTTAATAAAGTAGGCCAGTTTCATCCAGAGACACGGAAACTTATATCTTATCAGAGAAAATAGAGGAAAAATGAAATGGAGGGTGAACTGTAGCTAATTACTAGCAAATATTTGAGGTAGATCGGGTGGAACTTAATCTAGTCTTGAACCTCCATGGCTACCACGCTGTTTAGGCGTTTCTTCGCACGTTTACAATTCATGGACTTTATTAGCTTCTTTTAATAACTCTATTGCTCTTATGAAAATTATTTTTTCTTCCACACTAGCCGTGTGTCAGGCAAGAAAATTAACTGTAGAAGAAGGGTTAATTTCTATCAATTCAATGGTAACTATAAAGCCTGGGACTTAAGTACTTACAGCATAGTAAGTCAGCACAAAAAATACGTATCCCATTGTATATGAGAACTCCTAGTGGTCTGCCGGGGAAAAATACAAATCAGTTAGAGAATTTAATGTCATACTGAATGTTGCCATGGTATTTAATGCCTAATAGCAACCTCAAGGAGACCGGGATATCCGTGGTTCAAACACCGGCTATAACTTTGAAGTTTTCAGTGTACTTGTACCTATCTATTGCTTTTGTTAACTATAAAACTTCTTATGGTTAGAATATGAAGAGATCGTGCCTTTATATGCTTTTATTTAACCTTCGAGTAGTCGCGTGGGATATACGAGCGTGTCAGTGAAATAGTCTCCAATTTTATTTAATATAAAAGACGTCTATTGTCAATGAATGTTACATTGATGCAAAGGCGGAACTCACAGCTATTTTTCAACGTAATCACCATTGTGATCGATGCACTTTTGCATGCGCTGTGGCAGTTTTTGTATACCCTTGTCATAACACTCTCCCGCCAAGTTGCACAGGTAGCGCTCAACCTCGTTTTTCAAATCATCGTCGGTCTGTAAATGTGTTCCACCCAGCTGTGACTTCAACTCAGGAAACAGATGATAATCACTAGATGCTAAGTCTGAACTGTAGGAGGGATGTGATACAAAATTGTATGTGGCGAACAAAGAGTTCTACGTTGCGGCACCAATTTGTAACTATAATATAATGGCGTGCAAGTAAGTCGGCGAACGTGGACAAATATGATTGGCGAGCAATGGGTTCCTCTCAGGGTATGCGTGGATGGGTGTGAGAAGGAGATTTTTATAACACTGGAATGCCCGTTTCCAACTTATTTATTTACTGCTTCTTCTTTTCAAACATCGAAATGAAAGTTGCCGACCAAGGGTTAGCAATCTCTGTTTACAGTTACCTACTGCAGAATGTTTATTACTTGATAAATTTATTCGTTCCTCATATATATACGAACCGACAATTGGCAAACACAGAACAGGTTGACCGCCCTAATAGGCTTCACGCCTCGGACTGCTCTCATCGGCCTGACGCTGAAGACTGCCCAATGACCACAGATGCGTGTGTGGGTGTATCACTTTCCCTTACTGAAAACTCCTTTTCAACCAAAGTCCCTTTGTGGCTGTTTTGTCGCCATTGAAAATGATCCAAAGAATTCCTTATTCATACATGTCAAATGGGCTAAGGACACTGCTTCTAACATTGCTTTATTATAACACTTTCCCCCAACTCAACTGATCTTGCCCTTGTAACAAAGAGCCAACATTTCTTTGACATTTATCATGATTCTTTGCTTCTAGCAAACCATAATTTCGGTATCAGATGGGCGAGGATGTGCCATCCGAACTGGGCCAGGAGATATTCGGTGAGCATTTTGGGGAGCCACCTCACACACACCTTGTGATAATGCAAATGTTCAGTCAAGATCTTGTCAATCGTAGTCTTACTAACTTCAGGGATAAGTTCGCACAGCCCACGAACTGTCACACGCCGATCTTTAAGCATTTCCTGCTCCACTTTTGCAATTGTTTCGGCTGAAACCGAAGGCCGACCAGAACGCTGTTCGTCATGGACGTGTGTACGTCCGTCTTTGAACTCTCTGACCCACTTTCGCACATTTGTGACGTCCATACAGTGTGGCCCATAGACTTCGCATAACTGACGATGAATGTCAGTGGGGTTGCCCATGGCACTCAAAAAGCGGATCACTGAACGCAACTCTCACTTGGCGGCGGAAGTGATAGGAAGCTCCATCGCAAACGGCTGTCCAGTCAAGGCTAATGATTATAACGGGTTCGTTCTGGTGGGGATTTGAAGGGGTGAAACCAGGCTACACGCCAGTGTTGTCGGATCTCGCGTAATAGCGTTCCTCACGACTCAAGCACCTTGTAGACCTTATTTTACGAACTCACCTCGTATATGTATCCCGTACAAAATTGGCTTCATACATTGTTCATAATTGTTTTAATAAACTTCTGGGATATTCCTTTATTTCACTATAGTGTTTACATATATTCAAACTGAGTTTTATGAATTGTTTCAAAATAATTGTACATTAAATTAAATTATACCATGTGTCGTCAAAATTATACAGTAAACTCGTTTAAAGTGTTCCTTTACATTCTTAAATCACATCAATGACAGTGAAAACAACAATATTTGACACAGAATGTACTAAATGTTTACATTGCTCCAACAAGCATCGTATGAATATCTATAGTCTGAAAATATGACACAGGCACAAAATTACGACTTGGCTTACAATTATTATTGCAGATACCCTTTATACACTGCCGCGGTATGGTTATTGCAAATCTTTGACACATGCTGCAACTCTTTCTGGTATATTTATCCTTGTTTCTTACACATAAGTAGCTCCTCCCTAACTTGTTGTCAAGCTTTGTGGCTTGGGATCTGCAAACGTCTTCAATTCCGAGAAGAATCTGAGCACGCATTGTTATTGAGACTGATATAGTGTTCAGTTGTGCTCTTGTTATTTGAGGCTTTTTGAGCTCCCAGGATATTGTCTCGAGAAAAAAGCATCGCTTGATTTTCTTACACTTCTGATTCTCAGAAAAAATACACATGACATTTATCGCACTGTTGTGGATTCACCATCCGTTACTTCATAATTTTATTCATTTTCATCACTTGATTCCTCTGTTTCGGAGTATTGTACATATGTGGAAACATGATCCTCTTCTCCCTCATAATTGACGTTAAGTTAATGTCTCGTTCACTACTTTCATTATAGCTTTATTAAGCCACTGTGTAACTAGAAAATCGTGCTCAAGAACTCCCTCACGACAAACCTGCCTGTTAGTAGCCATTTCAACAACTGTTACATTAGTGATCGCGTGAGCTACATATGTAGCACAGTTTTGCGCAACTGAGTTTAATTGCAAATAGAAAGAAATACTGTCTCCCTAAAATATATTATAGCGAACTGATGGTTTAGAACACATTGCATCAAGAAGCCACGACCACGGCCACGGCCACGGCCACGGCCACGGCCACGGCCACGGCCACGGCCACGGCCACGGCCACGGCCACGGCCACGGCCACGGCCACGGCCACGGCCACGGCCACGACCACGAGGACGACCACGAGGACGACCACGAGGACGACCACGAGGACGACCACGAGGACGACCACGACCACCAAAAAGTATTTGGTTGTGCTACATATTTAGCCCACGCGACTAGAGGGTTAAAGGGTTACGACATTAATAATAAACTACTTCTCTCAAATTAGCATAAAATCATAAATACAATTTATCAATTAGTTTAAAGTTATTGCATAATTCTACATCTTTTAATTCCGGAAAGATGTTTCTTTTGTTTACACTTGCAGAAGGAAGTCTCAACGCACACTGATGAAATTGATGTTAGCTTACCACAAGTAACAGCAAAACAAACCAGCAGTCGGATCTTCAACTTTTCCTGCCGTATGGAAGGTTCTCACTTTCAGCCTAACGCCGTGCTGTTAGGCAACTTACATTACATGCAGTCATTCGCTCTGCGGAAGTGACAAGCGGATTGAATTCTAGCATATTTCGTAATATCACACACTTTTAAATGAGTACGTAGAAAATGTGTAGTGTTTAACGCCCGCTTTTACTACATACGGCACAGCAGACGATGACATTGATGATACATGAGATGACTATGGAGCACCGGTGGAATGAGATGGCGGTGGAAACCGGAGATCCCGGAGAAAACCCGCTCCAGCACCGTGTTGTCCACTACAAATCTTACTTTGCGGTCGCCTGGGATCGAACCCGGACCGCCTTGGTGAGAGCCAAGCGGCCTAACCACTGAGACACGGCACGGTCTGAGTACGTAGCAATTATGCGCCGAACATAAGTTAAAAAATACTAAATTTGTGAAATATGTTATAAATTCAAACTAAAATTATCAAAATAATCTAGGTGTACATTTAACATAGCTAGAGCCCCGATGTTAGACGTTTACAATATTAATAACAAGCAGGCAATTAAGGCAATTATTACAGAAAGTTTGAGCGTCAAGACTTTAGTTTTGCCCAGAGGTGTATTTAGCAGGATTGCGGTTCTTTCACATGCCGTAATTCTACCAGAGACCGCCAGCCTTACTTCATTTCCTAAGGAAGCGTTACTATAGACTTTCACCCAAGAAAATTCAGTCTCTACCGGGTTTGAACCCACAAATCCGGCATTGCCTTGTCAAATATCCACAGGGGCCGTAGGACTAGGCAACTGCAACTTTGATTCTTTACATTCCGGAGAAATGCCTTTTGGTTTCGCAATTTGTGAATAAATGACGTAGCTTCGCTAGTGCGAACTACCATAATTTTTTGCTGTTTTAACACTATCAGCGGGAATGAGGTTTTAATAGAAGATTACACTGTTCAAGGAGGCACTGCATAAATGGCGATATAGCCGGGCAAGACTGGGGATTTATAATTCAAATGAGAGGATTGGAGTGTAGAAGAAAATAAATGAAAACTACACTTGAGGCGGATGAATGCAACTAGAATTCCAGCTTTGTAAACAAGCACAAACTCGTAGGAAAGATGCCTTTGCGAGGTGGGAATGGATATATTAATTAGGTCTTGAATTAGAGAAAAGACTATCGTTTCGACCCAATTTGGCACATAAGGTCATAGTATTGGATGCCCAGTCAGTATTTACCTTGGAACTAAAGAAAATCTCGAAGGAAACCTAGTCAAATTAATAAGTTCACGGTATTTGAGCCCGGGTTCTTGAGTAACAAGATGCAATGCTAATGCTTGACTTACGGTCTGTTTTACTCTATAGGAGGAAGAGTTAATCCTAACCTGTGTCATGCACAGGACGTCTTGATCCTATTCTTTCTGCCCTTAATTTTGTAGGGCTCAGTGCCAATGCGAACTGTCACTGGTTCACGGCAGATTTAATACTCTGCAAAGTCTTGCCTTTAATTGATAGGCAGTCTGCGTTCGACAGCTCTATTGTTCCTTGTAATCCAACCACGACTACAGTAGCTCAATACTTCTGTGCTTCATCTCATATTGAGAACTAAAAGAAATTCTGATTTTTGCTGCAACGTTTGCCTTACTGCTGAATTTCTTTTGTTTTCTCTTTTGTTTACAAATCCAAAGATTTTTAATTTGTATAGTACGTACTTAGTAAAGGAAGTTTGTATTGTATTAATGTAAAAACTTGATTACAGTATTTTATTAGAAATAAAATAGTTTAATTTCGTGATAATAAGGTTATGATCATTCAGAAGCTTTAAAAATAGATGGTGACGCAGGAAATCACGTTATATAATTAATGCGTATTGCAATTATGATAATAAAATATATTTGTTATTTGAACTGTTTTTAATTAAAGATCGCTGACAGTGTGGGACCACAAGGAGTAATTTTGTAGTATACCTGTATATGTTCCTGGCAACGCTTTGTACTCCGATTTCTAAGAGCAACCAAAGCACTTTTAGTTGCACGTTTATGCAGAAAGTTTCTGGCAGGTTTCTGAAGCAACTCATAGCTGAAATCGGTAGAAAAACTGTAGAGTGATCGATTTTTTAAAATTGTCAAATACTTCCGTTTAAGGGATGAAGATCACCTTAAAGGACGAACTCGGTAAACCGGAATTTGCCTCCATCTGTTGGATACTTCATAATTTTCGATGTACATAAGTCTAACGTCTTAAGCGATTAAAAACAAAATTAATACGAATTTTCCGGAGCCATGAAATTGCATGAGTTTACCCTTTACGGGCTCTGTACCCCAAAAATGGTATTAATAGAAAAAAGTCCCTGCGTGTGCTTGGTTATCATTCAAAAACAAAATGGCAGTTAAATATAAAGTTTGTTATATAAGTTCTGGACCCTTCGACGCAGATTTTTCAAGGAATCCTCCACGAAAAATTCTTTTCCTTGGAATATTTTGTAAAATTTGTTCTTTACTTACTATATATACGAGAGCCGTTCAGAAAGTAACCTCCGGTTGATTGCAAAAAATTCACCAAGTTAAATAAAAATATTTTAAATTATACATCTTACAACTACATCTTTGCACTATTTTTCTACATAGTCTCCATAACGATTGAGGCAATAATCGTGTCTGTTCACAAGCTTTGAAATTCCTTCTGCATAAAAATCACCCGCTTGTGCCTGGAGCCAGCCTGTGACCGCCTCTTTGAGCTCTTCGTCATCACCTTAGAAATCTGTGGAAAATCAGTAGCCATCTCCGACATTGTGAAACGTCGGTTTTCACGAACTTTTGCATCAACTGTCTGAACGAGTTCGTCCGTCACCAATGATAGTCTACCACTCCTCTCTTCATCATGAACGTTTTCTCGTCCACTTTTAAATAAACGTACCCATTCACGGACCACTCCTTCACTCATAACTCTTGGTCCGCACACGGCACAAAGCTCACGATGAATAGTGCTGCAGAATATCCTCTGGCTGTAAAAAAACCTTATAACAGCACGCACTTCACATTTGGCGGGGTTTTCTATTGCAGCACACATTTCAAACGGCCACAAACACTAAACTAGCGCAGATATGACGTTCACTCGGCCACGGCTTGATGCCGACTGACCTGCTGAGTGCGTGAATGCACAGATGGCGTCGCTACTCCCCCCACTACCCGCACTGTGACCGATCGGAGGTTACTTTCTGAACAGCCCTCGTACATATATGTATATATAATATGTATATAAAAGCACAAATAAAAAGATAAGCCATTTTAATTCCTAAAATAAGTTGAGCATCTTTGATGAATGTGACAGGAATTTTAAAGTATGTATGGTCACTCAAACTATTCTTCGCATTGGATAAAGTTTAGAAATTTTATATTTTATAAATGCTTATTTTGATTAAACAACCACCGTTTAAAACATATTGGTGACAAATGAAAGCGATATCTGCTTCTTATATACCTCCTTCTGTACGTCCTTTTAATTCTGAACCATGTTCGTAAAATTGGTAAAACAAAGAGACAAAATCGTACTTCACAAAAATGAAAGTTTCGTTATAATGCACGATTTATGCCAAATGATATTTTTACTGATCTAACAACTTTGATATCTTCTCTTGTTTAAATCTTAATATCAGTTGTTTTGTGAAACAGGAGCAGTTAACTATTGAGCTACTATGGCCAACGTGCCAACATGACATTAAATTCTCCAAATGACTCGTATTTTTCCCGGTAAACCACTAGGGGTTCTCATAAACACTTGAGACAACTACCTTAATGGCGACTTACTAATGCTGTAAGTACTTTAAGGCCCGGGCGGTATAGTTCGGAGTACTATTAGGTACAATTATTGGAAATAAATTGTTATTTCGCACTATCCATGTGTAGGATGAGGTATGGAAACGTTGAATGAGACTGCTGAGGAATACTGGCATGTTGGTCATGGTGGCTCAATTGTTAAGAGTAGCCGGACGGCGATCGAGAGATCCGTGGTTCAAATTACGACCATGGAAATGTATTTTTCATAATTTTTCTACCTTTCCATAATTTGTAATACAGTTTGTACAAAGGTAAATAGAAAATGTCATGCGAGTTCAGGCATCAGGGACCGCAATGATTTTCATTTAAATACCATAAGATTTTTTGACAAATGAAAATGTTTGCTGAATTTCCTGGGAACGGCCTCTGAAGTCCTTCTCATTTTAGTGACATTTGTATAACTGGTAAACCGTAACAAATGGTTAAAATGTTACTACGCAAGCACCCAGATCTCATTAAAGCATACGGTTTATGCTAAGTACATCTCCTCTGCGGAATTAAGTATCTAGGAGATCCCCGTTTTAAGGACTCTGCACTTTAAAATACTTAGTTTGTTTTGAAATAGTTATTGGTTCATTTATTCGTGGCATACGATAGGATCAGAATTGCAAAACAATCAAATAGTGATCCGTTTTTTAGAAAAATGGCTGTCGTTTGAAGCCTTGCTCTAATGTTATACTTCCATGGAAATTAAAAACATTCTTCAAATGTTTATCCTAACTGAAAATATAGAATAGTACCCGTAACTGATTGAATGGAAAAATACGCGAGTACAACATATTAGCTTCTTTGAAGAAAACATTTATTTTTCACGTAGGAGAAGAAGAATAACATTTCTAATATTTAACCTTCAGAATTATATAGCCCAATATGTTCTATTACAAAATAAACTATAATTACTGAGTCACTCGTTCTCTTTTTTTTTCAACGGAATGATTCGATAACCTGTATACTGAGCTTCAGTTTGATATTAATCTGTGCCTCAGAATCACGTTGGTAGTGTAGCCTCCCAGTTCTAGCACTAACTTTAATCAAAGTTTATTGGATTGCTCCCATTCCCATGCTGGGAAATATTTCTCGACCTCTTGTAGCTCCCAATCTCTTGATTAATTTTCTGTCATGTAATTTCTCGATTACACGCCTCACAGCATATGTGAAACATTACTAGTCGTGTACTGTTACAAGCTACTCTACAGATCATTGGTTACACACCATTGTATAACCTGCGTGAAGCAAATTTACTTTACTAAAATATTATGATTCTTGTAAATACAACACGGCGTTCTGTTTTTATGCATGGGGTTATGATAGTATATGTATTTTCGTGATTAATTGCGATTATGTACACTATCATAATGTTAATACGCACAATAGCCATCGTGACCATAAAAGTAATCAGGGTTATCAAAAGAATGAAGAATATCACAGGTCAAAGGTCACTAAAAGATTATTTGCTTTGTAGCTTTAATGCCAGAGCTTCCTATTTCCTGTCATCACGATAACGTTGAGTCTGTTATATATAAACTGCCTTTAGGACATTTTCCCTCCGAAACACAATACTTATTGCTTCTCCTTATATACTCTTGTATGCAACACGGCTCTTGTTTATTATCATTCACATTTATAAATACCTTTAAACCTGAAAGAAGCATTCTTATTCTTATATATTTTAAATATTTCCTAATAACTAAGATATATTAATACATAAGAAGCAATTACAACTCTAGCGTCATCTATAACTTGCTGCGGGCACTTCCTGTTTCATGAGACTTCCACCATGTGCGCTGTAGTCGCAGTCACTACACACTAGCGAAATTACAGGTTTCTACCCAGTTTGTCGACTTTATTTTAGTGTTATCTTGTTTTATTTTCTGTACCACTAACATACATAGCAGGTAGAGGGGAGAGTTGTTTCTAACCAGATATTTAATGACGAGCTTGTACTGGAGCTATATAATGAGATCAATAAAACAAAAATAAATTTTTCAGCCCATCACAGAACTGGAAAATCGGATATATACCAAACTTATACAACATTTACACGTTAAGAAGTTGAAGATAACTCCGAAATACTCCGCTAAGAAATAAATGGAAACATTTCTGATACTTTTTTAATCAAAATAGCTCTAATTCTTTAACTGACGTAGTGTATGTTTGAAATATGTTTATGACAAATGAAATGGATATGCTAAATTTCCAGGAAATGTCCTCATAAGTCGTTTTCATTATAAATCACTTTACATAACTGTAAACTGTAAGACATAAACAAAATCTTACTACCCATATAATGTATATATATATAATGTATATTAATGTATATTTATATACCCATATAATGTATATTATCTATATTATTGTATACCTGACCATTTCTTTAGAGAGAAAGGAGGTACGCAATTATATATGTATATTTTTTGTGCATTTCTGTTTTGTCGCATTTTCAAACTAACTACTTCTCAAGAAAGGATTTGATAGATTTGTACCCCTGTTCTCTAGTATCTCTTCCTCCACATCTACCGCAAAAATTATCCTGGAGGGGTGACGTTTTGGTTGTGATGGAAAAATACCGCATTTCTTTGTGTCTGTCAGCATTGAGAATATTACGTAACTCTTAGCTGGAAACTTCGGGCAGTGTCGCAATAAACATTTTTACGCATTCTTTAAGGGTATGTATGACTGAAATTTCATGAAAATCGTGAAAATAACGCCTTTTTTATTTTAATTCTATAAAATAATTTAGACATTCCCGAATGTGAAAAATGCATAATTTGCCTCCGGACGCCATTTTTAAATGCTTATTTAAATGTCGGTGGCCTTTAAACTCTGTCAGAGTCACGCCCTCTTTTGCCTACATCCACATTCTTTGTCTGTTTTCCGTTCTTAAATTTTCAATTCAAGAAAAGAAAAATAAGGCTTTCAGACAAAATAGTTCCTAAAATGTTGCCAATATATCAGAGGCTGGCTTCTACAACATTACTAGAGAGGTGCAAAACAGGAAAAACACAGAATGCCAATGAATCTTTGCATCATGTCATATGGAATAAGTGCCCAAAGGAAGTTTTCATATCAAAACAAAATTTGGATCTTGCTGTTATTAAAAGCATCAGTGAGTTTAACATGGGTAGTCTTAAGTCATTGGAGCTGCAGCAAAATATCAGAGGTGAAAGTGTAGTAGACTCAGCAAGGAAAACGTCAGTGCAGCGAGATCAGACTCGTATCCTGCAGAGCAAGAAGCGAAGTTGTGCAGAAGAAAAGCAACATCTAAAGAAGAAAAAGGTGGAAAAAGCAGCAACAGAGGAGAGGAAAAAGAAATCTGAGGGTCCAACCTATTAGCCTGGTGGAATTTAATGTGAGTTATGCAATCAAATCTTTAATCGCTGTTTTCTCAATGTTCATATTTTCAGCATTTTTCTTCCTGTAAAATGCTCCTTGCGATGCAGTTTTTGTACTACATTCATGAAATTTCCTACACAGGTTCAGAATATCATGAGGAATGGAAATTGCCCTAGGTTTTATTGTGAAATGTGTATAAGCACATATTTTTAATTTTCAAACACAAAACTTACAGTTTTTTAGACAAAAAAGAATATTTGTAAATTAAAAAAAAAAAAAAAATTGACCTAAACTAAAGGAGACACAGAAAAACCCAGAGCAATTTCAAAATGTATGTGTATTATGAACATAGGTTTAAAATATTAGACCAAAATTCAAAATATTTTGTCGCAAGGGACTTTTTTAGTGACGTAACAAAAACATACAAAATTTATCATAATTTCTAAACTGCTGGAGAAAAATGGTTTAAATTTAGGTTGTAACATGCTTACAATATATTACACCTATGGTGTAAATTTGAAAAAGCTAGCATTATTAGTTCAGAATTTGAAACTTTCAGTCATACATACCCTTAAGTATAACTGTGAAAATATTTGCAGAGAATAAATAACTCTCTGGATAACTAATTGGACTGCAATGTATGCCTTCCTCAATTATATATTTCTTAGTTAATGCAATGATGTACAGCAAATTTATTTCTGTGGTACAACCCGTTTATATAGAGGGTTCTTCAGTACTATTGCAGCAATTTTACAAGGTTTTGCGGACCATTTTAAGATATTGTGGATAACACACCAAATTGTTTGGTCTCTATGGGATAAGGCGCACAACGAATTTCTTATATGTAGATTACTGTAATAGGCAAGAGAGAGAGAGGAGGGAGAGGGGAGAGGGAGAGGGGAGGGGGAGAGGGGGTGGGGGATGGGATGATGCCGAGAGGGGGAAGAGAGGGAGAGGGTGAGAGGGGGAGAGGCTAGCATGGATGAGAACAGGAACAGTACTTCTAAGAGGGATAAGAGGTAGGATAAAAGGAATTTGTGAATTGTGTGGGGGAAAAGAAAGCATAGAGCACTATGTAACAGGTTGCGAGGAGTTAGCAATATAGAGAAAAAAGGTTTGGGAGGAAATATAGAAAGTAGAGAAGAGGTAGAGGCTATAAAAATGTTAACGGGAAAGGAGGAAAGGAAAGTAAGAAGTATTGGCGAGTTCTTACAGAAAATATAAGAAAAATGGGCAAGAAATGTAAAGAATATAAGAAAGGAAGATGAGGGGGAAGAAAGGGACTAATTAAGTGACACGGAGGCATGGTGGTTAAGAGCTACCTGGCAGAGCAGAAGACCAGGGTGCCATGTAAGCCAAGGCAGCAATAAGGTAAGGACAAATGTAACCAAAGTTGTAAACTGTAAAATTTTGGATTATGCATAATAAATAATTAATTCAATTGAGTTAATTCAGTTCGGATTTCCGTGCATGTAGTTCAGCTTCCAGATGTTTGATGGAGATACAATTAAGAACTTGGTAAAAATAGACCTCCATCGTGCTCATCCCTTTTGGTACCTCTTTTAGAGAATAAAATGTTTTCTCGCCATTGTGGTGGAAACCACTTCCGGCTCCCTTGTGCTTTTCCAGATATAGCTGAATAAATTTTCGTAGCAAGATTACACGAGTCAGTTGGAGAATTAAATGTCATATCGGCACGTTGGCCATAGTAGCACAATGGTAGTGCGGCTTGACGGAAACCAGAAGATCCGTGGTTCAAATCCGGCTATGGCATTGAATTTTTCAGTCTGACTCTACGTTTCCACAATTTAGCCTACACACGGCCAGTGTGAAAGAACAATTAATTTTTCCATTAATTGACCTAATAGTGGTTAACTATAAAGCCCGGGCCATAAAGGACTTACAATGTAGTGAGTCGCCATTAAGGTAGTTGTCTCATGAGTTTATGAGAATTCCTAAGTGGTTTACCGGAAAAAACACGAGTCATTTGGAGAATTTAATGTCATATCGGCACGTTGGCCATAGTAGCACAATGGTAGTGCGGCTGGACGGAAACCAAAAGATCCGTGGTTCAAATCCCAGCTATGGCATTGAATTTTTCAGTCTGACTCTACGTTTCCACAATTTAGTCTACACACGACCAGTGTGAAAGAACAATTAATTTTTCCATGACTACGCTCCTTTGCCTAGCATCTGAACATACGTTGGATGCTGATTGGACTACATCCAAATGACGTGACAGTAGCGTTACGTTGAATTGCGGCCGCTACGGTAGTTCTCTCCTGGCTGACAAACCCGGGCTAGCAACAATAGCGGATCAGCTATAAGCGATTTTTTCCCCCTTGTTCCATTTATACCACGCCTTTAGCTGCTATGGTCATATCGGCGGCCGTTCTCTTTTGGAACATACTGAAGGTTTTAACTCATCTTTGGTTTTTAATCATTAGATCACGCACGCATTCACACTCTCATTCATACTTCCAGACTCTGGGGAAGATGGAGAATTAT
Source organism: Mantis religiosa (assembly GCA_030765055.1). Taxonomy (NCBI): domain Eukaryota; kingdom Metazoa; phylum Arthropoda; class Insecta; order Mantodea; family Mantidae; genus Mantis; species Mantis religiosa. The sequence continues at coordinate 31,093,529 of CM060953.1, read as the reverse complement.
CTTGGTCGGAGAAAAATCCCCACCCCAACCGCCGTAAATCGAACCCGGGATCCCTAGCACGGTAGGCAGGTGCTCTACCGACTGCCGCTATAAGCGATTTATGTGGGTGATGGAATAGGTATTAGGGAGTAATTATTTAGGACTTTGTAAACTCTTCAACACATTCTGGTTAGTTGAACATCGACATTTTGTGTTATTAATTCTCTGTGTAAGCAGCGAACACCTTTAGAAATCAGTGCGGTACGAAACAAAAGAAATGTTAATATTAAAATGTTTCTTGCACTAAAGCCTAAATCAACGTAGTGAGCAGTAAATCTGATTCTTTTAAGTTTAAAAGGCTTATTAAAATGGGGGAAAGTGATAATTTTATTGTTTACAAAGCGATTAAATAATATGGAACAAATTTGGAAGTTAATTTATATCTAGAGTTTAATGCAATATATTAGCTCTATTGTAAAATAAACGTGTCAAAGAAGATGCATTAAAAGTGGCATAATTAAATATTATCGTGTTTTGTTTTGCATTCGCTATTCAGTATATGCATGATTTGCAGTTACCTTATTTTAATTGTAATTCAATTATGATTAGTAAAGTCTTAGAAACAGTTAAATATATTAGCGAAGGCGCAGTATTAAATGTTTTAAATTCATTACCACACTGCAGTTGATTATCTGACAGAACTAGGCACTTATTTCTGAGTAGAATAAATATTCCACGCCCTATTCTGTGATGCAGCTGTTACAGAACTGCAAAATGGATGCATCTGCAGCGTCAAGGAAGTTATTTTGAAGTTTCCTTATCCCACAAGTAAAGGAGGATGTGAACAGGGACCCTCTGGGTGAAATTTGCCTAGTTTGCAGCTGCGGCATTTGCAATTATAATAGCGTAACTGCGATCTAAACCAGTTGTAAAGGCAATAAAACTTCCATGGTGAAATCTCGAAGGTACAGAGTCCTTAAGAGTATTCCAGTAACAGTTAACAACCTAATAGAATTTCTATTAGCATTTTTAGAAGCAAATAGCACAGTTAAAGTCTCTGCATTTTGACTAACGTAGAAAAAAGAGTAGTTACTCCAAATGCATTAGTACAATCTTATGAGAGCACTCCTGCATACTCAAAGGGACATGTCGGCGTAAACAAATGTATGGTAACAATAGTCACAGCGCTAAAACTAATGTTAAATTTCTTGCATTTCAGCAACACGTTTTCTTAAAATGTTAACAAACCTGTATTAACGCCAAGAAACTTGTAAATATCAGCTATAGAAGGCTATGGATGATTTTCTGAACGCACTCCGATGCGCTCAGGATGCGGTTTTGTTTTCATTTTCGTCTGCACAAATGGCGGATGAACAATATCGTGGAAAATAAGAGGACGGATGCAGTGAATGTAAAAGAGAAAGATGTCGCAGGGAAAATATTAGAAACGAATTTAATCCAAATGCACGTGTCACTACTACAAGCACCAAACAACTTGTCAGTATTACGTAAATTTAAAATGAAGTGCGAATAAGTGCCTTAAACGTTTCAAGACGGGAGGTGAACAATCCACATAATTCAGTGAATTATAAAATCGCAAAATTATTAATACTTGAAGCAAAGGCGAGATCAGCATATTCCTTTCGATGTATATTCTAACTCATTATTACGTAAATTTAAAACGAGGTGCGAAGGAAAAGTGACTTGCACGTTTCAAGACGGCAGGTGGACAGTGTATTATCCACATAATTCAGTGAATTATAAAATCTCAAGATTACTAATACTTGAAGCTAAGGCAAGATAGTCATATTCCTTTCGATGCATGTTCTAACCTCTCTTGTACTTCCGCAGTAACCTTCATAGCAACATGTTTCGACAGTCTATACCTCCGTAAAACAATTTTCTTCGGATAGTTTCTTAAAATAATTTCTCCTCATAGGCCGTACTCTGTTATGAATGCCATTTAGATGGTCTTAAATATAGCAAATCGATATCAACAGCTGATTTCATGCTCGCCATCTTGACTATTTACAATTGTTAAGGACTTAACATCTGAAATTCGGTGTGTTAGTTTAACATGAGCTTCAACACGAGTGTTAAGCTAACACTTGTTGGTGAAATGCAGTGTTTGTTTCAAATATTGCTAAACTCGTATTAAATCTTAACATTTGTTGGTGAAATCGGGCATAAGTATAGGAACGTATCTCGTAAGCCATACTCTACTCTTTAGACCAAGTTTTGGTGTTATCAGTGAAGATATCTGCCAGCCGAAAGGGAGGGCTTCCAATCCCTTCGGCTGCCGGAAGCTTGCACTCGTAGAACACCAGGCCGAGCACTCTATTCCCTGCCGGGGGGCAGCTGTCCAGATTGGGTTGGTCTCGGTGGGGTTGTGGCTCCAATAGCTAGTAAAATGTGTACCTGATCACATGCATAAGTGGTACATGGAGTGGGTTTAAGTATTACCCTAAATGGAAAGGATTTGTTTTCCCTGGTAAAAGAGCAGAGTTTTGACCCACAGAGAAACCTCGCCGCAACTCAATTATTGCACTGTGTAATTCAGAGGTCATTAGGGTGTGCCCAAAAATATTTGATACTAACGTCTATCCACGTATATCGATATCTTCAAGTTCTATAAAGGCTTGGATTAACCAACATTTGCAGAAGCAATCAAAATACGAGTATATTGGGAAAATCTTTAGAAATCTGCAGGTTAAGATGAAATAATAACTAAAATCGAGGTTTGTTTATGTCATTACGTATTTATTACGTCATTGTTTATAAGAGGGTCCCGGCCTCAAAATTTTTTTCATTATTTCTCAACACATCTCCAGATAGGCTAATACATTTGTCATGTGGGTATTCTGATTTAATTAAAGCATCTCTGTAGTGCGGTTTATCTTGATCCTCCAATTAGCTGTTTTCCGCAACAATGAACTCCTCGTTGCTGTGAAATTTTCGTCTTCCAAGAAATGTTTTGGTGTTCGGGAACAGCTGGTAGTCACTGGTTGCTAAATCTGGTGGGTACGGTGGATGTTCAAGCAATTCGAACTTTAATTTCCACATTTTCCATTGCAGTGAATGAAGAATGGGCCCGAGCATTATCGTGAAGAAGTATTAACATCCAATTAATTCCAGTACTAGCACAGCAGGCGGCTACGTACCCGGTCAAGGATTGTTCATGCTTTATATTTCGAACCACGGCACTTGCTTTGAAATCTTGGAAACTACTTTTAACCCTAATATTTACGTTGTGAATGCACATATCGTTTAATAAACCTAAAACCAAATCACAAAGAATGGAAGTAATATTACTGAAATTTAGCAAAACAAGAAGACCCTGAATTTGGGTCTCGGGAAGTATTGGTTTGTTGCATAAATTCGTTCGATTCTTGTTACGTGTTTACGACAAAGAACGCCTGCGCTGTATGCCCGTATTACAACTACGGCAACGAAGTTGTCTAATTATCTAGGGGTAATCTGTTTACATACTCAAGGTCATCGAAAGTAAACAAGGCAATGAACTTTTCAAAACAAACTTCATTTTGTGCAGTATGCACCATTATTATCAATAACATATCTCCATTTCTCAGGAAGCTTATCAATTCCATTTTTCCAAAATCTTGCAGTTTTCTGGTTGACGAACTCTTCTACGACGAGTCTACAATCCTCCAAGGAAGTAAGGCGTTTGCCATTAAGGAAGTTTTGCAGGGATCGAAATAAATGATAGTCGGATGGGGAAATGTCTGGAGAATAAGGCGGGTGAGGTAACACATCCCAGTCGAAATCCCGTAATTTCTGAAGAGTTACCATAGAAGTGTGTGGTTTAGCATTGTCTTGATGAAAGACGACTCCACCATTAAATGCTAATTCTGGCCTTTTCTCTCATAGGGCAACCTTCAGACGATCCAACTGAGAAGAGTATTTCTCTGAATTGATGGTCTCCCCAGGAGGAAGAAATTCGTAATAAATAATTCCTTTCCAGTCCCACCAAATGCACAGCATAATCTTCTCAGGATGAAGCCCTGGTTTAGGAACTGAGAGTGGAGATTCCTCTTTCTTCCGCCATGACTTTCTGTTTCGGATGTTGTTGTACACAATACACTTTTCGTCTCCTGTAACCAGCTGTTTCAGAAAAGGGGCATTTCATTGCGTCTTATCAATGCGTCACAGATGGAAACGCGCTGAACTAAATTTTGTTCACTCAGTTCTTGCGGAACCCATACATCCGGAAGATTTACGTAACCAAGTTTCTTTAGGTGCCTGGCTACAGTTGCATGAGATAAGTTTAGCTCCTGACCTACCTCCCGAGTAGTTATTCTGGGGTTGTTCGTAATCATGTCCTTTATCCTTTCCTCATCCGTAACCACAGGTCGTCCAGAACGAGGTTTGTCTTTCACAGAGAAGTTCCCAGCTCGAAATCGAGTAAACCATTTTTGACATGCCCGATTCGTCACTTCTCTCCGTAATCAGCACAAATCTTCCGTTGAGTTTGTGATGCTGTTTTACCTTTACGGTAATAAAACAACATTAAATGTCGAAAATGTTCCTTCTTGCCTTCCATATTAACTTCACAAGTTACAGCTCCACACTGTTGCATCCACAAACTCGTACTGAAGTTTGGTTACCAATTCTTACATAACTTGACCTATTTACCTTTGGCCATGAGGTCGCTGTGGTTTGTGTTCATAGCATCCTTTTCAATTATAGTATTTGTTATCAAACCCCATTATGTTAGGCAACTTCTTTGACGTAAAAGTAATGGGGGCATGCAGTGTTCTCAGGAGTTCTTAGTTATAAACACGTAACAAGAATTGGACAAATTTATGAGACAGCCCGATACAAAGCGTTCGAGACAAACGAACCATACTAACAAAGATCTATCCTTCGCCAATTCAGCATCGCAATTTAATAGCCATTAATAACTCTGGAATTGCATGAGCTAACCCAAATACGTCAGAAGCCAAGTTTCTCTCAAGATACGACACAGTAATATTCACGTATTTTACGTTTAACAGGTAATCGGATTCTATATGCACTTACCAAGGAAGACGTATCTATAGAGCAAAAGAAAGCAGGGGTGGTTCCTCCATAAGGTTGCAGGTTTGCGCTACACCCACTGATTCTGAATATACAACAGGTGCATTTTGCACATTAAAGCTGTACTTGTTTGCATTGTTTTATATACAAACATGTTTCAATTATGCTTATCGTCTGTAGCTGCCCATGACCGCAGAAGTCGAAATAAACAGTGATTAGCTGTAGGAGCCGCAGGTTTGCAGTGAAGAGTTAACCTAAGATTTCGACCAAATGTAGGCTCTCTGAGGGGTTTGAGGGAAGATGAAGAAATGGGAGGGGCTTCTTATACATTGCTTAAATGGAGGTTTATAAACCTAGCTCCTCCTACTCTTAGCAACGGCTATAGCATGACCTTGAGGCTAAGCTTCGGTGTGCTCTGCTTTTCGAACACAGGGAGAATTTAATTAAATGCATGGAGGTTATTCAGAAGAGAGCTCTGTTAAACAACAACGCCAAACTTGTTCAGGCTTCTGGGTTTATGGCCACTTTGAAAGATTATAATTTTGTATTCTGGCTGTCTTTCTTCTAGAAGATCATGCCACATGTGGACATTTTGTACAGTCAGCTGCAGAAACGAGACTGCAATGCAACGTTTGCCATCGCCCAGCTAAACGCATTTAAAAGGGGAGTGCAAAATGTAAGAAATAGCGTGGATAACGAGGGACACGAAGAAACTGCAATTAAGAGAAGAAGAATAGAAGATCATGATGTGAAAAGAAGAGAAGCTCTTGAAGTATGTGTCATTGTTAGAGAAGCAAAGGACAGATTTAGCTTCAACGGGCATCTGGTAGCCTCAACTTTGTTTCATCAAGAAAATTTCTAAGGCGTTTTCAGAGGATTCCCTTAGAGAAACAATAAGGTTCTATCCTTTTTCATTGGAACAAAAAGTCGTAGAGAACTGACTGTAATTTACAGTCGAGAGGAATTTCGTGGAATGTCCGGCGCTTTGTGCTTGATGGACTTCAATAAGGAAAACTATTTATGTGCTACATTCAGCGAATATGTCAAACTCCTCCGAGTACTGTTAACTATGCCAATGTCTACCGCTGAAGCAGAATGCTGTTTCTCAACTTTAAAAAGAATAAAAACTTTGCTTAGGAACACAATGTCACAGGACCGATTGTCAGCATTAGCAATGCTTTCAATTGAGAGGGATTTTGTTATGAAGCTCAGCGACTTCAACGCAAAAGTTATCGATAGATTCGCCAGGTCTAAGGAGAGTACAGCAGAGAATCTGTAAAAATAGGTGAGTCATTACTACTCTGTATTTTATTTTTCATTTGTGCACCACCAATAATTTAACCCACCAGCCGCCACTGAAAGAAAGTAAAGTAAATGCTTGTCATCGTTATGAAGCACGTTCAGCGCCACCAGAACCGTCAAAGGCAACGGCACCAAGGGCCTACTTTCAGTTCCGACACTGAAACACACAAGTGACAGCAAGCCCCAGGCACGTCTCTCAAAGAACGGCTACTTGAGAGAGTTCTGCCCCAAGACTGGGCTCGTCGAAAATGACACGACGCATTTACTTAGGTTTTTGGATTTCGGCATCCACATTTGACACTTTTCTACTTTTAGGATAAATTATATGGTATCTTTACTGACGTAAAAATTATTATTAATGTTATTTTACAGTAATATGCGGATATTTCAGGTACAAGTTCAGGATGTTCATGAAAATGGTTGAGAATTTACAAAAAATTGGAAAATAAGTTCTTATTGTTCTAAAAATACTAAAATGCCCAATTCATAATTCCTAATGCCTCCTTTTGACGCCTTTACCGTTACTGATTTCTCTTACAAATTCGCGCATAAAAAGTGCTCCATATGATATAATTTGTAACCAATTTTGTTCAAGCTTTCAAAGAAGTTTAGAAAAAATAGCGTTAGAAGTTGTTGCCTGGTTTTCGCTAAAATTTTAAATAGCTCAACTGATGCACGTGAAACGGTTTCTTCAGGGGCATGTTTAAAGGTGTGTGTGTGTTTTTTAATTTATTTAACTTTAACAGCATGCCCCATTACAGAGTAACATTACATGCATTGAATTACATTGATACATTATAAATTGTAACCACATTCTGATCTTATTTTACAATAACTTTTGAAATATTAGGATTTAAGTATTATTTTAAATAATGGTTTACAAGTTTTCAAATGTTTATTTATGAAGTTTTGGTTTGGCACTGTCCAATGTCCTCCATTCTTATGGACTTCTTCAATCAACTTGTGTCTCTGATGCCTTGTGTCCCTCCATTCATAAACAAGGTGGTTTGCGGTCTGTTGTGGGCTATTACACGTGCATTGAGGATCATCTATGATGTGTAATCTATATAAGTAAGCTTTAGTTTTTCCATGACCTGATACCATTGCAGTGAATGTCGCTGTTGATGGTAGTTGTCTTAAGGCGATCCTTTATCGAATGGAAGAATGATTTGGTAAGGTCTCCTTTATTTGTACTGCTCCATCTCTGCTGCCACTGTAGATATTCTGCCCTCTCTATTTTAGTTTTAAAATCAGATTTTGGGACCTTGTTGTAAATAGTCTTTAGTTCGATGTCTTCAGCAGCTGATTTTGCTAATATATCTGCTAGCACATTACCAGTAATACCTACATGTGCTTTCACACAACTGAAGTGTATTGTCCACTGATTTCTTTGTAAAGTTGCTAGTTTATTATGTGTCTCCTCAGGAATATAATTGTGCTTATTGTTGTTTTGTAAGGTAGATAGTGCCACTTTACTATCTGTAAATATGGCTACAGTCTTCTCTTTATTCAGCGTATTCTCCATGTTTTGTAGCTCTTGAAGTGCTTTCAAAATAGCCAGTTGTTCGGCCTGATTGTTTGAACACCTTCCATCCAGCCTGAATTGCAGTTGTCGAATTAAAATATTGTGCCTGTACAGAACTGCAGCAGCCCCAACTTTTCCATCTGATTTACTCCCATCCGTAAAAATTTGAAAGACGTATGCTCCATCATCCTCAACTGCTTTTATATGAGGTCGTTCTACTGGATGGTTCCAGACGCTTGGTGGTAGGGGTGCATCATAGTCACGTTCACTGTGTATATCATTATACAGTTTTATTTTGCCTTGTATTGTTATACTAATTGGCTGGATACCGGCAATAACACAAGATGCATCATAAGAAATTGTCCTATATGCCTTCGTCATTTTTATATTGAACAATTTCTGAATCCTCTGGATTTTTTTAATATTCTGCTGCTTTTATAGGGCAAATCCCCACACAGGAGCACCATAAGTTAAAATAGGTTGTATTGCGCCTTTATAAATAGTTTCTAGCGCCTTATTTCCCAGTCCCCAAGTGAGTTTTGCGCACTTGGACAGATTATGCAAAAGTCGTAGCGCTTTGTCATGTACTTGATCTATGTGATGATCAAAGCTAAATTTCCTATCAATATAAATACCAAGATATTTAATAACATCCACTTGTTCCAGAGTTTTATTGTTCAGATATATGCTGATTGCTTCATTATGATTAGTTTTCTTCTTTGATATTACCAAAACTTTAGATTTTGAGTCGTTAAACTGAATTTTATTTTCTTTAGCCCATAACTCAATTATCTTTATGTCCTGATTTGAAATATTTTCAGCATCTAATATACTTTTTCCTTTTGTCATAACAAGTAAATCATCAGCAAATGCTATTACCCCTGTCCGCGGTGTAAATTCCAATTTCAGCAAAGAATTATATAGTATATTCCAAAATCCAGGCCCACAACAAGATCCTTGCGGACAGCCACGCTGGACCCGTACTTCAGTCCTGAATTCATTCGTAGAGAATGTGTGTGTGTGTGTGTGTGTGTGTGTGTGTGTGTGTGTGTGTGTGTGTGTCTCTGTGTGTGTGTGTCTGTGTCTGTGTCTGTGTGTGTGTGTGTGTGTGTCTGTGTGTCTATGTGTCTGTGTGTCTGTGTGTGTGTAAGCCAATGAATAAAGGTTTGCAAACTCGTATAAAATTGCTACTGGAGCTCTCTGTGATGTTTTTGGAAAACGCATAATAGCAATTGTTTTCTGTCACATATAACACTTATGCACTGAGTTATCTGCCCCTTCTCGATAAACTGTTCTGTAAACCCTCTATTAGAAGGCACTCAAGAAAGGTATGTCAGATATGCCACTTAGTACGTTAATCCAGTAGAATATAATTGTTAACTAGTAACGTCAATCATAGGTCATTGATTGCACCACGGCCTACAAACCCGGAAACAATAGATAGTCCGTAATACTTGTGTTGCATGTAAAGGGTTAATTTGTGGAGAGTGGATTTCTTGAAAATATGGTGTAGCAACCTAAGAGTAAGCTGGACTTAAATTTATAATAAAGTACATGAGTTTTCAATTACCTACCTGAATACTTAGGGAACTTTTTAAAAGTACAGCTAAAATAGAGAATCTCACTTTGTTTTCTGCGAAGACACTGGTGGAAGATATGGATAGCTGTGCTTAAAAATTTACCCCATTCAAAACGTTATCTACAGCTTCGTAGGTCCAATGGAGCTTCCCCATTTTATATTTACAAATAGAAAGGCAAGAGAAAACTGCAGTGATGCCATGTAGTAATACGATTTGAATATGTTTTTCTCATATGTCATACTTTTAAGTAATGGCATAAATATGAAATGTTTAACAGTGAATTTTGAACCGTCCAGGAATGGTATCGCAGTAATCTGGAACGTTAGTTCCCAACTGAGCAGGACAAAGTGGCGCCTGTCTTGTTTTGTTTACGCTACTTTTGCTGTTTATTTGATGTCACATGTACTCTAAATCTCTCGAGTCTGGCTATTTTATATTCCCTCGGGCTCCTTCTTTTGGCATTTATTACTTGCTACGTATTATGCACTCCATTTCTTCCGCGGTTTCCCCCTCTTCTGACTACATGCATTTGTATGAACAGGACATAATCTTTGGTAACAGTTCGTCCTTCATTATAAGCAACATTTCGGACTGCATAGCAGTCTCATCCCTAGCAGAACCTTCCAGGTTAACGGGGAGTTAGTAAATTGTGAACTTGAGTAACACGAGGGCTGTTCAATAAAGGAATATCATAATTTTTTACGGTCATAAATTTTCGCACTATAATTCAAACTTATTATATTCTGTTAGCTTAATGTGAAACAAACACGCCGTAGTAGTTTCATTGTTGGTACTCCTGGTTCCCACCTGGACATGTTCAGGATCGCCTACCGCTGCAATAGAGGTAACACTTGAGGAACAATATGCGGCTTTGAAATTCTGCTTTCGTCCCAAAGAATCTTCAACTGAGGCCTTTACAGTGTTACAGGAGGCCTATAGAGAAACTGTTCTTCTCTACAGCACAGCTCGAAGGTGCAACACTGCTGCTGCCATTGTGAGAGAGGATCGACGAATTACCTTAAGATCACTTACTGAAATACTGGACATTTCATTGCGTGCTACCCACACGTTGGTGACAGAAACATTACACATGAGACGTGTTTGTGCGTGATGGGTTCCAAGACTGTTGATTCCCGAACAAAAGGACATTCGCATGGAGTTAAAGTTGATGATAGAGGAAGATCCGGAGTTCCTTTCAAAAGTAATCACTGCTGATGAAACTTGGCTATATGATTTTGATCCTGAGAGCAAACAGTAAAGCTCAGTGTGGAAATCTCCTTCATGGCCAACCCCCCAAAAAGCAAAAGTGGTTTCTTCTGCTGGGAAAGTTATGGTCATGTCATTCTTTATTATTCATGGAATGGTTTATCACCATGTTGTACCTGCACACACATCAGAAGCTGGACAATACAACAGGGATGTCCTGAAAACATTGCAAGTCCATATCAGGCGCATAAGACCACATTTCCGTGAAGCACGCTGGATGCCTCACCACGATGATGCGCGGCCGCATATTGCCAATGTTGTTGCTGAATATTGTCACCGAATTATCGGGAAGCACAACAAACGACAACTGAGAAGGGACCACGCCACACCC